>CM021101.1:260471010-260875716 GCA_007115665.2 Sequoiadendron giganteum
GATCCAGGGAGTTTTTGAAAAAAAAAAGTGGGCTATTTAGGACCATAGGGAACATCTATCTCTATAATCATTCGGGTCATAAATAGAGTAGATACCAAATTTACAATTATTTTTCTCCATAATAACCATAGTTCCACCGAGTTTCGGGGACGGGGACGGGGGGACGACAAGGGACGGGTTTTGGGGGCGGGGAGACGGGAGGGGACGTGTTTCGGGGGCGCGGGGGCGGGGGGCCTAAGTTTGGGGGCGGTGAGGGGACAGTGGTGGGGGGACGGCGGGGGAGCGGTGCGCTGAAATACATATAGTACTTGAAAAATTAGCTATAAAAAGATGCATAATTGTAAAAGCCTAAGGAACATTGAAACAATGAAAATATACTTGTAACTTAATAGGCATTGTGATTGGAACGAGAACTAGCTGTTTCATATTCATAATTTGAATTTCAAAATTTCATAGTCATGATTCATAATTACAATCAAGTATCAAGTTATCAACACAATAGTGTTCAAACTTCAAACTTCAAAAACAAAATACTAAATACTAAATAGCTAATGGCCTAATGCCTCTAATGATCTAATCATCTCCAACTCCAAGCTCCATGCCAATCTCCTCATCACTGGAACCGTCGGACGAGGACCCCAAATGCTCAAGCTCATCTAAACCAATACCAACCAGCCCTGTCTATGTAGCATCCTCATCTATCCATGCTGGCTCTTCTGGCTCTACATCCCATCTGGCTGCTGGACTCTCCTTGTATGTAGTTGTGCTGCGATCAATGAGACGTAAGGCACTATGGACAACCACAAGCTTCTCTGCCCTCCTAGAAGTGAGCCTGTTCCTCTTAACAGAGTGGATGAAGCTATAAGTGGACCAATTCCTCTCAGAAGCAGAAGAGCTAGAAACTTGGGACAGCAAACGAGTGGCTAGAGTAGTAATCAAAGATCTAGACCCATGCATAGTCCACCACAACTTGGGGTCCTCCTGTGACATAGTCTCCAAATCTAATTTGGCTGCCTCAAAATATCCCCAAAGAGTAGCAAATTTTGTCCATTCAGTACGAAGCAAGCTAGCCTCTATAGGATCATACATTTTGTTAATGGCCTTCATGAACCCTTCCTTCACCTCAACATCCTCTATAGGTGTCACTCTACCAAGACGTGGCACATACCACTTTGGGTTCAATGCGTAGGCAGCCATGTGTAAGGGAGTGTTGAGTTTCTCCCATCTATGCTGAATGATTGGATAAACATGTTCGGTGTAGAATTGCATTGTGGGGCCCTTCTCTCGCACTTTAGCCTTCATTTGATCAAGCATGGAATCAATGCATTCGTATACCTCTCCAAGGGAAGGTGCATTAGAATCCCCAAATCTAATAACTTTGAAGACTGGCTCAATGATGGAGACAACATATTTGGCATCAACCCAAAATACATCATTCTTCACCACCTCCTTAACCCTCAATCCTTGCTGTGTCTTTGACTCAGGCCATCTGTTCCATTTTGCTGTCATTACCATTAGTTGTAAAGGCTCTTGCAACTCAAGCATCCTCTCGAAGAGAATAAAGTATGATGCATACCGAGTCTCTATAGGCTTCAGGAATTCCTTCTTGGAGAAGGACCTGAAAAGTGCATGTGAATGATGATGGTTGCAGATAAACATTTGTACATCTCTAGCATCACTGACAATAGATTTGATCTAGCTGATTTTACCCATGTCCTTAAGTGCATTATTCATAGCATGCACACAACAAGGAGTCCAAAAAATATGCCTATAGGCTGCCTCAATCAACCTCCCTGCAGCTTTGCACACATGGGCCGCATCTGTCACTACCTGCACCACATTTTGTGGTCCAACCTCCTCTATAGCATCCTTGAGGATCTGAAACTGATAATGGGCATCCTTGCTATGCCCTGAACAATCAATAGCCTTAAGGAAATAAGGGCCCGCTACAGATGTGACGATGATATTG
This sequence comes from Sequoiadendron giganteum, assembly GCA_007115665.2. Classification (NCBI taxonomy): domain Eukaryota; kingdom Viridiplantae; phylum Streptophyta; class Pinopsida; order Cupressales; family Cupressaceae; genus Sequoiadendron; species Sequoiadendron giganteum. The sequence continues at coordinate 260,472,980 of CM021101.1, forward strand.
ATGAGTGGACGATGCCTAATGTCCGTCCACCCATCCATGACTATGCTGCATCCACTTGTGACCCAGGTTCTCTTCATCTTCTCCATCAAAATATTAATCTTGGAATAGTTTTGATCCAAGATTGTTGTCCTCAATTTATTCTCCCTTGGTGGCACATATGATTGTCCTGCCCTTATTATCTTTGACACAACTTCCTTATAATAAGGAGAGTGAGCCACATGGAATGGAATGCCATTGGCAAAGAATAATTTGCCAATGGCATCATCTGCCTCATCCTTTGCCTGCACATTGAATAAATCTGCTAAAGGTTGTGAAGATGCCATCTTACGTTTCCCCCTAGGCTCTGCTGCACTTGAACTGAATGGATTTGGTGGCCTTTGACTCTGCAAAGTAGAAGTAGACACTGCTGAAAACTGATCACCCAAACTCTTATGTGGCAATGTAGCAGATGCAGGCACTTCATCCTTATTACAACCCCATAATTTTAAAATTTCAGCCCTGTACTTCAAGTTACCTGCCACAACTTTGCATATATCTACACCTTTGCCTTGAATAAGAAGAAAGTGTGCATTAGTTCTTGTAATGCTGCCAAATCATGTAAGATCACACATGTGACACTTCCATAGTCTAGTGCCCCCAGCTGCCCCAAACTTTGCTGCTACCTTGGATGCAAATTGTTTTAAGGGTTTTTTTGGATCAAAGAGGCCCTTGGCCCATTCTTGAAGGATTTCTGAAGGGCAGCTATGATCTCTAGTGCCAATGGAACTTGTGGTAGTTTGAGTATTTGAGGCTGAGCCATGTTGTGGAACTTGTGGTTCAACTTCACTCACAACCTCCCCTCCTATTTGAAAGTTAGGATCATCTGATGAATCATTTTCACTTTGAATTCCTGGTTCATCATCACTTCTGTTATGTGAACTCATTATGATGATGATGCTGCAAAAACAATGTAAAAAAAAAATCAGACTTATATAATATAAACCGAAACTTAGAAACTTGAAAGAAATTCAAATCATAAATGTGGTCTCATGGATTGCAATATTGCAAGATATGCATAAGAATTAAGAAATCAAAATGTGGTTTGTTCTGCAAAATTTGGAAGCACAGGCAAGGCATTTGAACTGTTTGACTGAATGCATCAAGGCAAGGCATTTGAATTGTTTGATTGAATGCATCAAGGCAAGGCATTTGAACTGTTTGATTGAAGGCAAGGCATGTGAGGCAAGGCATTTGAAGTTTGAACTGTTTGAGTGATGCAGGCATCAAGGCATTTGAACTGTTTGACATGAATGCAGTCAAACAGTTCAAATGCCTTGCCTTGATGCCTGAATGCATCAATCAAACAGTTCACATGCCTTGCCTTGATGCAATGTCAAACAGTTCAAACTTCAAATGCCTTGCCTCACATGCCTTGCCTTCAATCAAACAGTTCAAATGCCTTGCCTTGATGCATTCAGTCACTATCAAGTATCAAGGACTCAAGTGTCAAACAGTTCACAGTTAAAAATTTAAAATGCTTTGCCTTGATGCATTCAGTCACTATCACTGTCAAGTGTCAAACAGTTCACATACCTTACCTATTCTTCCACATTTTGCAGAAATGCTAGCAAATAAATAATAATTTTTAGTTTTATCTCATTTTCGATTTTAAAATTTTAATTTTTTTTTTTAATTTGAAATTGAGGCTGACTGGCTGAGGCTTTGAGCGAATCCCTCAAAGGGATGCCAGCTCATGGAAGAGGCGACGATGTCGCCTTCCATGAGCTGACATCCCTTTGAGGGATTTGCTCAACAGTTCCTCAAAGGGATGTCAGCTCATGGAAGGCGACATCGTCGCCTCTTCCATGAGCTGGCATCCCTTTGAGGGATTCACTCCTGACCACCTGTTGCCAACGCTGAACGCACTAGCGGCTGAAATCAAAATGCTAAATCCGAAATCGTAAATACTAAATACTTGTTGAGACTTGAGGTTACTGAGTGTTGAAGAATGACGCCCTTGGAAAATCCGAAAACCTTGATCTCTCCTCTGGTTCAGTTTGCACTTTGCAATTTGCACATTCACTCTCAGTCTCAGGCAGTCTCGAATGCTCGCACAGGCATGCATGGGTAGGGTAGAACCGTCGCTCAAATGAGATAAAACTTAAAAGTTAAAACAAAAAACTGTAACTTACAAGTTACATGATAATTCATAATAGTTAAAAACTTAAATTTTAATAAATTTGATTTTAATTAAATTTTATATTCATTATTAATAGGGGACGTGGGAAACTTGGAGGCTTGGAGACTCCCAGAAGACTCCCGAAGGAGACGCCCAGAAGACTCCGAGATGCGGAGAAGACTCCTTGTGGAGGAAAAGTCCAGGGGGCGGCGGAGGGACGGGGAGACGGCAGGGGGACAGCGGGGGGACGTTTCCCTGACGTCTCTGCGTCTTGGAAACGTCCCCGTCTCCGAGACGGCTGCTTTTTCAAGGGGGACGCATCCCCGTGGAACTATGATAATAACCCAAAATAGTTTATTGCAGGGAGAATAACCACTTTCAACAACAAACTGAGCCCACTTATTCTTAATCAAAATGGTAGAGCCACCTTTGCCTTTATCATGCATAGTATGAAAATCCTTAGTTTTTAAAAATAAAATTCAAAACATGTTCCACCTGAAACCCAACCACCTTAACTTCTTGAACAAAAAGAAAATCAAGATTAGGCCTATTATTACAATAATTTCTCAGAACGTATTTTTTGTCAAGGGACTCTAGGCCCCCAACATTCCAACTTATACCTTTAATGATCATTTAGAAATCTTAGTAGAAGCCCCAAGCTTTTGGTTTTTATATAGTCTATCAATTTTCCTTTCAAATTTTCTTTGTAGACTTGTTACCATTTGATTCTTGCTCCCCTTGTTTTGTCTTTTTAATATCCTCTTTAGAAGATACCTCTTCTATTTTCTCCATTTCCATATCTCCCCCTAAGAATAGAGGTTTAATACACTCTAAGACGATGTTTTGTCTTTTACGATTATTGTTATTCCCAAAATTACTTAGGTCCTTAGAAGGTCCCTTGTCTAGTAGCATTCAGGGAGATTCAACTGTTTTCTTTCTCTCTTCTTTCACTCTCTCTTTTATTGTTTCTAGAGCTAATTATTGAGCATTTCTTTATATAGGTATTTCAACTTATTTTCCATATCTAGTTTCATCATACTCACCAATTTGAGCAACAACATAATCTCCCTCAAACAACGAGTCTAATCTGGGAGGAGCCAATTCTTCATTTAGCATAAGCTCCCTCTTAGATGATCCACTATTTGTGGGGTTCATTTCTTCCTTTTTGATCTCATTATTATTCTCATCATGATTTCTTGCATCTTTGTAATTCAAAGAATCATTATTATCATTTTTTTTGTCATTTTCATCATCCTTATTATTTTTAGCATAAGGTTCCTTACCTATGTTTTTCTCTTTCTTAAAAGCCTCATCGAAAATTTTCAAAATTTTAGGGCAGTCTTTCTTTAGATGTTTGTTCTTTTTGCACAAGAAACAGGTATTTAAGCTACCTAATAGCTAAACTTCACACTTGATAACATGGGCTCCAATTTGAATGTTTAAAATATTAAGAATTTTAATATAAGGAATTAGAGAAATTAAAACTCTAGCATTTAAATGAGGCAACATAACTCTAGTTTCCTCAAGTTGTAAAACATTACTCAAGGGTTTTAAAATCCGTGGAATGAATTTCCACAATTGTGGGGTCGCATTTTTAACCTCTAGACATCTTGGGGAGGAGTTAGCAGCTATCTCTTCATGCCTTGAATTAGCAGATTAGGGGACAACCCTAAAGATACACTGCCCTAAGCTCCAAAATTATTTTCTCACCACTCTTTCTTACATACCATGAGATTTGAAAAAAATGACAAGCAGGCCCTTTTGCAAGATTCTACAAAAATTGACATAAATGCCCATTTTTTGCCCAAACATTACTAAGGCAATCGTCAAAGAATTTTCTAGAAGGAAAAATGTTATTGTGAAGATAGACAAAGAAGACAATGATTTTTGAAGCCTATTCTCTTCATTTCTTGTTGCTTGCAACATCTCAGAATTCAGAGCAATGGGGATAACCTTAGGTAGAGGAAGATCCCTACTGTTTTTTCCTCCCCAGGTGTTCCATTTTTGAAGTTGTTGTTTGTTCCCATTCCATCTCCCTCGAGCTCCAACACAACTGGCTCCAAGATTTCTCCTTTTGAACAACCCATGACCTTGTAGGTGTCTTTAACTTTTTTTTAATTTTTGCATATAAAATTTTCTCACCTTCCTTTTCGGAAATTTCCCCAAAATTTCACATCTGGAATAGAATAATAGCATTTGTACCCATAGTGCCTCCACCAAATGTAGCCAACCAAACCATGATAAATGTTGATACAAGGGAAATTATGTCGCCATATATCCAATGTAAAAAATATTTCCCACCCATAAACACACAAAAATAATTACTATTTAGAAACCAGAATAGGCACCACCCCCGAGGCCCAATGGAAAACAAACCTGACCAACGAGCAACAACACCAGACCTTAGGTGGGAAACACAAGCACAAAAATTTAAAAACTAAAACAAACCAAATACAAACAATAGCAAATCAACCAAATAGCCTGGGAAAAGGGTTGAAGGAGAACAAAAACTCCCCAGGATGATGAAGAAAACTAATTTGAGTCTCTTTCAGTGAGAAAAGGAGCTCCAAAGAGCAGCAATAGAGGATGACCAAACGATTTCCTCCCTCTTTAGAGCTCCTATCCTACTCTTCTGTACTTCTTGAGTTTACAAACTATGGTTTGTAATATGCATTTCCTTTCATTTTGTATTAGAGCTTTGTTTGTGTAAGAAATTGTCCATATTTCCTTTTATTAGTTCCTGTGTAGAACTATAGTGGAGGCTTTAAACGGTACAGTGATTAAACCATGCTGCAGTAGCCAATAAGATTTCAACTTTCTTTTAGCATTTACTCTTTGTTTGTTGGTTGGGTCAGTAAGATGCACATTTTTTATGCCAAAATTTCAATAATTTGTTTTTTGCACACTTTGATTGGTGCTTTGCAGATTGACAGGGGCTCTGTGGGCATCCCTAGACAAGAGAGTGCATGATTTTCAAGGAAGCTCCTGCAGATTGACAGAAAGGGCTGAGAATCTCTGCATTTGTTGGAAATTGTATCAAGGGCTGTGAACGTGTCTTTGCTACGAGGGATCTGGTGTGCATATTTGCAAAATGTGGTAGCAGAGACAAGGCACACAAACTGCATTCACACAATTAAGCCTCAACCTCAATCTCAGCACCAGTTTGGCTCTTCTGTGCAGTTGGGTGGTGGTTTTGCCAATAGGGGCTTCCCTGTGGATTGTTGAGGAAGAAGAAGATTCCAGGAAAAACATATATCATATATGCACAACTTTTGTTGGTGTTGTTATACAACGATTTTTTTTGTCATTTCTTCTGTTGATTTGAGCCACTCTTGCATCTTTTTGGCTCAGAAGCGGTCGCTACAGTTTTGAAGTTGGCACAAAGCACTTCTAGATGTGAGCGCAATTTTCTCTTTTTGGATTTCTTCTGATTTAGTGGGCATTACATTTTTTCACTTTCTAAGACATAAAATCAGGAGCTTTCTCAAGAGTAGTAGACTAGGGTAAAAGTCTCTGTCTTTTTTCTCATCCACACAAACTTACATTTCCTGTCTTTTGTTAGCTTCTTTATTATTCTTAGTATCCTAAGGTTGAATCATCTCCTCCGATATTGACAATTGGTGTCTTCCTTTCTTGTATCTCTGTTGCTTAATCTTGGTCATGACTCGGATTTATTCTCACAGCTGCCTCTGCATCTAAATGGTTTCGCTGACTGTTTTCTTCCTTGGATGACTCTTGCTCCTTTCCTTGTTCGGCAATAATTGTTGGTTTTCATTTGAATTACCTTAGGTCTCCATTTCATGTGTTGAGAAAATTTTCTTATTTTTTCCTACTTCTGTTACTCCTTTTCTGCTAGATTTTTTTTCATCTTTATCAAGATCCTCTTGGGTTGCCCTATTTTAAGGTGTCTTTGAATTTGGCAAGCCCCATATTTAATACAGGGTTTCATAGTCAATTTGTTGTCAGTATATAATCTTCCATATTTAGATATTTTTCCAAAGGGTGAAGTTCACTTTTCGTTGGTGTTTTGGATGCTGCAAACTCTGATGTAAGTTTCCCTATGGAGATCAACAATCAATTCTCTAATTGATTGGTGGGCATACTTATTCCAGAATGCCAATTGGAGGCCATATAGGCATTACCTACAATGTAAATTAGAAAAACATTTCATTGACCATTTCCTCATGTATAATCCACAGTTTTGTTAGACCTGTGGACCACCTGTAAAAATCAGGTTTTATTCATTGAGGGTCTTTGACCTCACAATGAAGCAGCCCTTCTGAAGGCAAGTAGTAGAGAACCGTCCATCAATTTGACAATCTCTTGTCCATTGATTCAAATTTTACTTGAGTAGATACCGATGAAAGTGAAATGCTATGGCTTTATCTGACAATTCCTTTAGGTTTTTTATCATATTTGAATTTTTTGACTTCAGGGTGGGCCTGTTAATTTGCAAGGACAGTCGCTTGGATTTTGTAGGGTTCCTAGCATATTATGGTTGTTTTCCATGGACTCTGAGATGTTAAAGAGTTTGTTTCCATCCCTATAGGCTATAAGCATTAACGCTCATGGATTTTCCTCACGTACTGTACCATTTATTCAGAGTTTTCAATTGTTATAGCAGTTTGGAGCCAACCAATTAGAAGTAGGAAGAGCTGGTTGCAACTCCCCATTAGTCGAGTGGAGAACTGTGCTCATTAAAAATGCCTTGCATGTTATCTTCTAAAGAAAATCTCTACCAGATAGTCTTATCATATGTCATGGTTCTTTGCAGCTGCCTTGGTCATCCTGGTTGTTCCCTAGATGAGGTCTTGCAAGGATAGAGAAGAGATGAAGAGATAATTGAATTGTATGTGCAACCATGTTCGGAAGATCTTGGAATGGACATTTCCAGAAAACATGCCTTGTTGATTCCTTTCGTTCTATAAAAAAAATACATGTGCACTATGCCAGCCTAACTGAAATCTTGCTTTTATTGCCAAACTTGGTGAACCACTCACCACCCCTTAATTTTTGTTTGAAATTTATCGGTTTTCAAGGGTGTATATAAGAAATATACTAAGTTGGATGCAAAAGAAAAATCTATTTGAGAAATAGTGAGTATTTGTATCTTACATTGTGAAGAAAGCAACACTTGGTGATTTTGAATTCTGCATGATTGCTTATTGTTTATGACTACGACCCTTGCAAATGGAGCTAAACTAGAATGTGTGTTCAGATATTCTCTATATTTTAAATGCAGGATTTTAAGAATTCATTGTTGGTGGAATCTGTGATATTTTGTCAATGTGCAGTACTAATAGCATGAGGTTTACACAGTCCATGATTAATTAATGCCAAGGTTACCCCAAGTTTCCGGGACGGGGACGGCAGGGGACGGCGGGACGAGTCCCCAAGTTTCCGATTTTTGAGGCCAAAATTAGGGACGGCAGGGAACGGCTATATAAAAATATAGGGAAAATTTTAAAAATATAGGGAAATTTTAAATATTCATCTGATAACATGGATAAGGCATGCATAATACACATTATAGAACACTAACATATAACATTTGTGTCCAACATTATGCCAATACTCAATACGCATTCAAAATTAACATACACGAATCATGAAACAACCTCCAAATTATAATTTATAAACTTATATCAAAATGCCCAAAGGCTACATTGCTGCCATATAGGTTTCAAGTTTGCTATGAAAATCAAAATACAATGTCAGTAATGAATACAGAATACTGAATAAACAAAGTCAAAGAGCACTGCTGCCCCTAATCATCCCTCATAACCGCATCAAAATCAGAGTCATCCTCTAAGTCACTGCCACTGTGATGCTCCTCCTCAACCAACGGAACCCCAACCAAACCCTCAACTGTCTCCTCCTCATCTACCTGGGCCACATCCTCGGGATCAATATCCCACCATAGAGCTGGAGTCTGTCGATACTCTGGAGTCTGCCGATCCTGAAGCCGAAGAGCACTATGAACGGCCACTAGCTTCTCCGCTTGTCTAGAGGTAAGTCTATTCCTCTTGAGGGAGTGGATAAAGCTATACGTGGACCAATTCCTCTCTGCAGCAGAGGAACTAGCAACCTGTGCAAGAAGGCGAGTAGCAAGTGTCTTCAACTGCGGTGTATCCCTCCCATGATAGGTCCACCATCCAATAGGGTTTGATTGAGCTAATATAGCTCTATCCAACCTTGCTTGTGGTTTACTCAAGTTTGGGCCTGAAAGATTTGCAAAGTCTAGGAATTGTGACCGAACTAGTGAAGCCTGCTCTGCTGGATAAATCTTTTCAATGGCCCATGTGAACCCATCTAAAACCTCACTATCATCACATGGAGGCACCCTACCAGGCCTTGGTGCATACCATTTGGATTTAGAGCAAAGGCAGCCATGTGAAGCGGGGTGTTCATTATATTCCACCTTCGAGTCACAATGGGCCCAATGTGTTGCTCATATAAATCCAAAGTGGGGTCCTTTGCCGAAATAACTTGCTTGAGCTTCCCAAGCATACTGTCAAATGTCTCATAAATCTCTCCAAGACTAGGAGAGTCTGTATCAGCATATCTGATGACATCTACAATAGGGGAGATGAAGGAGCAAATATATCTGCAAAATGCAAACAAAAAGTTAAAAATAATTAGTTGACAAGTTAATTGACATGTTAGAAACTTCAAAAATTGGAACATTGGACAATAAAATTAAAATATTAAAATCAGAAATTTAATATGAAAATCAGCCATCTAATGTCTTACCTCACATTGGCCCACCAATCGTCATCGAGCATCTTTTGTTTGACATTCTTTCCGTCCGTAGAACTTGCATTAGGCCATCTAGCCCACTCTGCATTGACCATCATTGCTTGTAGAGGCTCATACACCTCTACCATCCTCTCTAACAAGATGAAGTATGTGGCATATCTACATTCAATATTCATTCATTGATTCATTAAAAATTAAAAATTTAAAACAAAATCAGATTATGAATACAAATTGAAAGTGAAACAAAATGAAGTGAGTGGCATACCTTGTCTCAACAGGTTTGAGAAATTCCTTCTTTGAAAATGTTCTGAAGAGAGCAAGTGAGGTGTGGTGATTGCAAATAAACATTTGAATATCTCTAGCTTCTGCCACTATTTTTTTCACCCAATCCAACTTCCCTATGTTTTTCAATGCATTGTTCAATGCATGAACACAACATGGGGTCCAAAATATGTGCCTGTATTGACCCTCCACCATCAACCCAGCCGATTTGCACACACGTGCAGAATCGGTGATCACTTGCACCACATTTGCAGCCCCAACCTCCTCTATAGCATCTCTCAAAATGGAAAACTGAAATTCTGCATCCTTACGTTTCCCCGAACAATCTATGGCTCTAAGAAAATAAGAACCAGCAGGGCATGTGACTATGACATTGATGAGTGACCGACGTCTACAATCAGTCCACCCATCCATCACTATAGAGCACCCGTCCTCATCCACGTTTGCCTCATGTCCTCCATTAACACATTAACTTTGGAGTACTCTTTGTCTAGGAGGGTGGTGCGTAGCTTATGATCTCCAGGGGGTATGAATGAAGGACCAACTGTGGTTATTTCTCTCACCATTTGTTTAAAATAAGAGGAACGGGCCACATGAAATGGAATGGCATGTGCAAAAAAGAATTTGGCAATGGTGGATTCAGTACTCTCTCGTGCTTGGTTATTAAACAGGGACTCAACTGAGGTTGCCTTTTCACTACCACTACCACTCACCTTCCTCTTTGCTCTTAAGAGAACTCCACTACTACCAACCGCGGAAGGACTAGGAGTAGGCATGGATGATTGTGCACTTGGGAAAGAAGGAGACCCACCTTGAACCCCACCATCACACTCTATTTGAATTTTTTGGCACTCTAAAAATAAGTCATCTGTCAATGAAGGAAACACTCTAACTCCATGGCCCACCTCACTCAAAAACAGAGACCTAACTCTTGTGTAGCTGCCCCTAAAGTCTTTTTCACAAATATGGCAAAACCAAACCCTACTCCCCCCTGAATTTTTTTGTCTTTCACCCACGGGTGTAACATATCGAAGGAATGGTTTTTTTGGGTTTAATGGGTGTCTTGCATAGTCTTCCATAGTTTTGGTATTGGTTGATGAAGGATGGCATTGGATTGGGGTTCTTTCACTTCTTTGCTCTCTAGTTCTACTACCACCCCCACCACTTTGCCTTCTAATTTGCATTTCAACTTCACTATCACTTCCATTCTCACTGCTGCTCATGTTTTTTGTTTTTAGAATGCAAGTTTAAACTGAAAATGCAAAAAAATAAAAAAAATCAGACAATGTATGCTTCATATTTTGCAAAAAAATGAAAAAAAAAAAATAGAGAAAGAAAATGCATACCTCTTTAGTGGATTTGCACTCCCTTCAACACTATTTCAACCTCCTCTTCTCCTTCAAGCTGCTGCTCCTTCTCCTTCAATGGCTGCAACTTCTTTTGCTCTCAAACCCTTGGCTGCTCAAACAAACAAAATGCACATAATGAGGTTAGAGAGGCCCTTTTCCTTTCATAAGAGAGTCAAAATAAATGGGGCCCACACATGCCACGTATGCTTGGCCGAAATTTTTAAAAATTGTGATTTTTTTTTCAAGTTACAAGTGTCTAAAGCGCGGGGGACGGTCGGTCGTCCCCTGGGCGGTCGAGGGACGGCTCAGCCGTCCCCTGGCCGTCCCCGGGGACGGTCAGCCGTCCCTCTTTCGTATCCACCATCTCCCCGTCCCGAAGCCGTTTCGAGTTTTTTTGACAAAGGGGCGGTCCCCATCCCACCGGTGCCGTCCGTGATCCGAGGCAGTGCGGGGCATTTGAGGGCCGTCCGGTTCCCTGGATTTTCTTAAACAACAAATATGAATTCTGAAACTGCCAGAAAACTAAGAACAAAAAATTCATGTTACCATAAAGCAACAGACTTTCTTGGCAGAAACAGATTTGCTGCCTTAGGGCAAATCCAAAACAGTATGCCCACCATCTTGACCCAATACAGTCTTCAGACTTGTGCTCAAGGTCGCTTTTCTCAAAATAGGTTTTTCTCTAACACCTAAAACAAACTTATAACTAATACCACACTAGCTCCTCCTTTGGTTTGCAAAGGGATAATTAGTTGTCTTACAGTAAGTACATCTAATGAACCAAAACCCATTTGGACCCCTAGAACTGGGTCCAGCATACCAATAAACAAGTTTAAACAAGAGTTTCCAGTGGGTCCATACAACTGGTCCTGTTACATAGAACAATGAGCTGAGCCATCTACCTAAAAAATAAGTATCGGCATGGTCATCCCTCCTTGAATTGCTTTGTCCCAAAAGAAATATAAGCATTACAAATTGAAATTCCTGGAACTTCTTTAATAACTATTGATCCATTAAGATTTTTTCAGTGTTCCCTAGGGATCCATCCTCGACATTTTTTCAAGGTTTCAGGGAGGGGAAATGTCTTGAGGACAACGATAGAATGTCCCCTTCAGATCCCCCCACCTGTTTTGGGAGGGACATCTCCCCAAAGTGGTGGACATTTCTTGGGACATCCCCCTTTTTGGGGGACTGTGGAGATGGCCTAAAAGGGGGACTTTTTGGAGATGGCATGCCATCCCTGACATCCTCATGATGTCCCAGAGATTTCAGGACATCCCTTGCAGTCATCCACTTTAATTCTGCAAGAATAAACCTCTTACCTAATTTTCTAGTGCTTTGCTCCTTTGCTTATCATTTTCCTGTTAAAGATGTCTGCTTGGACATCCATGCAATCTGCCAAAGCTTGTAGCCACGAAGAGCTCTAGTAAATGTTATGATTGAACGCCTGGTAACTAAAATCTACAGCAAGTTAACAACGGACTGCAGAGTTAGGGTGGAATGATGGCAAGTGGCTCAAGATCCATGGAACAAGATTTGGTCGTACGTCTGAAGCAAAATTTTACTTTAGCGGTAAGTTTAACATTGGTTTTAGTCTGTACAGTTACAAATCTGAAACATCATAGAAAGGAAGAAAACCTTTTTGCTGAAACTCGGATTGCCACCAAAATGAGATTTGTCAGGCTGAGATACAGCTTGGATACTTTTAGCAGAAAACCCAGCTCTATGTGTAAGATACTTGATAAGATTGTTGATGACAGAAAGCAATGTTTATTATGCTACACATTGTACTACAACATGTCAGAGCAGAATTAAAAATTGTGCTATACATAGTGTTACTTTAAATCCGAGCTCTTACACTTTGTGCTACACAGTTTTATTTTTAGTTATTTTAAATTAAATATAAATGTTCTTAATATTATTTTATTAGCCATCCCCTAGCCATCTCTAAAATATAGGAAAAATTTTAGGGTCCCTAAAACCCTGTCCCAGCATCCCTCCATCCCGGAAACTCAGACAAACACAGGAATTTTTGTTTTATTAGATGCATTATGTAAGAGAGCAACTCATGGGCGTCCTCAAAATTTCATATTTTATTGGGTGCACTTCTTCTATTATAAAATTATTCCATATGTAAAGAAAAAAGACCTTCAGCAAGAAGTGATAATAAATAAGTGTTAGGTGCTAAGAGGAGGCCATATTACATGAGGCTATGTTTTGGAGCCTTGTTTCTTTGGCAGTTGAAGGAGTGTATTCTAGCCAAGACCAATGCCCAAACTATTTTTGGCCTGGATTGTCGTTCATGTCTTCTCAAGAAGGTTTTTGTTACTTCATGTACTTTGTGAGATGCTTTCCAGAAACATTATTGTTATGTCCTCTTTCCAACTTATTAACATAAAACAGAATTAAGTAAGATTTCAGTATCTTCAAGAGTTTCAGTAGTATGTGTTAATTCTTCTGTTTAGAAGATCTCTCATCTTTGGTTGCTTGAATCAGTAGTAAATTTACTGGCTAGTTCAAACTCTCTTCATGTATGACAGATGTGTAAGTGGTGATACTATGAAGATTTTTCTGAATACTTTTAAACTAGTAATGACAGGTTTTGCTGGTTGTGGACCACCTGATTTTTCTTGTGGATATATCTTGTGATGGCGTATCTTGTGGAAAAGTACCAGATGGGTGGCCACAGATACGAGATATACTACAATTAGTGATTACTACTGATGTTAGATCAATAAAAAATATGTTCTTTTGATAAAATAACAACACAACACTCAAACTTAAACAAAATGAATTAAAGTCTAATCTCACAAAACAGCATTAAATATTATAAGTACTTTCTTGACAGCTGTTGCTGGAAAATAATATTTGTAAACCCACCTTGCAACAAAATACACTGAATTCTCTAACATGAGCATTCTATTAGCGGTCCCAATAGCCAGTGCTCCACCTGAACCTCCTTCTCCAATCACAACTGATATAAATGGAACTCGTAAGCCAAACGATGATCTCAAATTCTGTGCTATTGCTTCCCCCTGCAAGTATAATGAAAAATAAACATCAAAACAAATAGTGTAACCAACATATCTATAGAATCCATAAGGATAAATTACATAAAGTAGCCTGGTACAAAGTTCACTGAATATACTTGTCCTTTCCGCTCAGACACAATGTCTGCATATGCGCCTGGAGTATCAACAAACGTAATGATAGGAAGACCAAATTGATCAGCCTCGTTCATTATTCGCAAAGCCTTTCTATAGCTGCAATACCAAGTATTTTATACTATTAGCTGATCTTCCATCAACTGTAATAGATAAACAGAAATTATTCAATTTTGGAAGATTGAAATGAAAACATCTTAGCTCTACAAAGATGCAAACTGAGAACTGAATGAGAAGCTTAAACATGAATAATTGTTATTAATTTAAAATATTTGTATCTGTAAGTAAAATGCTTAGAAGACCCAAATTATTAAATCACAAGGTAGAAATGAAAGTACTAATTGAAACCCCTTCTATTGCAAAGCTCAAGCTTCAAAAACCAAAACTAATTTTTGGATACAACATTTAAGGTGTTCCTCTGACATTCATGGATGCTGACATGGTGAAGATTTCCTTCAAAGGCATATACACATATAGGATATAAACATTTCCTATCAACAAAATACGTATATTAGATTTAGTAGCTAACTGCCTGGTGCAAATTTGACCCGATTTAAGAAATACACCTTCTATGAACCTGAATAAACAGCATATGATATTTGCTAAGTATTGGAACATAGGCATACCCATGCGGAGTTGGCATGCCAAAGTTCCGATGAATATTTTCCTTTGTATTCCGGCCCTTCTGGTGTCCAATAAACATGAAGCTTACCCCATCCATGCTTGCAATACCAGTAACAATAGCTGGATCATCATATCCAGCACGATCTCCATGCAGTTCCATCCACTAACAAGAGCAAGACAAAAACTAAGAAACCACCATGTGCAAAGAAAACACAAGAAATAAAATTAAGGGAAACAAAATTTACCTTATCGCTAATGTTTGACACATGTTCAAGACAAGTAGGCCTGTTGGGATGTCGTGCAACACTTAGACGCTGAAATGGAGTCAAACTTCCATATATATCTTGCATGATCTGCAAGAGACATGTGCAACAACTATTAAAGAATGAAAATGAAACTCAATAGATTGGCAAAACGAATGATAGAAAGACATAAACCCCTTGTATTATTATATTGAATAAGACTAAAGTAAATGTCCTACAAATTTGTCCTAATGATTCGCAGAAAGGACAAGTCTTTGACTATTGGTTAGCAACAGGGTTGTATAACCAATGCTCACAAAACCAATCCCAGCAAAATCAACATTTACTTACATAGCATCAGTTGATGCATATCCAATTATCAACTAACTGCACTCAATTGCAAACAATGACTCACAACTCGTGCATCTAGGAAGGAGTCACAAAAAGAATCTTGGAATGGTCATAAGTTACTAAGTGTAACAATGTTTTCATAAAAAGACAGAATGATTCATTGATTGCATGGGTGGATGCAAACTTTTAATCTCTAGTTAAGATTAAGAACTATAGGGTGTTACTCGACAATTTGTCTGGACTTGTTGCAATGCCAAGTCAATTGGAAAACCTGGTACATGAATTCAAGGAGAAAAGATTCATTCAGTTTTTCAAGTCAACATATGATGATTCAGTTTTGTTAAAAAGGAAAATACATGGTATGCTGATAATGTGTGAAAACTATATGAATTTCATTACCTCCACCTCAGGAGTGCTACAGGAAAGAAAAAAAGGATATGAGAACTCAAAAGCATGTCTGTTATAAGGATATAAAGCAAGATATTTTGCATTTCTCTTACAAGATTATCTCCCTTCCCAAGTCAGAAGGCTACTTAAGAGCTCTTATTAGGATTTGCTCTAGGCACCAAATCCAAGAGGTAATGATGGGTAGATTTTGGAGCAGAAAGTAATTACAGCATATGACCAAGTTCCTTTAAGGTCAGGGCCAACTAATTGCTAGAGCACCGAAAGGGAAAGAACTAGAAATATGATTTCAGCTTCAACAAACCACATACAATTGGAATTGGAAAATGTCTTCAATGCTGAAAGACAAGGAACAGATACCAGCTTAGACTCTCAACTTAGGAAACTTGTGGAGTATGAGACAAAGGGAGCTAGAATAAGAGACCACCCTACATAGGCCGCCTACATTTGGGTGAGAAGGTGATGTACCTCCAGATTCCATCTTCAATATCTTAAAAAGAAGCATAAGACAAAGAACACTGCACTACTCTTAGAGTATAAATTTCAAATTCAATAGATTTTTAAGTCCCCTTTCAATGATTCAACTCAGTTAGTTCTGATCCCTTATGCAACACCTCCATGGGTCTTGTCAAGCAAGCAGTACCTCAAAAGGTCAAAAGCTATGAGATAATTTTTCTATATAGAAAGCTTGAGCTTGAGGAATTGGAGGCATATATCAAAGATACAAAGAATGACAAGACAAGTCCCCAGGCCATGATATTCTCTCAAGAGAGTTCTATAAGAAAATGTGGCCTACCATATATTTGAAGATTGAACCCGTCAAAAGGAGAGGCACGGGCAAATTAGTCAAGGCCAAAATGATCACACTCATATCAAAGGGCTCCAATGGTGGATAAGCAGCTAGCATCCTATTAAACTCCTAAATGTTTCTTATACAATTCCAGCCAAAACCCTTCTTGGAAGGATATAATCATTAGTGACATGACTAGTACAAAGGGAGCAGGCTGGTTTTAAAAAGGGGAGATTTACTCTCAATAACCTTATCACTGCATGGGAAGGGATAGACTAGGGCAAGAAACTCTGGTCAAACAGATTTCTTTCAAAATCAACTTTAATAACATGCATGACAGAAAAAGAGTGGAATTTCATTTGAACATGCTTGATTGGTTGGGCTTTGGACACTTCTTACAGAAGGCAATGGAGATTCTTTTTTTTCTTTTGCATTCTTCCACAAGGGTTAGTGTGAATGGTATTCCTACATATCCTATTCAGTTGTAGAGATCCATTTGAAAAAAATGTCATTCAACTATCTAACTCTAGGTCATTGTGGCCAATGCTCTTAAATATATAGATTAGAGGAAGCTATAATCTGGGTTAAATCGTAGGAATTTATTTGCCAGGTGATCGCAAGCCCCTCAATGTTCACTTTTCTGGTGAATCAGATTTAATTCCCAGGCTTATTTACCAGTCAATTAAAGGCACTATGCTTTGTGTGCTAATTTTTGCTAAAGCTGCCATGCACTAATGAGTGAAGTAAAAAGATAACTTTAGTTCAATAGGCAACATGACTCCTTCATGGCTGAATCAAAGACCAAAACTCATAAAACCATGTGTAATTACTAGTTTAATACTTCAACATTTGGGCATTTGCTTGGCATTCAACTCAATATGGCTGAGCAATGTCATCAGATCATGAAGAATTATGAAAAGAAGCTATTAATTTGGAATAAGCTTGAGCTTCCCCTTGCTAGGAAGATTTGTTGGTGTAGTATACACCTTACATTAAGTTTACTTAGGTTACAATTATTTTCATTTCCAAAATATTACCTAGGACATTAGTTCCACTTATAGAACTTTCAGAAAGTGCAAGCTGAACCACTAGTTGTCATTTTATGCATTTAGTAGGTAAGATAAGTTAGCATTCGATAAGGCTGTTTGTTTTCTATAAAATGAATGACTCCCTTGCTCATTGTAAGGTACTTAGAGCTTAAAACCTTGCAAAACATGAAGAGGCTTTGAACAAGCTTATCTTAGTTTGTAGTCAGAAGTTTTTCTTTGTTAATTAGAACAGTTTGATAGCCTCTTGCAATTTATTTAGCTCCCTGCATTTTGCTTGTGAGATATTGAGTCTGTGACCCTGTAGAACTCCTGCCTAATATTGACAGGACTATGATTGTTGACAAAATGGTCATGTTCTACTTGTGCTTGTTCTAGCCTCCGCTCAAAGCAGCTCATGGAATACTTTAGAAAAACCTTAGAAGTTTTTATTGGTCAGACAAAGCAGAGGAAAAGGCTCCCTCTTGTTTCCTGGGATGTCAGCACTTTTCTAAGGTGAATAGCACTTGCAGGGAAGTGGATTCCAAGAGTAAAGGAAGGCAGAGCCACCTGGCAAATCTCTATACACCTCAGAATCATTAATTTACACTAACTACAAAAAATCAAGGTGTCATTGACATTATTGGTAATGCTTGAGCTTTTCTGATTTTTGGTTCTGCACCACTTAAGAGTACTTGAATTGTTTTTAAAAATATCTTAGATTCTCTCCATCTCTTAGATGTTTGTGATATTGCCACATGGTCTATTCGTACATTCATCTTATGGCATGGACAAGCTGGGTTTTTTCTGTTCTATTTTGGCAGAAGGACGGCAAGGGCTTATTTTATGGCAGAAATTTTTGGAACAAAGACAGCCAACAATGGCATTCTTAGTGTGGACTTATCACGACTCAATTATTGATACCAACAGCCCAAACAGATTTCAAAGTGTTCTATAAAGTTCTACCTAAACATTGTCTGGTTAATTTGTAAATACAAATTGTTTGCATGTATCACAGGGATTAGAAGTAGAGCTCTATAAAATCCTTCAACTAAAGACAAAGGACCCATATAAACTGGTGAGACAATCAAATGCAATTGCCCCTCAATTGAACAAGTAATGTCAGCCAAAGGGCATTGACGTGAGATGGCAACAAAATGATCAAGCCATTTGGAAAGCAAGAACCTCCTTCAAACAAAACGTTTTAGGATGGATAGTAATGCATCAAACTTTTTTGTCAAAGAGCAGTAAATAAAGTTGGTATTGCTGATGCTTCTTGCATTGGGTGTGCAAGAGAGGAGGCAGCCAACCATATCTTCTAAAATAATGTTTAACAGCTAGAGGGTTTTGGGATTTGATTACAAGCTGAATTCAATTTCCTTTCTACTGCCCCTCTCTCTTGTTGAGGACTGCTAGGAAATTCTTGGATGGTCATGGATGGCACCTAGAGTCCATGGCATACAATTTGGTAGGCAGCAAACAATTTCATTTGGAGGACAAGATGCCAAGCTAAGTTTAGACATCACTCCATTCAGTTTGGGTAAGTTGTCATTTCTGAGACAAGACTTGGCTCTAATTGTGCAAGCTAAGCTTGAATGCTTTCAGAAGGATGTGAATTCTTTGCCCATTCAAGAGCAAGCAGAGGTTCTTTCTTTTCTTACCTAGGTAAGGATAGCTTTAACTATAATCCTAATGGTTAGCTGATGTAAATCCTTCAAAGAAAAGATAAATTCCAAGCATAATATATATATGTAAACATCCAACTAAATAAATCATCCAAGGGACAATATAAGTAGAACAATATATGCTGATATTTTTGTTCCAAATCGGTGTTGTTCAAATCTGATGTTGAAGAAATATTGAGCCATCCACCGGGCTTCCAATCTCAAGGAAGTTCTTTTTAGAGTTATAAACAGGTGCAATTTCTAGGCTAACTAGCCAGAATAGATAGTTTTACTGCCATAGCTACTAAGTCAAAAAGTGAGTTTATCCCTTGCAAGCTTTTATCCTTTAGTAAGCAGCCAAGTCTGCAAAAGCAAGCATTATCCTTTTGTAAAGCAGTCAAGTCTACTGAAGCATGTATCTGATCATTGTTCCAACTAAACAAACTTCCTTTTACAAGTTTGCTGAAGCAAGCGTCTTATTGTTCTTCCAACTAAATGAAGTTAGTTTTACAAGTTTGTTCAAGCAGGCATCTGATTGTTCTTGAAATGGAAATTGAATGATATTCAATATTCGTTATAAAACAAGGAGAGGAATGCTCCTTAAATAATAGTTTACAAGACGATGTTTCTAAAAAGAAACAATCGTGAACTAAAACACTAAACTGGAAGTTGCTAAAACTAACTAAAGTAAACTAACAACTAAGATAACCATTAAATATTATAATAATACTTTAATACCCTCCCTTAATGGTCATTCTACTAACTAAACTAAGTCTACCCATAATTTGATGGTCTTCTGGCCATAAATGCATAAAAGGAAGACTCCTTCTACTCAGTATGCTCTGCAATATGAGCCTTCTACTAAGACCCTTCCTGGTTGGACTTCTGATCAGCCAACTGCTTCATGCAATGCTTCTACATATGACCAATCTTACCACAATAATGGCATGGGAAAGACTTCTTGGAGCTATCCTTCGATTTGTCTATCGCGAATTTTCCAACAACAAATCCGCAAAAAAAACCCTCGAAATTTCAGAGATGAAACCCTCAAAAAATTTCTTCTAGAAATTTTGCACGAAAAAGTCAGCAAGAGGGCCCACGATTTTTATTAAAAAAATCGTGCAAAAACTTCACGACAAATTTTGTCACAAAAAATTCGCCAAAAAACCTCGATTCCTAGCTGATAAAAATCCTTGCGATTTTTTTAATCAGTAAGTGAGTTCTCGGACAAAAACTTCTAAAAAAATATTTCAAAAATTTCTTAGGAAAAGCGAATTTTTATTGCTCAAAAAATTCACCAAAAATGAGTCTATGCTTTGATACCATGAAATGGTAATTGAATGATATTCAATATTCATTATAAAACAAGGAGAGGGATACTCCTTAAATAATAGTTTACAAGACTATGTTTCTAAAAAGAAACAATCGTGAACTAAAACACTAAACTGGAAATTGCTAAAACTAACTAAAGTAAACTAACAACTAAGATGACCATTAAATATTATAATAATACTTTAATAGTTCTTCCAACTAAATGAAGTTCCTTTAGAAGTAACTATCAAAAGTAAATTGCTCATAGTTGTGGATATAGGGAAAAAAACAGAAATCATTTGTCCCTCATCGAATGCCATGGTGGAACCTTCAAAATTTCATGTTCCGCTGATCTAATGTCTTTACATGGGTGGTTTCTCAGTGTTGAAATGCTACAAAGGTTCAAGGTTTTATGCTATAAGGTCGGTTTTCCTTAGCATATTTTCTTTTGCCTTGATCCTTGTTCGTTTGGTCTAATTCTCAGTTGACCTGCTGGCTAGGTTCCCATTTGTCTAAGTTAAATCTTGAGCCATTAAGTCTGTTTACTCACCGGCCCCTCACCCCATTTCACCGCTTGTACCCATGCACCTTCATGAAATTTGAATAAGTCTAAGGTTTATCAATCTTTTGGTCAATTTTCAAACCTGTTCAGCCACCGACACAATTTCAAAACCTTTGATTTTACCTACAATGTATGCATTCCTTCAGTATTGTTTGGTCCTTTGTTGGTATTTTGATGTGTTCGCGAACCTTTTTGGCCAGCGACATGGTTTCAAAACCTTTCATTTTGTCGATTAAGTAATACCTTTGCCTTTGCCTTGTGAAAAATTAAATCATTCTATTGCCTAGGCATATCCCCCTTTTTAAGTCATGAAATCGAGGCAAGTGATTTATATTGGCTTTAAGTCATATTGATGGTGGTGGGAGTATGTTGATGTGGTGGACAGATGGCGGTTGCCCGCCAGCCCGCTAAGAGTTATGTGGGCCCATGCTTTCAACCAACAATACAGCGGAGGATGGTGCAGATCGTTTAGAGTTTGATCCGATGATGATTGTTGGAGGTCTTCACATCACCGAAGTATGGATGGAACTTGGAAGTATTACCGCGATGAGCGATGGACTCATTTACTTTGCATCGCTTGTCGCCATAAACATCTGGCTTCTGTTTTCATTTCCGCAACGCGCAATGGCTTGTGTCGTTCCTCTGCATCGCGCCAGTTCTATGCATCGCAGAAAACCTTTTACCGCTCAATTCATTTGAGCGATGAGCGACGGTGAAGGATGACTTGTTTTAACGCCTGCGCAGCTAAAAGGTTCTTTTAAGCACATGGCAAATGACGGGGCAAGATGTTATGATTGTGGTCATCCATCAGATCCAAAGGTTATGCATGGAAGCGAATGGTCTAAAAAGTAAAGAGCACGCGGGTTGAAGGCACCAAATTCAATCTAGGTCGTTCCCCGCCTCCCCGTTGCTAAGAGATGCACTAGGGTTAAACCCAGCTGGCAGGAGGGAAGCTGACACGTAGCTATCTTCGAAGCTTGAGGAAACGTTGGAGCCACGTCGAGGTGACAGTGAAATCTCAACGGGACTTGTTGAAGAGTCTCTTTGACATGCCAATATGGTGTTGCTGCAACGACGAAAGATGCCCTTAGGAGGGTGGGAACTATCTTGTTCAACAATTGGCAAAGGTTTTTTTGTCTCATCTCTTTCCCTCCTTTGAATTGCAAATATAATCGCATTGGGGAATATTGTTGTAGCAGTCAAATGGGATTATGACATGTGTACATTCTGGCCCAAAGCTTGGTTGCTCCTTCATTTCTATAAGAAGGAATTCACAGCCAATAATGTGGGTTATGATTTCTGGGAAGGTTCTTCGCTTTAGGTTTTGGCAATGAAAGAGGCTGTGTACTATAACTATTGATTGCTAAGGGTAAAGGTCCATATGCTTTAAGTCCATGTATTGTGATACTCCTATACCTTGATTGCAAAGACATGAATATACACTATCATGTAATTGTCTCCATGTCTGGAATGTAATATCTTTTTGAATTGAAATAACAAGGTTATTGAGGTTTTTCAGATACATTTGCTTTTTGAGTTATCTATTTGTTTGCTTTCCATTCAAGGAGTGGTGTAAATGTTTGCAAGTAGGTAATGAGGGTATTGTATTTTCAGGTGGATTACTAAGTATGATTTCATGACAATCTTACGTAGATCTTTTTGTCATAATGTGATGGAAGTTTGAAGGTCATCAAGATTATGTTATAGTATTATTATATGATGTGTATGATATATGACTCTATGGCCCAATGTAGGCAATGGTCTTGCACAGTTATTTTCCCCCATTCTCGGGAACAATCTTTAAATTCAAACAACTTTTAAATACTTTTGTTCTATGTTCGGTTTTTGGAAGTGCAATGTACTTTCGTATTCTCATGCTCTAAATGTTGAGTGTTGTGAAGGATTAGCCATCCTTTTGAAATATTTTGTTTATTGAGCACTTACATGAGAATTCATCTGCTATTTGCAATGTACAAGGTCATTTGGCTGCATAAATTCATAGGTACATTGTGCTGGATTACCCTCCTAGATTTAGCAGAGTCTAAAGTGCAGGGGAGAAAAGTGTAGAATCCATCTCTCGTTCGTTGGCCACTAATCTTGAGCATAAGGACTGGCTATCCTTTAGAGGGTTTTCAAGGTTCAACTGGAAAAAACACCAACTGGAAGATGATGACAATATTTTTAAAGGCTCACAAATGCACGGTGATGTTATGAACATCTATGATGGCATTAATAATCCTTTGAATGATCATCCCAATTCAAATTGTGCTGATGGTATAAGATTTTCAGAATCTTGTATGGAAAGGATAGACGCTGAAAGCAAGGGTGATTTGAATATCCTCTTTTCAAGCAATGATTGTGATGTTGTGAAGAACAATGGGACTCCAAGCTCTATTAGACAAGAGCATGATGAGGGATATGAATTGAGTATACTTTTTGAAGAAGAGATATGTGATCAACAATGCTATGATACGCTTGGTCATGCCAATTCTACACATGTTGAGTGTAGCATTGATGAAAGTCTTCATGGTAATGAGACAAAAGAGTGTGCTGATTTGTGGAATACTCTTGAAAATGTATATCAGATGCAAATGACAGAGTGTGCAATGACTTTCCGTTGGAGAGACCATCCATGAGAAGCTGCAAAGAAGAAACAAATGATGATTTTCAGTTTGACAATGAAGAATATGACCCTGCTGATTGTTGCAGCAATATGGACAAAGAAGAAGATATGTGTGCAAGAGATTCATTGGATGAATCGGTTCAAGTAGTTGATTATGAAGAGCATGCATATGTTGGTGATGTAAGTGGTAAACAAGGAACTACTTGCTTGTTTGATCATTTACCTTCTTCTATCCCTTTTGCTGGTTTTGAAGCTATCACTAATTGTTTGCATAAGAATAGCATGGGTGAAGCTGTACATGAAAGTGAAAATTTAAGGACAAATGTTGGTACAGCTAATGACAATTTTTATGATGAGTTCGCACTTGAAGAATGTGATTGTGTCAATCACATGGATGCATATGAGAACTTTTCTTTTTGGGTATGCTAGTTCTAGTTTTCCCCATGATCAGTATACTTCAAATAAGTCACCAGAGGGTAGCGTTGTTGAATTGAGCATGATAGATATGTGTCACAGGTTTGATTTTTATGGCACATGTATCTCAATAGATTGCCAAGAGATTGAAATAGAGAGACAATCCGAGGAGTATGGCTCTTCACACAAAATGTCTCATGATATGAATGGAGGTGCTGATGAGGTTTGCATTAGCATAGGCGACCCCAAGATGTGTTGGTCATCCATGGTCCCTGTTTTGAGTGAAGCTGAGTATGATGCATCCCTTTGTGATGAAGAATTACTTTCTCACAATGGGGAATCCAATATTCTTGAATTTGATCACTTCACTTGGACTTAGCATACATCTTGCAGTGATGATGAGCAGCAACAAGCTGTCCAGGTTGGTGATGTTTTGGCTGCTCATGTTTCTTATATGCCTGAGCTTCAGGGTTTTAAGTTTGACATGTTAGAGGATGAGTTTCCCTCTCCAAGTCAACATAATGAAGGGGCATATTTTTCTTTTCCATGTGAATTGGAGGCATTTTCTTTTTGCCTTGATTCACTTGGAGAGGTCAACAGATATGAAGGCGCCATGGTTTCATATGGTGTGGATCAGAGTATTCAAGTTTTTTTGACACCTGCTACAAAGATGAAAAATTTGTTGCATGACAATGTGGGGACTTATGTTAAATGGTTGCTATGCGACAATAGGATCAAACATGAAGCAAGTCTTCACTTGTTCAATGGTAGTCACATATTTGTGCTTGTAAGAAGAGGGCTATACTTGTTGCAATGGTGTGGCAGAGGTCAATGTGGGTTAAGGGAAATCAATTCCTTCAACAGGCTGGTGTTTGACAGAGGCAAACTTTGGTTCTTCTTTTCATTTGTGACTTGGGGCCATCAAATGAGGTTTTAAAAATTGAATAAAGGAGAAGTTGCAAAGCCACCCAATGGATTTGGCACTTGGTCTACTCCCCAGAGATCTGGAATCTCGCCATGCTTGCAAGAGGCATGTGTCCCTGAACATGAGCCAATGGGGGAACCTTCAAAATTTCATGTTCCGCTAATCTAATGTCTTTACTTAGGTGGTTTCTTGGTGTTGAAATGCTACAAGGGTTCAAGGTTTCATGCTATAGGGTCAGTTTTCATTAGCGTATTTTCTTTCGCCTTGATCCTTGTTCTTTTGGTCTAATTCTTAGTTGACCTACTAGCTAGGTTCCCAGTTGTCTAAGTTAAATCTTGACTCATTAAGTCCATTTACTCACCAACCCCTCGCCCTGTTTCACCGCTTGTACCTGTGCACCTTCATAAAATTTGAATAATTCTAAGGTTTATCGGTCTTTTGGTCAGTTTTCAAACCTCTTCGGCCACCGACACAATTTCAAAACCTTTGATTTTACCGACAATGTATGCATTCCTTCAGTATTGTTTGGTCCTTTGTTGGTATTTTGATGTGTTCGCGAACCTTTTCGGCCATCCACATGGTTTCAAAACCTTTCATTTTGTCGATTAAGTCATACCTTTTCCTTTGCCTTGTAAAAAATTAAATCATTCTATTGCCTAGGCATATCCCCCTTTTTAAGTCATGAAATCGAGGCACGTGCTTTATATTGGCTTTAAGTCATATTGATGGTGGTGGGGTATGCTGATGTGGTGGACAAATGGTGGTTGCCTACCAGCCCGCTAAGAGTTATGTGGGCCCATGCTTTCAACCAACAATACGGCGGGGGATGGTGTAGATCGTTTAGAGTTTGATCCGACAGTGATCGCTGGAGGTCTTCACATCGCTGAAGTGTGGATGGAACTTGGAAGTATTACTGCGATGAGCGATGGACTCATTTACTTTGCATTGCTTGTCGCTATAACCATCTAGCTTCTGGTCTCATTTTCGTGACGCGCAATGGCTTGTGTCATTCCTTCGCATCGTGCCAGTTCTATGCATCACAGAAAACCTTTTACTGCTCAATTCATTTGAGCGATGAGTAACAATGCAGGATGACTTGTTTTAACACTCGCGCTACTAAAAGGTTCTTTAAAGCACATGGTAAATGACGAGGCAAGATGTTATGATTGTGGTGGTCCATCAGATCCAAAGGTTATGCATGGAGGCAGATGGTCTCAAAAGTAAAGAGCATGTGGGTTGAAGGCGCCAGATTCAATCTGGGTCGTTCCCCGCCTCCGCATTGCTAAAAGATGCATGCGGGTTAAACCCAGCGGGCAGGAGGGCAGCTAACATGTAGCTATCTTCGAAGCTTGAGGAAACGTTGGAGCCGCATCGAGGTGACAGTGAAATCTCGACAGGACTTGTTGAAGAGTCTCTTCGACATGCCAATATGGTGTTGCTACAATGACGAAAGATGCCCTTAGGAGGGCGAGAACTATCTTCTTCAGCAATTGGCAAAGGTTTTTTTGTCTCATTTGTTTCCCTCCTTTGAATTGCAAATATAACCGCATTGGGGTATATTGTTGTAGCGGTCAAATGGGATTATGACATGTGTACATTCTGGCCCGAAGCTTGTTTGCTCCTTCGTTTCTATAAGAAGGAATTCACGGCCAGTAATGTGGGTTCTGATTTCTGGGAAGGTTCTTAGCTTTAGGTTTTGACCATGAAAGAGGTTGTGTACTATAACTGTTGATTGCTAAGGGTAAAGGTCCATATGCTATAAATCCATGTATTGTGATACTCCTGTAACTTGATTGCAAAGACATGAATATACACTATCATGTAATTGTCTCCATGTTTGGAATGTAATATCTTTTTGAATTGAAATAACAAGGTTATTGAGGTTTTTTCAGACACATTTGATGTTTGAGTTATCTATTTGTTTGCTTTCCATTCAAGGAGTGGTGTAAATGCTTGCAAGTAGGTAATGAGGGTATTGTATTTTCAGGTGGATTACTAAGTATGATTTCATGACAGTCTTACATAGATCTTTCTATCATAATGTGATGGACGTTTGAAGGTCATCAAGATTATGTTACAGTATTATGATATGATGTGTATGATATGTGACTCTGTGGCCCAAGGCAGGCAATGGTCTTGCATAGTTGTTTTCCCCCATTCTCAGGAACAATCTTTAAATTCAAACAACTTTTAAATACTTTTGTTCTATGTTTGGTTTCTGGAAGTGCAATGTACTTTTGTATTCTCATGCTCTAAATGTTGAGTGTTGTTACAGTATTATGATATGATGTGTATGATATGTGACTCCGTGGCCCAAGGTAGGCAATGGTCTTGCACAGTTGTTTTCCCCCATTCTCAGGAACAATCTTTAAATTCAAACAACTTTTAAATACTTTTGTTCTATGTTTGGTTTCTGGAAGTGCAATGTACTTTTGTATTCTCATGCTCTAAATGTTGAGTGTTGTGAAGGATTAGCCAACCTTTTGAAATATTTCATTTATTGAGCACTTACATGAGAATTCATCTGCTATTTGCAATGTACAAGGTCATTTGGCTGCATAAATTCATATGTACATTGTGTGGGATTACCCTCCTAGTTTTAGCAGAGCCTGAAGTGCAGGGGAGAGAAGTGTAGAATCCATCTCTCATTCATTGGCCACTAATCTTGAAGTTCTTGAGCATAAGGACTGGCTATCCTTTAAAGGATTTTCAAGGTTCAGCTAGAAAAAACACCAACATGTCATATAATAGGGGAAGATATAGCTGTGGAACTTCTAAAAAAAGAATAATCATAATATAGTGAACTGATAAATATCGTAAATGGCAGAACTCAAAGTTCAAGTGGAATATTTGGATGCACTTGTTTACAGCATTTATAATTCAATAAAACTCAATTGGATGGATTACCCTTAGAAAGATGATAATAGAAACAAGTCAACTAATATGTTAGTTTATTTCAGGCATTTCATTTCAAGTGAATGACTACCTATGTTGCACTCCACAAAACGATCACATGCACTTTCTCAGCCTACCAAAGTTAAACACCTGAAAATCTGAAGCCAGCAACTAATAGAAAACCAAATAAGGGTGGAGAAAAAGGGACCTCATTGTATTGAATCTCCAAAATCTGAATATAACGTTCGAATTGTAAGCCAGTTTCCTTCTGCATTTTTTTAACCTGTGCTCCCAAGACAAAAGAGCAGATTTGTATCAGCACAATACTGGCAAGGATAAAAGAATCACATATCTTAATTTTTAACAAACCCCAGTTTTGATAAACAACAAGAAACAGTTTTAACTATTTTGAGTTTGGCATATAAAAATAATTTAAAACATCTCACTTAAGCCACCAGAGTCTTTGCAAAGCCCCTTTTTTCAACAGCAAGAACAACTATTAAATGCTATAAATAGTTACACCAAACATTTATCCAACAACCAGTTGCAAACCTAAGTTGCCGGTTTGGGTTCAGATAGGGGTTTGGGGTTCAGGTTTGGATACAAGTCTTGGGTGCAGGTACATTAGTTCACTATTTTTTACTTACCCAGGTTTGATACAGCTTAGATATGTCCATATATATATATATATATATTAAAATTTAAAAAATAGCTAGAATTTACAAAAACAATTACAAAATTAAATATAGAACGCAACTGATAATTTTTTATTTTGGGTGAGGAATGAAAGGTGATAAGTGATGTCTGCTTTTGTTTTCCCTTTTTTTAGTGTTGTTAGTATAGTAGGTAGTTAGTTTTAGTGTTTCTTGGCGGGGCCTGTGTATCCAGGTTCACTCCAGTTACAGATGCCAGGTACTCTGGTACGGCCCAGGTTCATCTCAGACAACCTTGGATGGACCCGAGCAGTTGTGCAAGAATTCATGCGTAGCCAGACATGTATCTGACAAGGATTCATATCCAGTACAGGTATGCCCTGGGCACATGATGAACCCAGTAACAGAGTTGCAAACACATCTAATTACAAAAACATCTAAACTAGAAGGATTTTGGTAAATTGCTGTCCTATTAACACCCAAACTTCATGAAAGCAGCAATTTCAAAAATGTCAACAAACAATAAAGTAAGCATACATATAAAATGTATCCTCAAGCAATAGCCCAAAACCCATACAATATAGACCATGCAGAAATTAAAATACAATATAACTCAAACCAAAATAAAGGAAAGAACTCTGTCTACTAAAACAACAAAAACCACAAACCAATTCTGTTTCACTACAAAATAGAGAAAAAAGTAATGCTTAAAAACAAATTGCAATGAAGAAACTAAACATTGATAACAACTGTGATAGAATCAAAACTCACAAGGTCCGTTAACAGCGGGAATACACAAATTAAATTTCCATTACAACTAAACAAGGCTTATGTAAAGTTGGGATTGATCCCAAAGAAATACATAAGTTTCTCTCACCTCAACACAGTCAATCTAATAATAACAGCAGAGATGTGAAGAAAAGGATGTTAATAGACCAAGATTTTGGTGAGTCCTACAAAATTAGGCTGCTCCCACCTTGTTGAGCATTGGCAGAGCGGGTCGATATTTCGCATGCTGGCCATAGCTGGAATGTTCAAAGAGGATGCTTTGCAATGTAAGATCCAGATGTCTAAATGGAGTGCGCTGGCACTTGAGCACAATTTTTCAGTGTGGATCTAGATGTCTGTGTGAATGTCTCCAGGGAATTGAGCACTACTTTTTGGCTCATTCCAGATTCATTACACACAGAATTTGTCTCTATTTTAGCACTTTTATCTTTGTTTCAGTCAGAAATATTTTCAGGCAGTAGAGTCCAGACGCAATTTGACTGTGCGAATTGTTTTTGGAGATTAAAATGTAGTAGAGCCTAAACAAATTAAAAGCAAAAACACCTCCAGTTTAAATTTAACATTACCAATTTTTCTCTCAAGTTCAAGATCGGCTAATTGAATTCCCATGGGATGGAGCCAGTTTTTGATATAACTCTAAACTATTAATTTAACAATCAGATCCAGAATTAATCTCCACACAGGCTCAAGAAAAAACAAATTCAACAAATAAAATTCAAGATTCCACGATCCAGAGATATTATTTTAAACATTTCTGGGCAGAAATTGCATAGATGATAGGAATTTGTTTAATTAACATTTCACACCATTACTCATTGTCTTAATCACGATCTATTGAATAAATTTATAAATCATAGTGGCCTTAAATGCTGATAATATAATCCCCTTAGCAATTTCTATCCTAAAAACTTTGAATAAATAATGAATAACACAAAGTAAGCAAAATGGTGATAATCATTTCATAGCTTGAAAAGATGGATACAAGATAGTCCGGAAATGATGTTTCAGGTCACAGTAATTTATTTGGTCTGAAACATCAATCAAATAGTTTTACCACACTATTTTTGTCCCAAATCTCAAATAAAGAAAAATGATCATAAACATTCTATTCTACGAAAAAAGAGGTATGTTCATAATATAAAGAAATGGCATGGTGAAATCCAATTAAAATTTAAAAAAACATTAGATAAAGAACTTGATTTTGTATTCCAAAATGCCAATTACATAGCTTCCAAGGCAAATTCTATCATGAAATCTTCAAATAGTAAATTAAGCATAATGATCAAGTGGGGTCTAGAAGATAGACTCTAAACATTTGTGACGTAAATGAATTGCAAAGTGAAATACAGAAAAATGAAAAAAAAAATTGAAAAATAATAAAATTAAAAGCTTGGACCGAATGGAATTAGCTCAAGTAGTAGAACATCAGTTCATTTCATAATGGAGTTCGACGGTCAAATTCTAAGAAATGTGGAATGTTGAATTGAACAAAATTCTACATCCAACTCACTGTGTGTGATTTATCTCATCCGATGATGCCAGCTGTAAATCCAAGGTAAAATTTGACAGAGATTCCAACTATATAGAGATTCCAAGATCCATGATAAAGCGTTGAATTGCGTAAAACATTACATCTAATTCAGCATGTATAGTGTAACCTCTAGATGAACCCAGATGTAAGTCCAAGCGTAAATTTGACAGAAGAGATACTCATCACTTAAGACAACTAAGGAAGGTACTTTATATGGGCTATTTCTTGCAATCGGCTAATTTGAGACAAAACTTTCAAAGAACATTTGCCAAAGTTCTGTATAAAATCTAAATTTCATCTTATACACCAAATTTACAGCTACTGTTAGCAAATACTGGAGTTAATATGGAGTTCGAAGGTCAAAATCTAAGAAATGTGAAGTGTTGAACTAAATAAAATACTACATCCAACTCACTGTGTGTACACTGATTTATCTCATCCGATGAGGCCAGCTGTATATCCAAGGTAAAATTTGACAGGGAAGACACCCGAACTAAAGAGAGATTCCAAGATCCAAGATGAAGTGTTGAATTGAATAAAACTCTATAGTGTAACCTCTAGATAAAGTCAGATGTAATTCCAACGTAAATTTGACAGAAGAGATACCCATCACTTAAAAGACAACTCAGAAAGGTACTTTATATGGGCTATTTCTTGCAATCACTAATTTGAGACAAAACTTTGAAAGAACATTTGCCAAAGTTCTGTATAAAATCTACATTTCATCTTATACACCAAATTTCCAACTGCTGTTAGCAAATAATATGTTTTTTATTTAAAAGCTAATCTTCTGTTTAAAATTAGTCTGCCTGATTTTTCTTTAAAACCTAACCTCACTTTTCAAGATGGGAAGATTGACCTACTGTTCTAGACTACTTAAAAAGGAAATGTCTTTTTCTTGACAATTTCCCTGCAAGTTTTTAGACGGAGAACTAATCAAACTTTTAACAAAAATTTAAAAATTCTGAGTGGAGGATACCTCATTAATTTTCCTTTGGACTTCTGCAAGGGGCTTCTCGAAAGGGAGTAAAACCCTCTTTGGCGGCTTCTCGAGTGGCTTAAATCTATTAATGTAGGTGAAAACGTGCGGTCCACTGCCATCCGTGGGAAATTTGTCAGGCCACGGGTACTCTTTATCTTTCTTAAACTTCTTTCCCCTGCGAAGTTTATGGTTAGCGGCCACAACGTTTAGCGAAGCTATTGTAGATCGCGGGAGGATTCGAACCCTGGACGTCTCCATTGGAAGGGGGAGCAGGGTTAAGCCATTGTGCTGGTCAAATCGGAGCATGTGACCGTGGCGCAATGCTAGCCCGGGGCAGCTCATTGCGAAATATGAAAACACAGCAAGGGGTGAAAAGATCATTAATCGGACAACAGATTTGGCAACGTTGATAAATTGTTATTATCAAGGCTGGACAGATGAGAGTTGGTGAAGCGGGTGGACATATGGCGTGCTGGCCTTTCCCGGCGGATTTGCCGAGGAGCTTTTTAGCGTGGGGTCGGATGTGTACGTGGACGGGTGCTCGCGCTTATCTACACTTTTGCATTCATCTCTATCTAGATTTTGCATTTTTGTCGCTTTTTGCTTCGTTGGCATTTACAATTTTTAAGGGATGTTTGTCATCGTTCTAGTGATATTTGAATGTAAGGGGATTAAGGGTAAGGTTTTATGGAGGGGGCTTCCTATACAACTGTAATGGGTGTTATTGAGATTTTTTAGGAATATTTTTTGATGGAGGTCATTCAAAAAAAAATTCTTATCCGATACGGAAGCACGAACCTTCTTGGGCTGAACCTCTTTGGCTAAGAGTCAAGGACTGAGGGGTATCCATTCGATCAAATTCGCCCGGGGCACGATCCTGACCTCATCCCTTTTTCGGTGTCGGAGCCTTTGCACTCAACAAGACTTGATCCCTAGTGGGCTCATTTAGAACCTTTCAACTTCACTAGAAATATTTTAAAGCTCGAGGTCTATGATTTTAATAGTGAAATTCAACTTAAAATTCAAATCTTTAGTCCTAAAAGTAGGGGTTGCTATTTTTCTGAAAAAGAGTCATTCTAATTAATTCTATAGCATAATTTTTTTTCCATGAGACCTCTTGTTCCATGAAAATAGAAGCCCAAGCCTCCATGGAACCATATTGTAAGTATATTAAATATTTGTTCCGTAGTGAATTCTAAACTTTTTATTTTGGAACTTCCTTTCAACAAAAATTATAGCATCTAAATAAATGCTTTCACAAATAATTAACTGATAATCATGAAAGTTTAGGATTTATATTGAATATTAAAATAACATATAGTATTTAGATCTATTGAAAATATTATTATTATATGTTAAATAAAATATTATTTCTTCTAACTATTAATATAAATATGTAAAAAATCATCAATAATTTTTTTTTTAAATATTAATATTTAAAATAAGAAATCTATTCAATTTTATTAAAATATAATTTTTTAAATTACTGATAATTTTTTAAAATTAAAAAAATAATAATTTTTCATTTTGTAATTTACAATTATACATAAATTTAATATATACAGATTTACACATTTTATCCCATTTAAATTGAACACAAACACTTTACTATCTTTTTATAGATATTAACTCCCAGATTTGAATATTCAAGGTTTTTTAAAATATTTAACGAAGCTTGAATATTCTAAGTTTGGTGTCTATATTATAGACTAACTGAAGGCAAGTTTCTCATGGAGAGAAAAATGAATTCATAAACCCGCCGAATGTTTAGGTTTTATTGGTGGACTACTTGTCGGGACAGCCCAAATAATATGCCATCTATTCCCTGTCCACCTCATGATTAGAAGCGTCGGTTCATTTAGTCTTGAATCCAGTCTTTGTCAAGACATTTTGCATTTTTGGTCAAATTATTTATTGTTCTAACCATCCATCATTACAAAATGCAAAATGGATCACAATCATGAGTTAGAGTTATATAGATTATATTAATTTGATAACGCAATTAGAGGTTGAGTTGATAGTCATATTTACACATTTTTGCTCAAGTATAATAAAAAAATAAAATTGTATTTTGGACAGTAAAATTATATATATTTATTTGATATTTTATTTTTAAATTAAGTATGCAATAACATTTTAAAGGAAGCTTTGAATGAAACAACCGTTACCAAAATTTGCTTGTAAGGCAGAGTCTAACTGTCAAATTTAAGCTCTGAAGCTAATAATAAATAACCGTTAACTAACAAATAGCACGTGCGACCACGACAGAAGGCTTTAGCCTTTTCTCCCATTTTCAGGTGGAAAATTTATTAGAAAAGGCAAAAGTTGTTCTTTATGGTATACTAACCACCCATCTAGGCGGGCCCACACAGAGAAGAAAGTCTTGCCTCATTTATATGTACCAGTGATCACACTAGTTGGATCTGCACATGTCATGTGCCTGTAATTGTTGTAGGCCCAAGACCGTAGGGAAGTAGATTTCAACAACTCTAAACGGCTTTCCAACACGAAAATGAAAGCTATTGAATTCTGAAAAGCACCTAGGAATCTTGATTCACACTTTTAATCTGCGTGACGGTGTAAAATATTACATTTTAATACAGAAGTTCGGTCACTCATTTATTTTTTGTTTGGAATTTGTGATATAGAGGTATTTATTCTGTCAAAATTATTGAGAATATGATTTCCGCTTCATTCTTATAAAAAGTCAGAGACCTTGTATTCGACGAGAATAAGAGTTTCAGAATTTAACTATATTTTTTTAAATATTGAGATGATCAAAATATTACATAGTGAAAAGATAAATGAATCCAAAAATATTCAATATCCAGAATATCTTTAAAGCAAAAACCACTTG
Organism: Sequoiadendron giganteum; assembly: GCA_007115665.2. Lineage (NCBI taxonomy): Eukaryota > Viridiplantae > Streptophyta > Pinopsida > Cupressales > Cupressaceae > Sequoiadendron > Sequoiadendron giganteum. Next base: position 260,507,335 of record CM021101.1, read on the forward strand.
ACATGGTCACTCATTTTCATGAAATGTAAATTTCTTAAAAATTGGGAATCCCTGAGTCGAAATTGAATCTTCTTCCACTCGATTCACAGGGATTTCAAAAACCTTGCACTTTCGCAATCATCTCGTTCCATAATCATCAATGTGGCTTTGTAATCACGTTTAAACGGTAAATTAATTAAAATCGTTTCAACCATAAGTGACAAAAATTGAACTGATTAATTACCTCTCGTCAACGAAAGTTGTGAACTCAATTCACACAGCCTAAACGGAAGTAAAATAATTTCAAATCCCTATCAAAACCCTAAAACACAATCAAACAGCACATCGAAGCTGCCACTATTACGCGAGCCGTACAAGAAATAACTGAAAGAAGTGGAAATTTATTTTTCATACAATAGAGATCAATCTTACGATTCAAATTTAGCTGTAGTTTTCTTTCTCTGGACTAATTTCAGCAGAACTTTAAACTATCAATAAGCTAATCTGATGCACCCAAAAGACTGAAAAAAAATTCTTCGGAGCTTCCAATTTGGCCTACCTCTTCAATTTTCCTCTGCACCTCGGCAAGCGGCCTCTCAAAAGGCAGAAGAACTTTCTTCGGCGGCTTTGTGAGCGGCTTAAATCTGTTAACGTAGGTGAAAGGATGCTTTCCACTGTCATCGGCGGGAATTTTATCTGGCCAAGGATACTCGATCTCTCTCTTATGTTTCCTGCCCCTGCGCAGTTTAAAGTTTGCAGCCACTACATTTAGCGAGCTTCCTGCTGTAGATTGCTGGAGGAGTCGAACCCCGATCCCCCGGGTGAAGAGGCCGTTGAGGTGATCACATCGCAACATTTGACCCTGGCGCAATGAGAGCGCGCAGGAATCCATTGATGAAATGAGAAGAGAAAATAAGACAAGAGCAGAGCAGATCGTTCATACAAGAGTTTGGGAGTAGTTATTAAAGGGAGAAGTGAACATCGCAGTCATCGAAGGAGAGCGTAGGGACAGAAGATTAAGCGGGTGGACGTATGGCAAAGGGGGGCCCAGGTTTCTACCCCGGCGGACATAACGAGGTTGCTTCTATGTGCGTAGGGGTGGGCCGGCATTTGTTGTGGCCGTTGGCTTTTATTTTCGCTGATTTGGGCTTCCTTGAAAAAAATTCAACCTCTCCAAATGCTTATGTGGCAAAGAGCAAAGTTCAAATGGTTTTTGGTAAATGCTTAGGTGGCAAAGAGCAAAGTTCAAATGGTTTTTGGTTTTAGTTAGATTTTCAAATGCTTCCATATTTTAAAAGAATTATGTTCGTATGTTTTAATATACTAGCAATCACACCTTGGGGTGCAATAGGTATGTCAAAGAGAAAATATAGATTTATTATTCAGCTAGTCTCGAGCTTCAAAGTTTAAATATACAGATTAGTTAAGCAGGTTGTGTGACTTTGAGAATAAACGTAAAAGCAGATTTTAAACCCCATACATATCCTCCAAAGATTTTTCCAAACACAGACCATGACACCCTAAAGACTTTCCAAGTGATAATTGAGTCCAAAAACATGTAAGGAAAGAAATAAATGCAATCTATTCATATACCCAAATAATTTTGAGAGCTTGGTGGATTCACTTTAGCCTAGCCAAAGAATCAACCAAGAACAACAGCAAGTTTTGAAAAGAATCGAAGTGAATGGACTAATTACATATAAACATTCATAGAATCATTAATGTCTTATTTGTAGTGCTCATTACGTTGGCCAAAGCACATTGATTGATGACGAAGATGAACATATTAACTCACCTTATCAAACAAATCTAACAAAAATAAACCTTATCAGGATTTGTCCAAAGCATATTAACTCACCCTTTCAAACAAATCTGATAGAAATAAACAGTTTCACAACATTTGGCAAATTATCCAGTATAAACAACTTCTTGCATAGAAAGAAGAACTGTCACTGTATGTTGGAGATAAGATAAAATTGAGGAAAATAGTCAATTTGTGAATATTAACCACTAAACCCCAAACCTGAAACCATAAATATTGACTCCTGACAATAGAAGCTTTGCTAATGCTCTTTCCAGTGGCTGTACAAAAGTTGCAATATTTTTGTGATACTTTATACATTTAATACACAACTGAGAAGGCTTGAAGCCTGTTGTACAATTTAACTACACCCAGAAAATAGAAGATATAGGTTGTGACTATTGCATCTTCCATATGCTTACTCCATGTCATTAACAATTTGTAATTTTTGGAAATCAAGTATGTGGCCATTAGATTTGGGGTAGTGGAAAATTGTTTTGAAAACAACGTTGTCCTTAAAGTGATCTGTAAGAAGACAAAAAAAAAATGAAACCAATTAACAGATCAAGGAGAGCATTGCAAATCATTAAATATTATGTCAAAATTTGTTAAAATCATTGACAAAGGTTGAAGTTTTTCTTTTATCTTAAGAATTGTTTTCGAGATGGTGTAACAAAAATGTAAAAAGAACATATTTTAAAATTTATGTTTTGAGTAGAATTTGTTTGTAATTATATTGGTGTTTTGTAATGGATTTTCATAGAGCTTCACATTATTTGTTGCAGGCTTTAGTGATCCATATTGGTTAAAGTTACTGAAAACATCATTGAGAATGTAGACTAACACTTCTCATAAGATGGAATTCAATCTTACTCTATTAATTTGCAGCAATACACAATTGAGAAGTCTTCAAGTCTACTGTATAATATAACTACACCCAGAAAACAGAATGTAATTAAAAATTCCAACTAAGATTTCAATTTTGGAAAAGAAGCTTGTGGTCATGAGTTGTACACATGTATATCATCCACCTTTGTTGAGATGTAAGTACATAAAAAAACTATTGTAAATGTTTCCCTGTATTTAGAAATAGCTGAGAGATGTAATGGATACAACTTAGCAAATGCATTTAGGAAAGCTGCGTACATCCAACACAACCTAAATGAAGGCCATTTAGAGGGAAGTAAACAAAGAAAGCACAAGAAAACAAGAAATACATGAAGTTGTTCAAGTAAAGAGCAAGGAAGACATACCCACCATAACCAAGAAAAGTTGATGCATTATGACTTATATTCGCCATGGAACATAAAAACACTAGGTTTGTTGCCTTTATTAATCATCATCCATATCCAATTGCTACAACACAAAACATGCCAACAATAGAGTAGTATAGAATGGTTCAAAAGCAATTGTAACTATGTTACAAACAAAGAGGGAGATGTATTTATCCCAATCTAGTCTACAAATGTCCAAACTTGTTTGACAGTAATATACATAAAAATACATCTTATATATTAATTTACCATATACGAAGAGATGTGTAAGAAATAAGATATGTCCTCATTGAAAGAGAAAGGACTAAGTATTAAGAAAACATACCTTAAAGGCATTTCTAAGTGAAATGAATTTGAGCATTTCAACTGGGTGATGTTGATAGTGTAGAAGATTCTGAAAGACAGCATGTATGTCAATTGAGGTGTTGTCAATGAAGAAATCTCTACAAAATAGAAATATGCTTGTGTTTATAAGGTATTTGTTGAAAGGGTTGACATTTGCAAGCAATTAGGAATTTAGACATCAAAAGAGAAAGGAGTAAGTTAAAAGTGAACACACCTATACATATTGGTTAATCAAAAAGAAGTTGAGCATCTGGAGTGGTTGAGGTCGATAGTTTTGATAGGCGAGCTTCCTCGCTGATCTTGCGTGCAACATATGGGCTTTGTTGCATGCGTGTGTATCTTTCAAAAGTGAATGCAGGGTGGATTCAAAGGCTTGAAAGTTGTGTGACTCTAGAAATTGCTTTGAATTTCAAGCCTTGATGGTCAATGTTGTCGATGTCAATGGTGGCCATTTGAAGTGTAAGCCCCTGTGATTTGTGGATGGTCAAGGCCCAAGCCATTTTAAGTGGGATTTGATGTCGACCACCATGACTAATTGGGGTGATAGGTACATCTTTGGGATTGTTTGTATCCCAAGTAGGCCCGATATAATTCTTGAATTGAACAACAACAAACAAAGGGAGCTGGGGTGGTTTTTCATTGTCCCTATACACTATTTTTTTACTATGCCAAGAGCTCCATTAACAAGGCCAGTATCAGTCCACAGATTTGAAGATAACATAACCTTTTGGTCGACACAAAGTAGAATCTTAGTTTGGAGTTGCTCATCATCTGGATTTGAGTTGAAAGAGCCCCCTATTTGTTCAGCAGTGGCAATGGCAATGGGTTGTGCTAGAGACAACAACATACGCTTATTATGGAGTGAAACCTTTTCATTGGTTGCATAGAGATGTACGGATGATAGGAAAGCAGTTTGTTCTGTAGATGTTAGTGTTGAGCTTGGTTGTGACATTAGCAACTGCCAATCTGCAATAGTAGGTTTATCCTTTCTTAAATTGCATAATAGATCACGAAATAAAAGTTGAGTGGGATCCTCTCCGGCTTGAAAAAATATTTTGTTTAGCGTAAAACTAGTTTGGAAGCTCCGCCATAATGTCCCCCCATAGGAAGTAGAAGAGTACATAGGAATGTCTTTGACCGATGGTAGTTGGCCGAGGTCTCCAAAGAGCAGGATTGAGCGGCCTCCAAAAGGGCAGTGGTTGTTTGTTGGGAAAGCCTCTCACAAGTGAAATTCGATGCTTTCGAGGAGCTTTGGACCGATGAAGCTCATTTCATCTATTAAAATGTAGCGAACAAAGTGCATTCTCTCTTGGAAGCTTGCTAGTGTTTGCCCTTGCAAGGGAGCCAATTCTTTGATGGGAATGTGTAGTACAGAATGAATTGTTGATGCTCCAATGTTGAATGTTGCAACACCTGTTGGTGCGAGAAGTAGTAACGATGTTTGCCCGTGAGGAGTGGCACAATTTAGTGCAGACCTAATTTATTTTATTAGGTGTGACTTTCCAGTACCTGCAATTCCTTGAACTATTATTTTGAGTGGTTGTTGGTAAGTGGTGGAGTATAGGTGTGACAACACTAGATCCAGTGCTTTATTTTGTTCTAAGGAAAGGTCATGTTGGGTATTTACATAGGGCGGAATGGGGACTTGATATCTTGTGCGGTTGGAGTCTACAAAGTTGGATGCTCCAGAGATTTCTATTGGATTTATGGAGTGAGAATTCCATTCATGGTTAAGGTCTAATTCACGGTTGCCTAACATGTCAAGTGCATCCAATTGGAGTCGATAGCCTGGGTGAACACTTGACAAGACTTTCCATTCAGATTGGGAGCATTGATGTGGTGGTTCTGCATCGTGTGAAGGAGAGATAGGTTTTGAAGTGTAGGTTGTGTCTGGTAGACTTTGTCGAACATGCCATGGATGGTAAGTGCATGTTATTTGCTCCCACTATGCCATAATTTTAGCTAGTGCCGAACCAAGGTCAGTTGCAATGTTACGAAAAGGTTTGTAGAGAACTAGTTCACTCCAACAAAAGTTGTGGAAACTTGGGTCGTCGTTTGCAGGAATGCTTGTGAAGCAAGGGGAGACCCGAACAATTGCTTTAGAGGAATGCTCTTTCCATTGGTTTGCTTTACGGGATGTTTTGAAGGTCCATTTTTGAGTCACTTCAATCAATGGCATTGTCTCTAGACTAATAGGACGTGCCATGTATGCATCAATGTAGTTTATGTGTGGTGAGGTACATGTTCCTGACAATGGAATGCGCTGATAGTTTTTTTGGTTGACATTTAAAGAAACAAATGTTCGACTACACAAGCAGGGTGGTAGTTTTTGTAAAAGGTGGCAACTTTCTTGAGCACTAATATCATGATCGACAATGTTGTCAACAAGCATTTTCCTAAAAGCTATTGGTGCTGGCTTGTCAGGATCAAAATTTGTTGAAATACGAGAAAGCATTGCATGATATGTTTCAAACTTTGTTTTTGCTTTAGCTGCATATTTTACGATATATTTGAGCACTGCATCTATTGAGAGAATAGGTTGGCAATCTACATTTGTGCGCCAAATAGAGAGGATAGTGAGGTTGTGAAGATTCACTCAGTCATCATTACGAGCAGGGGTGTGCTTTGGCTTCCCACTCTCATTTGAGAAGGATGACTTGTCTTGCATGGCCCAAGGGGCTTTATAGTGGCATTCAAGTGTACCACCTTTTTGCCGCAAGCATGTTTGCAAGGTACATCGTGTATGACATTGAATGCAATTGAGCAGTTCATTGTAGTCATCTGAAGGGGTAGACAACATAATCATTCTTGTGTCCATCAAGCAAGGGTTGTTTAAGGTGGACCTGGGAATTGATGCATTAGAGATTTGGGGGGGATGCGAGTTCCAAGAAGAGACATATTTTTCAATGTAGTCGATTGCATTTTGTATTGACGCAAGATTATTCCATTGCAGTTTAGAAATATCGGGTACATCTTTGAGCCAAAGGAAACCATGGACATGTGCAAATCCATGGTGTTGCCATTCATACCTAGACACAATATATGTTATAAAGCAATTGATGTATGAAAGAAGTAAATATACATGGTGTGGAGTGTAATTACCTGTACCAATAGTCATGTGTGCAAAGAATCTTCTCCAATACCTCCTCACAAAATGCAGTAAATCGGCGATGCATGTAAAGTGCACAAAGGTGTGGGTTTTGAACTATATTGTGGATCCTCCAAGGAGCAACGACAATAGGATTTGTTGGTGCAGTAGATGGCATGGCACTGTGTAAGTCTGGCCATTTAGTATATGCCACACTAAGGGTGAAGAATAGAATTGGGCAGCCAATTTGAATAACCATGTCAGATAGCTCCCCCCTGCGAAGACTCCAAAAGGGGCGTGTACCACATATTTTAGAGCCGAAGCGCATAACTTGGTCTGCAAGATGTTCATCGGGGAGGTCCTTTAGTCTTTGGCGCAAGGCAGATATTGTTGTTGGCAATCTACTTTCGATTTTTTTTAACAAATACAGAAGTTGTGGCCTGGCTATGGTGACGCATAAGAATATTAAGTATGAAGTATCTAAACCATGGATGTTAGCCGAACCAATTATCATGGAATCGAAGAAGATGGAGAGCATATTCATGTAGTTTGACCTCTTTCATACTTTGTTGATTGAATGATGCTCTGCCCTTTGGAAACAATGTCAGGAATGCCATAACAAACAATCCTTTAGTGGTGTACTCATTGAGGGGCGTAAGAGAAACTAGTGGCCAATCAATAGTAGGAGTAACGCGTCCTTCCCCCAACTGCAACAAGGCTCGCAATTCTTGGACTTTTGTAAGTGCAGGGGGCAGGTTTGTGACAAATGATGTTGTTGCTTGCAAATGTTCTTTGGTAGTATTATCTGTCTCCATGAAGCTAACATCAAGGGGGTCTGAAGTTGAGGTTGTTGAATTTAGAAGGTCAAAAATGTCAGTGTAGGCAATAGGCAAGCATAAGAGAGAGGTCTCATCTAATTGGACATCTTTGTAGTAGGGGTCATTATAGATCTTATATTGCAAAGCCTTGTGAACATGTGCTCTGCAAACATAGAAACTGTACTGTTGGGCATCGACATTTCTTTTATTAACTATGAGGATATCCAAGTCATGTATATGGCGAGGCAAGTAATTTGCAATTACTATAATATCTTGAGGAAAACAAATAGTGTGGCCACTGTATTTTAGTTGTCCACCTCTTGCATAAGGGCTAACTCTTGATATAAGCATCTCCTCAATTTGAGATAAGCGTTGTAAACAAGCAGGCTGCTCTCCAGGGTCCATGTTGTTCCACTTTGAGAAGCGATTGCCATTTTTTTCTGAAATGCATCTTGAACAAGCATTACTACCATGTAATAGCCTTATTTTTATTTTCGGATATCGTTCCATGCATACTTGACATGTTGATAGGTTTGACAGCTTGTCCAACTTTAAACGGAATGATTTCTAGCAATGTAATAGTTTGTAGGAAATAGTGGAGGAAGGAGGTTTTGGGATGGAGAGTTGGGGTGAAATATAGACTATATTTGAGGTGTCGGTGGCTGCAATGGGGGAGGGTTATTGGAAAGACAAGGTGGGGTTGTGGAGGAGCTTGCAAGGTTACTTTGATGGTTTTCTCTTTTGCGTCTATTCATAGAATCCTTATTTGCAGGGTACCATAATCGTTTTAGATAGTTACGATGAGACTGCCGTTCTTCCATACTGTCAACTTGGTTTTCCATGGTAGTGGATGCTGAGGAATATAACAATGCAATATTATTTTGCAGTACTTAAAGAAAAAGTTGAAAGAACATGTTTAAGTTAGGTGTGTAAAATTAGCAATAATAATGGTTGAAGTAATTGTCCTTTTCTATTGACTAAATATAAATCGGAATATATAGCTTGTTAAAGAAAGAAATTTTAAACCACGAAATAAACATAATATTCATTGCACAAGTTCTGAAAATATGTACATGAAGAAGCAAATAGGGATCTAACAGTATGTTTTACAATAATATCACATATGAAAACAACCAGAAATCAATGTAATAGTTAATAACTATCCACTGCAAAAGGAATGAACTTGCAGGGAAAAGGAATGAAAATTGAAAAACTAGTGCACCAGCATGAATATGTTATTAGAATCTCATCAGCAAGATACTGAACTTCTAATTAAGCAATACTGTGATGAAAATGGAAAAGAATAGTGTTTGTAGACCAACCCACCAGACTTGGGTTTGCCTGGGGAACAAAGAAATCATTTATATACCAAATCCACAACAAGTACATAAAATAAAAAAGTAATAGAGATATTACTGGTAAGGGTAATATCAGAATATTGTTTAGATGCACAATAGAATCATTAGTGGCAAGTTTGGCCATTAGCCTACTCAAATCAAGAAGATGTTATATATATCATGTCCTATGCTTCCTGATGACAAGTAATATGGATTGCTGCATCATTTAGGAATTGTATAATTGAATGGACATTTGTTCAATTACAAACAGAGAATTAAATAATGTTGCACATGGAGGTCTTTGTTTAAAAGCAGTCCATAAAATTGTGCTTCACAAAAAAAACTTGTTTTAAAACATAATAAACAAAAATGAATGTATGTGAGAAGTACTTTAGATTGGCACTTTATATTGAGGGATTAATTACATGTATGTTAGAAAAAGAATGAAGGGAACTTAAATAGAACAAGTAGAACTAAAATTCAGGGCAGTAGTTTAACAAAAAATCAAAGATTGAACGAACAAGAACAAAGTTTAATTTCACTCATGAATCTAAGCTATTCATTATTAATTTTTTTTTATTAATACACTAATGAATGTATGGGCATTATATCAATCATAATCCAGATCTCATTACTTGTCAAAAACAAAGCAGATCCCTGTCACTTTAACTGTGACTGCTAAAAGCAAAACTAAAAATTTAACAATGGAATGTCGTACAAAAATAGTGGGAAGGAATTTTTAACAGAGTTCGAGATGGGGCACTATAAAGCTAAATCTACTCTGGGTTTGAGGGACTGTACAAGGGACAATACTCTAAACTATGTGATTTTAGATGCGATAAGCATGTGGAAGCAATATTGACAATATATCAGAAACACTGAATGATAATTAGATGAACAAAAAAATATATGAGAACTGGAACAGAAAATGTATTAATTTGTGCATTTTGTACATGGCATGCTCTCTTGAGAGGTATATAGTTGGCTGAATCATAAATGTTAAGCAGTAGATTACACTTATTTCAGGAAAGCACAGGATCAAACCCAAATGATCTCACTTGATCTGTGATGCACAAGATTTAATGACTTATAAACTAATTTTGGAGGATTCATTTTCTCCAGGAAATTTGTGTCTGAGTCTAGCTATGGGAAAAATGAAGATCAAATTGGCAGGGTGGGTAAAGTATCTGATGATGCAATTCAGCTTAATTCAAAGAAATAGTGGATGCCACATCCACAAATAGGCGTGTTTGGTTCTGAAGATAAACGGCCTATTGAGGTTTTCATGTGCAACATTGTTAGGAAAATGGGATATGCAAAAGGTATTAAGTGGTTATCACAGTATATCAAATAGAATTTCTCATACTTGGAGTCAATTCTGATGGGAGAAATATTTGTGATGCATTATTATTTAATTAAGTGCATATTTCGGTAGCTTAAATTATTCAACTAGAAGTAAATTAATATACCATGCTACAAATCACACTAGGATAAGTGGGATATGAAACAAAATAAAAAGCCTAATAACAAGAATCAAGACAATTAGGGAATAATTTGCAACATGACTAAACTATTTAGTTTAACTTCATGTCACTTTCTAACTGATGTATTGATAATCTAGGTGGGCACCCAGCATCATACTTTGCAAAATATTATCTAATTGAAGATACATCTTAATGTTTTTGAACTTTTGAATATTGGCCCATAATCTAAGTTGGAACTTACCAGGAATGTAAATTTGTAATGATTGAAGGTTGTTGATTAGTATTACAACTGTGAATTATCTACCTTATCAACTCAAAATAATATTAGTTTAAACTAAAAGATTACCTTAATTTAAAGTATTTCTCCTGGCTTATTACAATTGTGAATTATCTACATTACCAGCTCAAAATGACCTTAATTGGATGCCTAACATGAGTAGATATCAGTTTAAACTAAAAAATGACCTTAATTTAAAGAAATTTAAATATTTAAGAAAAGATTGCCTTATTTCATGCCTGCTACATCTTTGAGGCCTAAATGCTTTTCAAATGTATTTAGGAATCTTGTTGGGTTTTCATATAAATTTGTATATTTGTTTTGTAATTACTAATAAATTCTTAGTTGTATATTTAATTTAGTGCCGTTGTAATTTTACTCAGGTTTGAGCCTGACAATGTAATTGTTTTGAGAAACAGTACTTGAATTTCTTTGTAGGATACGTGTGATGTTACCATTTCTTAGAAAGCTCATAGTAGCTATTGTTGCGACTTAAGATTTGAGTGTACATTCTCTTAACAAGAAAGCATATATTTATTGTGGTTGTGGTGTCATTTTAAACATGGATTATAATGATTATGTTATTGATTTTTGGCTCACGAAAACATGACTGTCTTCTAACCCACAATAATAACTACATTACTCTAGTAGCCCCCAAGCAGTCAGATGCAAAGAGTTCTCATCTTTCACTAAGTAATAAAATATAATACAGTCACTGCCCTTCTTTTAAGGTAAGAAATGAAATGATATAAGGAAAGAACCTGCCTACAACATCTTTGTTTTCTATTGTATCTACGCTAACTTTGATCTTTAGCACATGAAGCACAGAAGTTGATTGAGAGATGAACGAGCAAGTGACTTACCTCTTTCTAGTAGAGCCTATTTCCTCCTCTACAACCAAGAATGCTTTGATTTCCTCAAGAATCTGCACAAATTCTATCGTGGTGAAAGCAAAAATCTCTCTAGATTTGTTCCTTCAATCTATTGACAATAAACAAAAAGTAAGAAATGTAAAACCCAAGAGGAAATAAGACATTCAAATGAAGTAAAAAATTGCACATACTAGGGCATACCCAACAGGAATAACACTAAGACTGACATGGATTCTCTACATAACTCTTTGTTAAGATAATACTATAGGTATGCTTGCAAAGAAATGTCCAAAAATTATGGCGCCAAATTCCAACACAAGTTGCAAAATAAGAACTCCAAATTTAAGTTAAGTCAAATACTAAGAAATAAGGAAATGGCCTTCACATCATTCCCAAAAGAACATACCACTTGAAAAATAAAACTTAAAAAGAAAGTACCCAACACCAAATGAGATAATACCTTGTACGCAAAGACAAAACTTGACGTTTCTTGCTATATTTCAATTGAGGAAGCAAGCCAATGCACAACTATACTATTACTCGAAACCCTGGTTCAAAAAATAGAAATTGGGGCAAAATTTTGAGGTCTCGCGGAATGATGAACTCACCTTGAAAGCAAATATGAATCTGCAATAAATGGTGCGATATTTATCAGATATTCAAATCTTAGATATTTGTCTCCATCTTTTGCAATAAGTTTATCTCTATATCTTTACCCAGATATTTCCTCTTGTGCAATAACTACAAATATTTCCTCTTCTGCAATAACTCCTCTTTCCATCTGCTGCAATAACTGCAATACCAGCGACGACAAGTTTGGAGGAGCAGGGAAAATAGCTAGGAAAAGTGATGGCCTGCTGGGATGCATTTCATCGCTGGCCAGTGCCTCTCCATCAATCTGCACCATTAGAAAAAAAAGTGCTGCCAAATACTAAGCATGGGATGCCTTCAACGTAATAAGTTTTTCTATAGTTTTTCTAAAGTTTAAATGTTTAATGTTTTTTTTTTTTTTTTTTAAGAATTGTGTTATATCATAGTGGAAGACTTTCTGTCTATTTTTCATTTTTATGGAGATATATTTTGGCATCATTTTTTGGTGATTGTTTATTCTTAATTTTATGGTGTTGGATTTTCGGTTTGATGATATCACTTGTTAAATATTTTATAAGTTTATTGTTGACAAAGTGTATCGAATTGTTGGTGAAATAAGGGAGGTTTGAAGTATCATTGGAGTTAAGCAAGGTTGTGTTCACCCTTCCATATTCATTTTGATCTATACATGGATCATGAGTTTGAGGAAATCATTTATAATTGTTTTGGTACATATGGTTGCTTGTTATACAAAGTTTGTGTTGGTATTCTTATGTTTGTAACTAACATCATTTTTATGATTTGCTTGAAGGAAGGTATCTAGAGACAACTACATATCTTAGCATCATCTTTTTTAAGAAACGGTTGAGGTGGCCTTTTCATAGATATATATGGTAAACTAAATATTTTTTCTTAAATAAATCTAAACGCATTGTTAATTGCAAACAAATTAATCACAATTAACTTGAATTAAATAAATTGCTAGTTAAGTATTGAAGATGATAAAAAGGATAAAAGATGTAAATCAATAAGATAAATACAATTAAACACAATTTACTTTAATCATTTACCTTTTTCACCTCACAATTGAGTTGAAGTAGATGCACCCATGTTTACTTGTTTTGCTCTTTGGATAGTTGATATTATGTGGATTGATCTCAACAATATTATGTGTCATATAAAAAGAGGTTAGGTGTGCTCACACATATGTGAGCACACATTGAAAAGAACATGAGGTTGAAAAATGGAGAGACTTTTGGTCAGCGTAAGAGGGAGGAATTCAAGAAGTGTGACATGTGGATTGAAGAGAAAAGTGTAGGGTGGCTACACGCGGGGAAAAGAATCTCACACACATGTATTAGCATCCAATGGGAGGCTTAGTTAAAGGATGAAGTGTAAGGGGATAGTAACATGTGTGAGCATTTAAAGAGGAGCAAGGACACTTGTCACACGATTACAAGTATAGAGATTTGGTCTAATTCTTAGTTTAAAAAATGTTAATGATGATTAGAAACGGTTTAATTAATTAATTAATCAAGTTTAGAAGAATTTAGGAGTGGGGGCTAAGTGATTAATTAAATTAATTATCCTTTAGAAGAAAAAAATGACATAATTAATTTAATTTAATTTAATTATGGGATAAGTGACAATTCATTAAATAATAAATTATTTAACTAATTACAAAAGTTTAAGTGATGCAGATCAAAAATCAAGACTATGAATCAAAGTGTTGATCTTTCTAGCCACCTCACCAATCTCTTATCTATTCAACCAAAATAAAAAGAATACTTATAAGCAAACAAATCATGAAACATACACAAAAATGCATAAAAAACTATTAACATACCACTTTTTGGAATTTATTTTTGTGTGAGGGGGGAAACTGTAAATATAAACAAGATCAAAACAATGAATAGAAACTAATATAATCCAAAACAATGATCAAGATCTATTCCCATTACTCACTAAATGAAATCATAAAGCTAATGAATTCAAGAGCGTTATTGAAGGAAAACAATAAACTTGAACTCAAAAAAATATAATCTTACCATCCTGTGTCGAAGTGTATCCATATAATTTGGCGTATGTTGGATTGTTCAATTCAATACGAAGCCTCCATTGTGTGTGAGAGAGCTTGAAGAACATGCATGTGTTGATCGAAGATGTTGGTTGATGCTTTGTCAATGACGGTTATGATCTTGACATTACTTTGTTGCATAAATTGTGTTGGTTCTTGGATCCTTTTTTATGAAGGAAGAGGTTTGTTATATAGAAATTGTGATTTGAAATGGATGACCAAGATTTTGTAGTAGAATATCTTGATCGACGATTGAAAGATGTTGAGAGGATTTAGGTAGGAATAATTTGTGCAAATTGATTACATAATTAGTGTGATTGAGGAATAGATTGATCTGTTAGGAATTTAGATTGACTAGTTTGGAATATAGATTGAATAACATGTGGGATTGAAGAATAGATTGATGTGTTAGGAATATAGATTGATCAGTCGATGGTTCATAATTTACTCAATCATGAAAGTGGTTGAGGAAAATTAATAAATCTTTTTGGAGTTGAACTTGCAAATCAAGTTTGACTTTTGCAAACAAAGTGGTATTTGTTTGATTTGATTTTTGATGATGTTTTTGAATAGTTTATTTAATTATTCAAAATTGGGGGAAAGTGACATAATTAAATTATTAAGTATTAATAATTCAATTGATTTAGGGGAATAAGGTAAATTAGTGACATAATTAAATAATTGATGTTATTTAATTAATCAGGAGAAATAAAGTTAGATAAAGACTCTATTAAATAAATGAAATTTATTTAATTTATCAAATTTGATGAAAAAGCAAATTAATTAAATAATGTATAATGTATAATTATTCAATTAATAAAGGAAATTAGGGTTTTTGATGTAATTGATGATTTGATGAATTAATTAAATAATTTTAAATCACTTCATTAATAGATGAATATGAGAAATGATAATAATTAAATAATAATGTATTATTTAATCAGAAGGGTGAGAGTTAGTTAAATAGCATTTTTTGCCAGTTAGGACAATTTTAGGTGTCTACATTTTTCCCCTCTTTGATACAATGTGATTTTGACCATTGTGTCAAATTAAAATAAAAAAATTCTATTGAAAATTTGCCCTGGTATGCTCCAGAGTTGCCCTACTATGCCCCAGATAGGATAGCATGCATGGTGCCCCCTTGGGAAATTTGGTGAAAATTATGGATAATAAACCAAATTTTCCGATAAGTTAATGTGATGCATTTAAGTGCAAGGACTGACAAAAGAAATAGTGACAAGAAGAAAATGTTAATAATAAGTGAAGAATAGTTGATGTTGTTAGTCATTGATGAATTTGCTTTTGATTTTCTTGGAGGCTTCGTATCTTTAACAATCCTTATTGATGTAGCAAGTAGACATGATGCACCAGAGTATTAATGACCAAGGCAGCTTTGTATCTATTGCATGGACTTTGACTCGACAAACAAAGAATATTCTTGCTCATACCATACATACGAAAACTCTGTTAGAGTGTATGGGTGAGAAGTTTTAAAACATGTCGGACCAATAACATAAAAGCTATTAAGCACCTAATATGCCACCACTACACGAAATGCTTCAAAACAACTTCCATACACAAAACAAAGCAAGTATTTGTCGTGGTAGTATAACAAAAATATCCACAAACATAGAAAACTAAAATGATGCTCAATTGCCCTCATTCCTTCCTCTCTAAATCCTTATGGACATCCTCGAGAGATCTTGGGAATGAGTCAATAATGTAAATTTAAAAGATAAGATAACAAAAAGATAAAACAATGTTTTTATATCACTTGCCATATCTATTTGGGGGTAGGGCTATTATCTGGTGTTTATCATGTCTATCATAGGAACAGATTCGTTAAGACATATCTCAAGATGTTGTTGGTGAATTGGAAAAAGATAGGTAGTTAATACTTCAACATTGTTTTAGTCTGTTTGGGATCAAATCTTTTTGATTGTTTGCTTGAAATTTCTAGCTTTTGATGTTGCTTTGTTTGTTTGTATGTTTTGTCAAAGGGTGAGGATGACGATTTGTTTATTATGGATGATGTTATATTGCATATAAGCGATCACGAAGATAGTATTTTTGGAGATTTTCAAATGTTTTTGTTCTTTTTTATGTTATCTAATGTTGTTTTTGGTGTTTTCAAAATATTTGAATATTTTGAATTTTGTGACCAAGTTGAAAGAAAGCATGATAGAAACCTAATGGGACTAACCTAAAGTCTTGGGGGTTGATCAAAGATAAGTCTTGCCTACATTGTACACATAGAGACCATATAGTTCAACTAGTGTTACACCCCAATTGTGTAGTTACTATTTACTATTTACTATGTAGAGTAAAATATGAATGTAATGTGAATTTCGTGGATGAATGAATCGTGTGTGCACTTTGTTATCATTGTCTTATGAATGAATTTCATCTCATTTAATGTTATATGAAGGAATGAATTTATGTGAATGGATGAATATTGTGTTGATATTCTAACTTTGAAAATGAAATGTGTTTATTACATATTTTGTGAACAACTGACTACAGTGTACATGTGTTAGTGTTTGCAGGTACATGTTCAATTCCTCTAGGTGGAGGGGAAGTATCACTTAGGATAAGGTCTTGGTTGGGTAACCAATATTATAACCTATATGAGCTTTTACACACACCACAATTAGAATGATTGAGTCGGGAAGTTGGTAAGTCATCCATAGATGTTATGTCTGCTTTAGTAAAGGCTAGTTACTATTGTGCATCGTTAGGAGATGGTTGCTTGATGAGCTTATGATTTCCTTATTTTTATCATGTTTGTATTGATATGTGAAGCATATTGGGAATGTGTATGCATATACACATGCATGGTGATGATAGACTATACACACTAAGGAGTGTGTACATGGGGGTACATAGGTATACATACTTATGCACACTCATGCACGAGTTACTTATACGCATAGAACTATCTGATGGAACTCACGACATGCATGTATATATGTATGGGCATATCGCTCGTAGTCTTATATCTAACACCATGGTAATTGTATGTTAATTTGGTTATTAAATCGAATGTGCATATATATAATGAATATACATATATTCATATGTATACGTGTATCTATACATGCATATGGTAGCAAATGGATATGCTCATACGGATGTATTGATACATGTACACATACACATACATGTATATTGTAGCAAATATATATAATATTTACATATATATAGTAATACACAATCGACATACAATAATATGATAAAGTGATTGCTTAGTTGATATACTCCTTTGCATATCTATTATATATGCATGCTTAATTATCTTGTGATAATATACATATATATGTATACTTTTATATATATATATATATATATATTAATGTTTGACATTATATACAAATATATATATATATATACACGTAAGTGTATATATATGCATAAGTGTATATATATATATCAAAATATACGTGGTGAATTATTTTAACATCATTTACTATGATATCGAATTTCATCATATACCATGATATCAACTATTTCTAACTATCAATGGTAGCCGATTATTATGTCAAATATAATGGCTTTAGAGTCGATTTACTTGGGCGACTTAAATAGCTTGAATCTGGAAATAAATATGACTGTATTCATAGCCTGAACTTCATGCCTTTGTCGTCATATTTTATCTGCAAATTGCTTTATCAACTAAGTCGATGTTGAAAGAGTCGATGCCTTATAATGTCTTTGACTTGGTCAAATATCAAACCACGATTTGTTGTGTATATGTAACAACTGTTGATTGCTCTAAATCATCGATGAATTTTTCAATAACAAATGTGTTTATGAATCTACACTCAGCAAAGAATAAGTTGATACAAATCGGAGTGACAAACTTTGGTCATTGATTGATTCTCCTCTTTGCTAAATCGTGCCACCTTTGAGTCTATTTGTCTTGAATTTCTGTAGGTGTATTTCAATCACATGGAAGTTGATTTATTCTTGATTTTGCTATCAATGAGAGGGTCGATTTGTAGGTAGACAAAGTTGAGTGTTTACTTATTTGTTCACCATCTTTCTATTGAGTGTTAGTGGTGTTGCTTTGCATGTTTGTTGCTATCTTTCATGCCTAAACTTTAGGCAATCTAGTTGCTTGCTTGTTGTATAAATAGTAGCAAGAGTTCTTCATTTGGGATGCCACATTCTCTCTTTTTGTGAGTTATTTCTTGAAGCATCATATATGTTTTAGTGAGCAATTATATATGAAATTTCCTATCCAAGTTAGTGAGAGATTTAAGATAATTCTATTTATCTTTTGAGAGGAAGTAAATACCAACTTGTGAGATAAGAGGTTGTGAGTCTTTGATAGAAAGATTTTTTTTTCTAAGGGGGTTGTGATTGCAACAAATCAATTTGGAAAGCTATATAACAGGCATGAGGATATTCTTCTCTATATTCTTATTTTGATTGCTCTATGACTTGATTGTTTGAGTTAGTCTTGTTAGTACATTGAAATCATGTTTACTTTGAAAGGATAGTAGAAGTTAAATGTTGTTTGCATGTTGTTTGTAAGTACTCCATGATAGGAGAGACTGTTTGTCTTGGGTATTATTATACTAGACATATTTAGTCAAGGGAAAGGGATTATTTTTATCATAGGTATCGTTACTATAGTAAATATGATTTAACATAAGACAAACTTAGGGTATGCTCATTAATAGATATTGATTATGCTAGATGCTTAGTAGGTTACTCCTGGGAATGATGTCCAGTGAAGGGAGGGAACTTGCACTTGCTTACTGAGTTGTGTTACCTTAGGTTGTGATTGAAAGTTAGGTTATCCTGGGGAGTAGCTTGGTTGTGGAGCGGGATTTCCTAGGCATAGATATAATGGCCTTAAGTCAAAACGCACTTATCATAGTGTAGGTGAATGGTAGACCATTGCTCGATTATACTGAGTGAGAATACTTTGGCCAAAGTAGTGGGGATGTCCGATGACTCCACTGCCAGTTCACTGTGTCTACTAAAATGCATGAGGGTTACCTAGTGTAGGTTATAAATCTTAGTCATGTCTGATAAAACACTAAGCTTAGAGAGGTATGTCATATGGGGTTACCCAACCAATACCTTCATTGAAGGGAAGGGCCATTTATCATTGATAGATGTGTGAGGGACCGCATATGAGTTTGTGGTTGGCAAAAAAGTGCTTGAGTGATGCTTCTCCTCCTTAGTAGGTGACAAAGGACCAAGGTTTTGAAAGGAAAATTCTTCAACCATCTATATGTTGGAAGAGTGAAGATCAGTCTTTGTGTTGTCATTGATGTCACCAAGTTGATTAAGGTGTCAGGATGGTCTGGTACTCTGAACCGGTATGAAGAACATGTTTAAATCCTCCGATGTTTGGTCTGGTACTTTGGTCTACATTTTCCCTCTAGTGATCACTGTCGTTTGCAATTTTGGGAAAATATTTATGAGTGTTGGAAGCATGTAAGTATACAATCCTATATGCTCATCTGATCGTATGATGAGTTGGTATTGGTTTGGTGTTGCATTTTGTTCCATGACCGACCTAATAAATAGTTACTGATATAATGGTTTAATTTGTGTTGCGGATATATGAGCAACCTATCTTTGGTCCAAACCGACATGATATAGCATGATACATGGTTGCATTACTTTTAGAGAATTTTTGTATCACGCCGACTATTATCCTTTTGGTAAATGTGTGTTGCATCTAATTAGGCCGACCTAATTAATGCCTATGGACAAGTCATATATATATGCATGATAGTTTGGGGATTGATGAAGGAGTGAAGTGTTAGTAGTATGTGAATGCAAAGAAGAGTGAATATTAGTCTACTAACATGTGAATTCTTTGAGCATTAAAGAAATTGAATCTACACTTGAGGTGTAACTCCATCAGTTCATATTCTGGATGTAATCCATTTTGTTACTATAATCCTTTTGTAGGCAATGAGCCTCATTATTTGGACAGTGAGTCCTACTTGTAAGAAGTGAGCTTTTATATTTAGCAGTGAGCCTCTTTTGTATTTGATTTTGGAACTACTATATATTGTGAGCTAATCCTCATCATGGTTTTTCCCTCATTGGGTTTTCCACATAACATTTTGGTGTTTATGTGTTGTGTGGTTTCATGTTATGTTATTTCTCTTACTTATCCTTATGTTATTTACATTAGAGTAATTGATGGTGTTTGTTCAATAAGTTTATGATGATACTGATTCACCCCCCCTCTTAGTATCTTGAATATTCAACAATTGGTATCAGAGCCCTGGTTCCTCTGAGGAAGCCTAACATCTTGATGAAGATCTTGAAGATTGAACAAATGGAAAAAGAAGAGCATCAGGCTGCTCTTGAAGATCTTGACAAGGAAGAAATTGTAAACAGGATCTAAAAGAAAATCTTGATGAGGCAAATGAATGTATTCAAAAATTGAAATAACAATTGAAGAAATTCAAAGAAAGACATAGAGAAGTGAGTGAGCAATTGAAACAAGAAAATGAAGAGATTACCAGATTAAAGGTGAAAGTGGAAGAAAAGAAGAGAGTTGAGGAGTGTCTGAATACAATGGTACAAAGTAAGTTTGATGTATGCTCAAGGCTTGAACAAGAAGTGATGAACCTGAAAAACAAATCTGGAGAAAGAAAACTATGTGAAGACAATTTCAAGACAAACTCCACCAAGCTTGATGAATTGATAGCAGGATAGAGACCTTCTAAAGACAAAGGTGGATTAGGAAATGAAGTTGGTGAAAATGTACAGAACTCAAATCTAGTAGAAAATCATAAGACTCAAGATAAAGGGAAGCAAAGAAGAAATCCAAGAGGGAGACCGCCTATCAAACAACCAAATGCTCAAAGGGACCCATCTTTCAATGGTGTTTGTTTTTTGTGCAATAAATTTGGTCACAAGGCAACTAAGTGTAGGAGTAGGATGAATCAATTTTCTAGTTCCTTCTCCGAACAATGTTATGTATGCAAGAAGATTGGACATAGAGCTAGTGAATGCAAAACTTAGATGATGAATTGGTTTAATGGAGGTAGAATGAATCAATCTTTTGATGGCTATTGCTATACTTGTATCAAGTTTGGACACAAAGAAAATCAATGCAGATCAAGGATTAATGGAAGTCAAACAAACCAAAGAAATGTTGTATGTTACAATTGCAAAAAACCAGGACGTATTTCAAGAGTATGTAGAAGTAAAAAGGGAAAGCAGTGTGCTTCTGGTAAAGGAAAATGAACTTGTGAAGAAGATTGAAAAAGATGAGATTAAGCAAGAAATGAACAAGATATGGAAGAAGAAAGAAGAACCAGAGATGACAAATGTGTTTGTGCCCTCATCCGGTGCATACGATTCCTCTAGAAATTAGACCTAGCATGGTCTTAGGGGAAGCTTTAATAGAAAATTGTTCAAACCCCCTAGAAATATGGTGTGTCATATGTTGGCACAAGGATATGTTGTAAGGAATGGATGGACAAACGTTATGCAAAAGAAACCAGAAGAAAAAGTGCAAGCATGTTCTTTTGCAGAGTGAATTAGGGTTTCTCAGTGTAGTGGAAGAAGGTTTTTATCAGCTTTTTAAAGCATATTGTAATTAATGCAAATTAGGGCGAAGTGATGGTTTATAAAGCAAAATTCACAAGTCATTTTTTATCACCTATGCATTTGAAGAACTCAAAGAACAACTTGGGACAATCTTGGATAGATTCTGAAGCAATTTGGAGCAATTCTAAGAGATCATTGTGAACAATCAAGAACAAGTGACAAAAGTTTTCTCTTGCGACTACAGAGGAAGGTAAAAGAAGAAGTTTTTGTTGTGTAAAGAAGAATTGAAGTAGTTAAAATACTATGATGGAATCTATTAATAGGAGATCAAGTGAAAATATTCCACTGACGTTGAAAGGAGTTGAACTGGAAGAATCCGACCATCGAAAAATTAAGGACATGGAATTAGGGTTAGAGTCAAACGATTTGTAGAACATAAAAACCTTAGGCATGGATTTGTGGGGAGAATTCCCTTGGTTCACAGATAGAGAATCCATCTTGTTTCTTTTGATCAAAATCAAGGATGGAAGCATTGTGTTGTACAAACCCTACCCTATTATGAAGGAAGCAATTGAAGCTATCACCGGGTTATGCAGTATTGGTGACCTCCCCGAAAAGAAAATAGTTAAGTAAAAAGAGGTGGAGGAATTAACTGGAATTGACAAAGACCTCCAAGCCTTGCTGATAAATACTACTGGTGACATCGTCGTAAGGTATGTTGTGCATGGTATCTCTTACAAAATCTATTTCAAAAATTGCGAAAGTTCCACTTCGGTCATTGTTGTATATCTGGCGCACAAAATGGTGAAGGAAAATAAGCAATTTGATTTGTGTAGCTTGATTTTGGAAAACTTAACTGAAAATGTACGAATGTCCCTGGTCGAGGGATACCCTTTCCGATTCGGCTCTTTGCTTACATGTATGGTATTCTACTTTTTGAGCTCGCTACCGGGAAAAGAAGATGTCAAGTGGGAATCTGGGATCCCCATTGGAAAACAAATCTACAAATATTTGAAAGGTATGGAGGATAATGTAAGTGCTTGTAAAATATTTTTCTTATCCTTGCAAAAGAATTTGTGCTCCAGTATGACTATGTCTAGTCGGTTTGAGGAGGGTTCATCCTCTGCTACAAAGGAATTGAAATTTGTTATTGGTGATTCCCCTCTGGAATCTAAGAAGATAAAAGTTATCACAGAAGATATCATCATCATTCTGAAAGAAAAGGAGAATGAAGAAGAATCCCTGCCTGGATCTGAATCTTCTGATCTAGATGATATCCTAACAATGTTAGTTAAAGGTAAGATGAAGAAGATCGATGAATTGTGGAATGCATCCTCTCCAGTGGACAAACTCAAGATCGACGATGCTTCAGTTGAGTAATTGCTTAGAAAAGGTATTGATGTTTCAAGTGTTTCTGATTCTTTGCCAGATAATTTAGTTGAATTTGTTGAAGAGAGAATGTTACTAGAAGGTCCGAAAGGATGTAAGTTAGAATCCATGGTTGAGAAAAGATGTTCTAAAGATAAGAATAAATTAACTGAACACATTAATGAGACAAGGAAATGCATTAATGAAATGTCAGACATCTACAAGTATTGTCTATGATGGCCTATTGCAGTTGACAATTTTAGAAGCAAGATTGAAGCAATTTAATCTAAAATGAACAACATTAGAAATAATTTTGATATCTTTAAAGACAAAGAATAAGAGTTGGATAATTGCAAGAAGAGTTGATTACCATTCAAAGACAAAGAGAATATGTGGTGAGAACCTTTTGGCTTGTTAAGGAAATTGTTGAGGTCTGGTTAGATCATCTCTCCAGAATACTCCACGATGCTGAAGACTGTGAATGCCAGTGCTCGTCTACAAATTGGTCATCCTCATTCACATTGTTGGTTATGCTAGAGAGAATGTGCACAAGAATGGATTATGTTGTGTTTTCCTGGAAGAAGATCCTTCCAGTTATCAGAGAGAGATACAAGAAAGTGTTTCAGGTGAAGAGTGTTATTCTAACTTGAGTTTTTGAATGCTCAATTTCTGTTGTGGCAAAACTGAGGAGAGAAAAGAAAAGTGAAAAGAAAAATGAAAAACAAGATGAGAAGAAAAGTTGATTTGATGAACAAAGGGGGAGTTTTTGGAAGTTTTTAAGCTTTGAAATTTTTGAATGTTTGAAAGTTTTTGGAAATTTTTGAGTTTTGGAATGTTAAGAATACAATGTCACCATGTACATATGTTTACATTTTTTTTTTTGGTTTTTGGTCGCCCTTTGCCATTGATGTCAAAGGGGGAGAGTTTTGGGGAAATTGTAGGGGAAAGATTTTTTAGGAGATTGTTGTGAGACTCACTTTTTGTGCTAGAGTTTATGCGTACAATGTTGGTCATTTTGTAATTCTCGTGGATGGTTTTGTCATAGATTATTTTGCTATCATGCATTTTGAGTGAACATAACTTGGTGATATCTTATTTACATTAATTGCATACATATATGGTTATCTTTATTGATTATGGTTTTGTGGTAATATGCAGACAATTGGACTAACTTGATGATCATGCTTGTTGTTATTCTATAAGTAGTTGATTCTATGTCTAAATAGGCCATGATACTTATCACATGTAGTGGGTTATGTTCAAATATCCTTGAAGATGATTTTATTATCGATATGATATTTATTGTCTAGAATGAATATAAGTAGTAAGATAATTTTTCTATTATTATCCTATGAGCATATGATAGTGTGATTAGACAGATTTGTGGACATTAAATGTAGTGTAATTGTGATTTATCTTATTGTAATCGACTTTGTTAATAAAATGGTAATTATGCCATGCGGTGAATACATGTGATGAGTTGTTTAGTTCATTAAATGCTTCTGCATAGATATCATGTTTCATTTTCATGCTTTGTTTTATTATGATGATGGATTAACATTTGCAATTGAGTGTATAGGTTAGCCCATGACCAGTGGAAAACACCAAGGTGACATATGTCGTGATGGTTTGTGATGTTTTATTATGTGTTGTGTTAGTAAGCATATTATCTTATTGTCTAGTGCCATCTTTAGTGCAAATGGTTGTGGTAACATTTTAAACCCAAGTCTTAGAGTAATTTAAGGTGTTTTGGTTATGTTTTGTGGTATATTTTTGATCTTAGATCATAAGGTTAATTCTTGGGGGTAACTTTATGAGTTTAAAAATTAATTTTGAAGTCTTAGGACCCTTTTTTGGAAGCACCTTTTACAAGTGACGAAATTCAAAGGATTAGGTATGATTCAAAAATCCTTGACACCAAAAAGAGTGAAGGGTGTTCAAAGGGGGAGGCAACACATGTCACTCTCACAATTGATCATGGGTTATTAGGTGAGTTTTCTTTATAAAAAAAAAGAGAGCTAACTTAGCCGAGGCATTCATACATACACATTTTTTTCTTCTGTCCACATGGAAGAAAAAAAAAGGAGAGGCTTGGAAGAGAGGATTTGGTGAAGGAGAAAGGTGTTGCTATTGTGATATCCATTACCAATTTGAAGGCTTCATAGATTAGTTTTTATTCTGCCATTTTTGTGTTAAATTTTGTATAATATGTGTGGACATTTGTTTTGGGTAGTTTTGTATGTTGTTGTGGCTGCTTGCTGGGGATTTGTTGTCATATTGAATGGATCTTCATGCTTCTTTTGGAGGTTCATTTTGTGTGGGGTTTTGAGTGGGTGAGATGTCCAAGGGGGGGGAGTTGTTATATGGGTATGAGTACCCTTGGTTAAAAGCTTGGGCTATGTGAAATTGACTATTGGTATGTTTAATGAAGTGTGAAGGTGATTGGGTGTGGAAAGGATAATTGGAAATGGGAGTATGATGACTGTTTTGGTGGTGTGAATTAAGGATATCAATGGCTGTAAATTGCTCAAATTCTATGCTAGAAAGGAGGATTGGAAATGGAAGTATGGTGATTATTTTTTGTGGTGTGAATTAAGGATATCAATGACTATAAATTGCTCAAATTTTGTGCTCCCCCTCTCTATGTAGATGTCCCCACTCCCCCTATTTTGGGCTCATGAAAATGGGTCCTATGTTTGTGTGTAATGTGATGTTTTTAAACCTATAATGTGGTCCTTGAATGAAGTTCCTTTCTGCCTGTGTTAAATGTTTGCTAGTTTGGTCTTTTAATGTGGTTGCAATATGTTATGTCATGACTGAGAATATAACAATTGTGCAACCTGGTCACCTTGGTCTCCCCTGGCTCAGGGGTGGGCTATATTCAACCCTACGGTTGGGAGGAGAGCTGCCACTAGTTGTGGAAATGCTTGTTGTTGTGGAGAGGTTGTGAACTCTTTTACCTCATTTCCTTTCAAGGTCAAGTTGTAGCAGAATATGTTGTGGATGTGTTTGGACTGGGTGTGTGCATAGGTGTTGCAATGAGTTTCAATTCTACGGTTGTTGCAAGTGGTTCTCTTTCAAAAAATATATATGTAGACTTTTGGCTGGAATGTAAACCTTTGCTTGTGAATTATTGTTCAACAGTGGTATGGGTCTTCAATTGAAAATGTATAGTTGAATAACCTTGACGTGCAAAAGAAAATGATTAAACTATTTTAGTGATGGAAAAATAATATAGTCTAGATTTGTTTTCTGAACTTATTTCTAGTTATTTCCTTCTGAGAAAAAAAAAGTGTGTGCATAGCCATGAATGTGAACTGGTTGTAATAATCCAAAGATAAGTGTATTTCACATTTGATGTATACATTTTAGCAAGTGAGTATTAAAATAAGCACATATAACGTGGGGTTATAACTAGGTATGGAAGAATTAAGTAGTTCCAATGTTATTCTAGAAAGAAAAGATATACACATATATGAATCGAAATAAATAGTGGAGTTGGATTCTTCCCTGCACAAAAAGGGGGCTAGCTTCATTAAATACATTTCATGCATTGTGGCAGAAATGAATGAGTTTAAGAAAATGAATGATCTGTATTTTTTTATTTGCAAAATTTATATTTTTGTTATAGAAAATAAATTTAATATCCTCCAGTTAGACTGCATATTTATGTTGAGATTAGTACTACAAATACTTATGTATGTATTGACAGATGAAAGGTACAAATCTGTATACATCTACTCTAACCTTCAACATTAATTATTCATCATGGTTCCTAATAGATGTAATAAACCATCTTGTGAGCTAAAGCATTCTAGATTTGATCAGTGAAATAGTTTTGGTGTTAAGGTATTTCATGCATATGAAGCACCGTACAATGTTTGTTCATATCGTGGGATGAACTCAACTGCTGGTTGTATGAATATAAGGAAGAAAAAAATTAAAAAAATATATTTATATAGTATTTAATATAATCTCATGAGTTGAATAAAAATAATAATAATAAAAAATCAAAGAAAAATTCCTATGTAGTGTTGCTCGTAGCACTTGAATATGTCTTGCTTGCCTCAATGCAATTGCTTGCTCCAAATACCCTATTAACCTTACAACACAAAAACACAACAAAATAATGGGGTTGTAGTAAGAAACATTATGGGGCAAATAGGAAAACAAAATATGAGTAAACTAATTAAATCTCTCCGCCCAACCAGTCAAAACAAAGGTAGGTTGAAGAGATTGTTTGGACAGTTTGGCAGAGATGAATTAAATAAATAATAATAATAATAATCCTATGCAATGTTGTCCATGGCACTTAAATATATGTTTCGCCTCCCTGCAACCTCTGACCCAAACACTTTCTACAATGGCAAACCAAAAAAAATAAAATAATAATAATAAACTCCCCAAATTACCCAGCCATCGCCATGAGCCATACAAACAACAACAAATTTTATGGTATCTCTGTAGTTAACCATGCCTCCACATCTTGTTTTCCTATTCCACCAATCTCACCCATGTTTGCAATAGCTTCAAATTTGCATGTCTTGCCTTCTTCCGCCGCCTCACACCCATTGCTACAAAGAACAAACAGTGAAAAATAAAATAGGGTTTATTAGAGCAGTGCCCAGCATATAAGGAAAATAAATAAATTAATTAATAAATAAATATCATAATTTATGCATTACTTTTCCCTAAATATTGAGATGTGAGCCATTTAAAATAGACCCGAAATTTGATTGATTTCATTGTAATTGCCTTAACTTATTGCCTTAACTTTTGGTAAGACTAACACTTGCACCAGAGGGGTGCAAGGGTTACATCGATAGAATACTATATAAAAGTAAACATGGTAAGGAAGTGTAGTTTGAAATATATACAAGCTTGTTTGCAAAATGTACAAAATATTTGCAATACATATTTTGATGCAATAAAATTGAATGAAAGATTTGTATCTATTTCATTTGTGGCAATTGAGTAGTTGATGATTCCATGTGGTAGTATGAAACGAGACGGTACATAGTTTGTTGCCTTTTTATGTATTTTGTTCCTACATAGTTATAGAAGAAGTTAATGGGCGTACATAAAAAATGGTATAGGTTTTATAAAAAAAAGTGAAAGTAGGTGTTGGAGAGGAATTGTAGGTGATAATATAAGATTGGTAGCATGTTGTACTGGAAGAATGTGAATTTTCATGCACTACATTTGGCTGAAATGCCACATGGTCAATTCAATGCATGCTCAAGTAAGAAAAAATTGTCATATATCTCTTTGAGTATGCATCATATGAAAGAAAGTTGTATGAAATAAAATTGGTCTCTAAATTTATTACTATGAAGCAAAACCTATTTGCCTACTGTTGCTACTTCAATCTATTGACAATAAATGAAAATGGGACCTACAAATATCTGGGACTTGTTGATGGTGAAAATGACACAAACAACATTAAACATAATATCTCTAATCTATTTCTCCTGAAAAAGAAAGACAACATATTGTAGCCTAAGTCCCAAGGTCCTGGTAGTTGGTTCTCAACTGTCTAGTGTCACTCAATTGGTCCATGCAACTATAATATTCAAGGGGCCTTTGTTGGCAATACATAATGCAAGCAATGACTTATTCATCAAACCGTTCTTAATAAAAAGGGGTTTTAAATAAAAGAAAAAGATAGATCAGAGCGTACATTAGTAAAACATGAATAAAACTTATCTAGTATCCAGACATATATCCTCAACAATGAATTTTCATCCAACAGATCAAGAAAACCATAGCATGATGCAATTTACAGAATAGTCCATACTATTGCATGCATCTAAGGTGCTTAATTTAACATCATAATCACACATCATAAATATTTCACAGATTCCAAAAGAACGCACTCTCATTCGTTGCCAAGATCATAGATCAACAGACTTTCAATAAATTCAATTCACAAATAATCTAATGAAATAATCCTTAAATTTGGTTTCTTCTAAGGATTTTCATCACAAAAGAAACACTTATGCTTCAACACAATCACTAGCATACATATAGACTATAATTCATCAACCTTATCCAATAAATTCAACTCCAACACCATATTGCGTGAAAACCTGTATTTATATTCAACTATAAATAAAATAACAAAGTATCTCTGTAAAAACTACGAAAAATTCTATCTCCTACTATCAGGTGGCTAATCTTATTCTCATCAGCCAACCCTTAAATGATACCTCATGGGTATTTATAGATGTACAAAAATATGAAATCCTCCCTATCTTAAGTCGAGATCCACCTTTTCAGGAACTTGAATTTTCCTTGGAAACTCAGATCAATTGATCTCGAGTTCCTACATTAAACATTTAGTAAACTGGAGAGAAGAAGATAGAGGAGAAAAGAAGCCATGCACTCATAGAACTATCAGTTATGCATGCGGAGTTTCCTCTGAAGTGTACTCATCGTAACTAGAGAAGACTTGTTGAAGTATATCCATATCTGGCCCATCAATCCAACTATCCTCGAATTTGATCCTCTTCAGTTCAGCAGTAGCAAACTCCCTCATGTCTTTTAACTTTGTCAACTCCTGTGTAGAAGCTCTCACCTCTTCTTTAATATCCATTAACCGGTCCAACAATAGATCCTCTCCAACATCTCCATTTTGCACAACCTCCTTAAGTCTATCATTCCATTTTTCTTTTAATTGACTTAAAGGCAGGCCATCCTTTACCGGTATATCAACATTTACTATAATAGCAATAACCACTTCTAACTCATCAATATATTCATTTAAATCCGTGCTAGAATCTTGAACTTCATTTTTATGTTTATACAAAAAGTCAGATCTAAACCGGATTATGCTGGAGGTCTTTTCCAAGAAATCTGTGTTGTCCTCTTCAAGGATTGATTGTTCTAGAAGAGTGGATTTTGACAATTTACTGATCTCCTTCAGCTTCTGGATATATCCTCTGTACTCCTCTTCTTGTTTACCCAATTCTTTAGCATGCTGCTTCATCTCTTCTATTAATTCTAGTGTTATTATGTGGACCTCAAAACTGTCTCCTAGCACTTCACCTATTTCCTGATTTAGCCTGTCAATCCATTTATCCATCATCTTCGCCTTACTCTTTACCTGTACCAAATCATCCACCTCTTTCTTACTAAGCAAAATTGGTGTCTCGGTGGTGGCAATTTGTTGTGACCTCGGAGTAGAAACTTTCTTCAAGAAAGTATGCAATTGATCCAGTTGAGCCTTAAGCTCATCCTTTCTCTATTTATCCTTCATCATTCTCGACTTGGTGGATGATGCTACCACATCAATCAAGTTCATTTGTTGATCTCTGGTGGGTCTCCCCAAATTAACCGTGCCCAACTGGTAATCAGTCAGATGCATCTCTCCCACATCCTTGTCCACCACTGGTATTGCACATTTAGCAATGATTTCTCCTCTTTCAATAAGTCTAGTGGAATGTAGGATTTTAGCCTTCTTCTTGGGCCTTTCTTTTTCAATCTCCTTCATCATATCCTCCCAATCAAGAGGTTGTGATGATGTTACCAGCATCTTTTGAAGATCCAATTTTAACCGAGTAGGAGCACTTGGAGTAGTGGCCATCATAGTTGAAGAAGAAGCAATAGTTGTAGATGATAAAGGTTGTAGCACATTAATCTTAGGTTGAGAATCAACCTCTTGCACATTTTGTTGCTCTCCCTCTACATATTTTTGTGCAAGCTTTTCATCTTCTTATTTGTCTTTTTGCTCTTGCACCCTCTTGTCTTCTTGTTCCTTCTTTAATTTTTCCTCTTCTAATCTCTTCTCCTCAATCAGCTTGTTCCTCTCTTCTTCCAATGCTTTAAGTTTATTTGAGGCTTCCTTTTCCTTTTGTAGCTACTTGGCCAGCTCCTCGGCATCTTTCTCCTTTTGTATGCGTTCTTCCTCTTCCTTCTTCTTATGAGCTTCTTCAATTACTTTAATTTTAGCCACAAGGGCTTCTCTTTCCCTTTGTTGCTTAGCTTTTTCCTCTTCAAGCTCATGAATCTTCTGCACCAACTCGAGCTTGTCATTTTCTTCCTTGGTCTGAAGCTCCTGTTCCTTCTACATTTGTTGTTTTTGCACTTCATCAGCTCT
Organism: Sequoiadendron giganteum; assembly: GCA_007115665.2. Lineage (NCBI taxonomy): Eukaryota > Viridiplantae > Streptophyta > Pinopsida > Cupressales > Cupressaceae > Sequoiadendron > Sequoiadendron giganteum. The sequence goes on from CM021101.1 coordinate 260,538,277, forward strand.
TCGCTTGGCTTCTGCTTGTTGTTGTTGAAGTAAGGCATCTGCTTGTTCCTTAGCATCAATTGCCTTTTTCTTCTCCATTGCCTCTACATGTGCTTGAGCATCCGAAGCCCTCTTTGCTTCCTTAAACAGTGCCCACTGATCCTCCTCTGTTAGCACATGGTCAGTTTCCTCCTCTAGAGGCATATTTTCTTATGCATCCTTCTCTGACAAAGTCTCATCAGAGTTCGTTCCAACATCATGGATCTCCACCTCTACTCCTTTTCCCTTTAATGACAACAATATCATGAAGAATCCCCTTAGGCATCTCTTTACTTTGCTACCTTGTAGGAGGGACTTGAGCAGATGACTCCCCTATCGTTGGTGTTGAAGCAACAGGTCCCATTTGGGCATCCTCTTCCTATGCCTCTGGTTCATCTTGAGTTGATGCTTCAAGCTCAATCTCTTCAATATCAGGCGGGAAGAACTCCAAAGGATCCTTGGGAGGCAACTTCCTCTTAATTCTCTTATATCCCTTCCCTTTCTTAGGAGCCGGACCCCCAGGAGTTCTAGCTCTTAGAACAACCCAGTGGATACTCCTATCCAAGACTAGTCTCCCTATTTGCTTGATGTCTATGGTCTCCTCACTATCCCAATCTACTGGATCTAAAATTTTGGTACCAATGTTCAATGCTTTATATGATGGATCCAACACATCTCCATCATCTACCAATGTATCAGGAATATCATCTTTGATCTCGAACTCTACCATGAGTGAAATAGGCAACCTCTCATAATTCCTTTTCCTGAGGTCATATTCATCCTAAAGATCACTCCAAAAGTCCTCTAGTAGGTTGAAATGCTTGTCAAAGACCGAAGCCAACAAAGCATTCATTTTCTTCTTTGGGTCAAAGTGCTTTCAAGTAGTATACAAGTCCAACTTCAAATGTATCAATTCACTGTAAACCACCTTAGCTCCCACAAGGTGTGGGCAGTTGTATTCACCCAATTGCATGGGAAATTTATGACAACCTATTTTGTGCTTCATCCCAAATCGGGCATTAAACCCCAAAGCTTGATAGACAAACTCCATCAGTAGCATCCTGTTGCTGCAACACCTTGGAAGTAAGTGGGGATGACCCTCAAATCTAGCCAGCCTAAAATATGTGAACTTGGAGTATTGGATATACCAACATCCCCATTCTGTGATAAAGGCCATGGCTTCTTGACTCAATCTGTATCCGACATCTCCATTAAGTTGGTTAATGACTACATATAGGAATGCATCATTAACCCTTCTAAATTGTGTTTCAGAAACCTGTAGGGATAGCTGGTCATAGTGATTCCATACTTTCTTTTGTCCATCAGCTTCTCCCAATATTCCCACTCTGTTCAAACCTGGAAAGATACCTCCTCTAGCTGCTGCATAAACAACATAAGAAGTCATGAAAAAGATCTTGGTTTCCCTTATTCTGGTTAGCTGATCATGAATGGTATCTAAGACAATCATGGGCCAATCAAACTGTTGCTTGCCATTGAAGACTGTCTGAATGAAAGGAAACATCCATTCCTTGAAATGAAATGGATCCCTCTTCCTAAAGACCCTAGACAACATCATTATCAGGTCTGAAACCTCTTTGTAAACATCTGCCCTCTTTGGTTGATCTGAGAGCTTGGTTAGGGACTTCTTCTACGCTCTCAACCACTTATTCTTCAAATGAGCCTTGTTTGCTTCCTTGTGTTTTCTATATATCTCTAAAGCATCTGCCTCATTCAATTGTACCAGGTTCTTTTGATCAGGGACACTAAACATGTGTTGAAACATTTGAGGGGTAGGATCTATAATCACATTGTTCTGTGAATCCATACATTGTCTGGTAGTCGGATTGTAAGCTCCTGCTGCTGTCATGATTAATTATGGGCATTGGATGGACAAAGGAAATACAGTAATGTGAGCCAAGCCAGACTCAACTATTCTTTCAGTCCTCCCTGTTACATCCTCAGTGAATTTTTTTGAGTATAGCTCCTCAAAATTGAATGGGCCTAAATTAGTATCAGTTACATCCGCCCAATCTGATTCCACCTTGCTTGCAGTGACAACATGAATCCTATGGTTATACCTAAAGGTATAGGGTAATTGCTCCGACTTAATCTTCTTAGGCTTAGTTGCTGCCTTTGAAGTTTCTACAAGTCGGTTCCTCTGGGAAGCTTCTCTTGATACTCTTGACATTTTTCAACTTCCTGCAACAAAACCTCAAATTAGACCCTTGAATAAATATCACAAAATATGCTTTAAAATATTACCCTTCATATATACTGGAGGCAAAACCAGGCAGAAAAAATTCTAAACAACCTCTTTAAAAACACTGCCGGGATCGGAGTCAAAACAGTTATTGAGCTTATAGTAATAACAAGTAGGACCAGAGTCGGAGTTGGAATGGTAACCGGAATTGAAATAGGAATGAAAACTGATTTGGTTCCATGAAGATTTTCAAACTTCACATTCAGTTCTTGTTCCGGTTCCGCCTAAGTTACCAATATTTTGAGAGCGTGCTTCTTATTGTAAGCGGAGTTGGAGATGGGATAGAAAATGGAATCAGTACTAATTACAAAACATGTTTCGAAGTCTAAATCGATTCTAATCCCGCTTTCGCCTAAAATAATCATGATGTCATAAAGATTTCAACAGACTGATAAATAATGTCATGATTCTAAGGGCTAGGTCATATCAAACTGAAAGGGCTTAAAAAATAACCTATGCAAGACCATCCCCATATGACCGAGAGGCAACCGTACGAGATTAGGGCATCATATTTAAAACAAGAACACGTCAAAACCCTAAATAAAAAAAACCATCGATTTCAAATAAGTAGGGCACGAATTTAACCCCATTTAAACCAACCAGATCTAATGCGAAACAAGATTCCTAAGTAAAAAAATTTACTAGACCCTACCAAAGTAAAAATTACAATTAATATATGCTATTTTAAAACTATGGCATCACAATACAGTCACAATTAAAACGTGAAAACGACTGTGATGAAAGACAACAAATAGGAAACACACACCACAAAAGGTAAAACGAAAAAAAAAATCAAAGAATAAAAACAAAAACAAAAATGAATCTCACGAACTCACAATAGAATCGAGAATCACGAATTCACACAAAACAACTGAAACGAACAAAAACAGAAAACGCGAAATAAAACAAAAGAGAAGAACAAAAACCCTACCTTTAATGCTAAATAAATAGGTTAGTCCCCTGAAGCAATTCCACACGCAACTATCTCTCTTTCGATCGATTCACACGCACAATAGCTCCACTGCAACTCTACTTCGCTCTTTGATCTTTTCAATAATGATGATAACTTTGAGTTAATCCCCAATTAAGGTAAAAACTCGCAGTTACGCGTGTGTATGGCACCTATAATTAATGCCATAAATGTGGTAGAGCGGAGTCGGAACTGTAGAGGGAATTGGCACATTACTGCTGTGCGACTTTGGTAAAGTCAACGACCAAAAATGGCAAGAGTGGAATCAGAAGGAGAAATGATTTAGAAACTTTTCCAATTTTCCAACTCGGTTCCTGTTCCGGTTCTGGTTCCACCAACAAAGAAGAAAGCAAAAAAAAATGATAAAATAAAACAAAAAGACTGAAACGAGAAAACTTAACACAAAAACTTAAGTTAAAAAAAGAAAGACCAAAAAGCGGATGTGGAGGCGGAACGGGATTTTGAAACTTTGAATAAATTCAGAATTAACTTCCACTCCGGCTCCGGCTCCAACAAAGACAAAACAAAAAAGGCAAAAGAAGACTATCGGGATGGGAATTAGAACGATTTTTGAAAGAAGTTTTTAAAACTCGATTTGGTTCCGGTTCCGGTTCCAACAGAAGAAACCAAAGAAAAACAAAGTGTTAGAAAAGCAAGACTGCAAAATTTGTTTGAAAAACAACCAAGGAAAAAAACCATAAAGGGGGACCCATTTTGACCAAGGCAAAAGATGGGGTGGTTATGCAAGGCATAACAGGATTGAGGGCTAATGAAATTCGATTTGATTCAAATATTTGTTGTAATATTTTTTTTGAAACCATTTAAACAAAAAACATTAAATGCAACCCCTTTCTATTTATCTAGCACATACATGGTCATGCCTGTAGTGCCATGCCACATTCCTATCAACACATTAGGTGAAGTGTTACAAATTGCCTTTTATTGAAGTAGAATTCCAAACCCTTTTCTTTTTTACACTTTTTCATTTTCCATAAACAATAAAAAAATTGTTGAGCGAGGAGAACTCAACTCTCATTATTAAAAATTTTTTACCTAAGGTATTCCTAAATAATGTCATTGCTACAAATAAATTTAGGGAAAAAGTACACAAAACTTAGCATACACTTCCAATAGATTGAATTTTCACCTTTGGGATCAATTCCATGCTACTCATGATTGGTAAGCACACTAAAAACACTATTTTTTTAAACATTAACAAATAAAGTATACATAATATAAATAAAATCCTTAATCATAATGTTTGAAACTAAATCCCACCTATTTAAGTAATTATATTTCAATTTGTAGTTCCCAATTTAAATTTTTACCTATATAAACATTATATATATACATTATATACTATATATAATATACTATTGAAATTTCAAGATAAAATTGCATTTGCATTGCTTTATGGATTAAACTATGAAATATTGATAGTTACTAATAGATAGTAACTTGATTGTAGTATAAATCGATGGATGTTGAGTCAATCAAACCCATAACTAATGCAATTATATTATTAAATCAAGAGCTATAGAACTTTGTTATATTTGCATCTAACTCAATGCTCTAGATTTTATTTTTTTTAATTTGTCTATTGGAATTGCTTGAAAATGTCTAAAGCCTTTGTGCAATACCATTCAACGCTTACCCTGCAATCATTGCATCCCATGAGATCACGTCCCTTATAGTTATTCTATCAAACAGTTCACGTGCCTTGTCTGTGCTTCACATTTATTTCAGGCATTTTGTCAAGCACTTCATGTGTCGTGACAATGCTTTCACATTTTGCATACATGTCTACCAGTGCCTTTGCAAAAAATTTCTCGTTCAAAACCAAAATGAATTTCGTAGTTTTATTGCAATATGATGAAAAATACTATATCGATAAGTGAAGATATATGTGCCTTTTCTTGTAGTAATGTCTTAAACTTGTTGATCAACTATTATACTGGGAAAGGGACACACAATTTGGGATTCTTATCTGTCAATTGCATTTGCTTAAAAATTCCTAAATCCCTTTTAATAAAACAGTTTATGTGCATACCCTGCAATCATGGTAGCCTTGAGACCGCATATCTTTGTGGCATTCTGTCAAACCGTCCATGTGACTTTTCTATGTTCTACATTTTACATACATGTCTAAAGGTTGCAGGATTTACCTTTACTCTTGTCAATTGTTGTTGCTTGAAAGTTTCTAAAGTTGTTCAATAAAACCATTATGAGCATCTCCTATAATCATCACATTCTATGAAATCTCATTTTCTTGAGGCAGCCTACCAAACAGTTCATACGCCTTGTCTAAGCCCGTGAGACCATTGTTTATAACTATTTTCTTGAAAGATTCTAAAGCCTTTTTGACAAATCCGTCTACTTATCCTGCCATCATCGGAGTGAGGCCTTTTATCAAACAGTTCTTGTGTCTTGCTTATGCGCCCACGTTTTGAATGCATATCGTCCAGGGTAGTTTTTGAGTTAGAGCTATGGTTTGCGTGTAGCAGGAAATCTGAGCTTTGGGATGAAATCTTTGTGGCCTTGCAGGGGGGAAATATAATTGGTAATTGCAAATGTTATAGAAGATGTACGAGAGTGCAGTTAATAACGTGAATGCGCCAAAAAAATGAAGCAGAAATGTAAGGAGCACAATTAATAATGGTACAAAAGATAGGCGAAAAAAGTGGCGACAGGTCTTACAACTCCCTGATTGTTGAGATCAAGACAACATTTTTGCAGCTTTTACAACAAAAATATCTGGTGCACGTTAAAATTGGTTTTCAGGCATGAGGCAACGAATGTGAGAACTTTGCAGAAAGTGAAGCCATTTAACGACGAGCTAGAATCTGTTTCACAACAAGTTAAAGTTGTTTCATGATGAATTAAAAGTTGTTTCAGACGTGAGACAGGTTTTCCTTCAAAGTGCATTCACAATATATATAGCCTATCGAATAATTAATTTGACATATCCGCGATTTTTTTTTTTTTTAATTTTTTAATTTTTTAATTTTACGAAAAAACTTCGATGGAATATACACTTTCAATAATCAATGTCTAAGCCTAATATTAGTGAGGTGGCATGAAGAATTAAGCCCCCACGCCTCTTTGTAAAGGATGTAGATAAATATAAAATTAAAACAAGAAAGCCTTGCCTTCCACGTAATCTCTTAGTTCATTCTTTTAACTAAGGTAATCCTCCTTTTTGCCTTAAGGAAAAGAATAAAAGTAGGATTTAAAATTATTATCTTGAAATCTTTGAAGTGGGCCCAACCCAATTAGTAAAATCTTAATAAGGCCAATATATTAGAAAGAGGTTAAGATTTATTAAGTTAATAAAGTTAGTTAATTAATAGTATGTTAGTAATTATTAATTTATTATTCTTTTTGTTTAAGATTAATTTTTTTTCTTATGGTTATTAGAATGTGTTTTAGTTGAAATGTTAATACATCTTTTTTTTGGAAAAGTGATAGTTATTTAATTAATTTATTCTAGTAAGATAGTTTATAAGAACTAAATTGTAAATTAAATATTAAATGTTAACAATAAATATTAATATTAACAAGATATTAATAGTTTTAATTTTAAGAAGGATATTAGTATAAGTATTAATGTCGCTGCTAGCATTATTAAATAGTGAAATTTTTACTATTAGTGATAAGAAGTCAACATTCTAAATCGTGAAATATTGTTAGATATAATAAGGATGACTATGTTGTAAAAGTCGCATAATTAGGGTGCATACCCATAAGTAGTATTGTTATGATACGTTAATACTTCGATTCAATCAATGAGTGTCATAAATATAGTAAAGTTATCCTCTAAAAATAATATTTTAACATAGACAACTATTCTAGTAAGTAATGATCGATGGAGGATTGACACCTTATATCAAATTTAAGAGAAATGATACTGCATGATACATATAGCAACAATAATGGTTGCATATTCAATAACATTGCATTTCTAAATGACGTCAATATTGATGACATTATTTTGATATCGAAGTTGTTACAAAATAGACTAATTGAATTAATATTAATATTTCCTTAGTAGGGGAGAAAATCTTAAGTGTGAAAAACAAATATTGATCACGTCAATACTAGTTTAACGTGATTAAATGATATTAGTGTTACATATGATAAATACAAGGTAATGACATTATCAGTTCCCCACAAATATTAACGTTAATAATATTGTTTAACTAATGATATTGTAGCATCATTATTAATTTAGGGATCAACAATCAAATTATTAGCAGAGACTACGATGGTAAAGCCATAAATGCTAGAGCAAAGGAATTTATACCTACTCTTCACCTTTGGGCAATGTTACAAATGTCAATGTTGCTCAACCAACATCGTTCATTGTGTAAAGTTGCATGATCATGTGTGTGCACGGTTATTAGTGAATGGTGCTTTATGTAATTAGTTGAATTTTTATTTGTAAACTATGTTCATGTCCTAAGTGTAAAATTTAGGGCATGACAATTATCATACATTTTTTTGGCACATGTTTCCATCAATGACAAAGGGGGAGACTGTTGGAAGAATGAAGATTAGTCTTTGTGTTGTCATTGATGTCACCATGTTGATTAAGGTGTCAGGATGGTCTGGTACTCTGAACTGGTATGAAGAACATGTTTACATCCTCCGGTGTTTTGGTCTGGTACTTTGGTCCACATTTTCCCTCTAGTGATCACTATTATTTTCGATTTTGGGAAAATATTTATGAATGTTAGAAGCGTCTAAGTATACAATATTTTATACTCGTATGATCGTATGACGAGTTGGGATTTGTTTGGTGTTGAATTTTGTTCCATGACCAACCTAATAAACAGTTAGTGATATAATGGTTTAATTTGTGTTGTGGATATATGAGCGACCTATCTTTGGTCCAAGCCGACATGATATAGCATGCTACATGGTTGAATTACTTTTGGAGAAGTTTTGTATGAAGCCAATCGTTATCCTTTAGGTAAATATGTGTTGCATCCAATTAGGCTGACCTAATTGATTCCTATGGATAAGTCATATATATATGCATGATAGTTTGGAGATTGATGAAGGAGTGAAGTGTGAGTAGTATGTGAATGCGAAGAAGAGCGAATATTAGTCTGCTAACATGTGAATTCTCTAAGCATTAAAGGAACTGAATCTGCACTTGAGGTGTAACTCCATCAGTTCATATTCTGGTTGTAAGTCATTTTGTTACTATAATCCTTTTGTAGGCAGGGAGCCTCCTTATTGGACAGCGAGTCCTACTTGTAAGCAGTGAGCTTTTGTATTTGGCAATGAGCCTCTTTTGTATCTGGTTTTGGAACTACTATATATTGTGAGCTAATCCTCACCGTGGTTTTTCCCTCATTAGGTTTTCCACGTAAAATTTTGGTGTTTATGTATTATGTGGTTTCATGTTCTATTATTGCTCTTTCTTATCCTTCAGTTATCTACATTAGAGTAATTGATGGTGTTTGTTCAATAAATTTATGAAGATACTGATTCACCCCCCCTCTCAGTATCTTGAAGATTTAACACTATATCTTATGTTATGAAGCTCGTTAGAGCTATGTATGTAGTTTGTATATTCTTTGAAATAATGTGCTTTAAGAAGTATTATAATAGAATGGAAATCCTTATTATAGCATATTTGTTCATATATTTTCAATAAAGAAAGGAAACTTTTTTATTGCAATGGTTTCTTACATAGTTTTTATTTACTTGCATAGTAAAACTTAGGAAATTTACTGCAATGAATGGTTGGCATGTTACAAGTGTTGACTCAAAGCATAACATATTTTTGGAATTCAAACAACATTGATAACTTGGATTGATATTCCACTTTTGTTTCTAGAGGATATGTTGTGGAAAATCTACTTGAACTAGCTATGAGGTTCAAGCAAATGTTGATATCTTAGAATTTTGAGTCAATGAATAATCCAAAGTTGTTGTTTCTAGATGGTTTTTTTATATTTTTGATAGTTTTGAAGGTTGCCTTGGTAGTGCGTTGGTGGTACACCTTGCTATTGGAATGAATTATGTTAAAGGTCACCCTAGTAGTGCGTTAGGAGTATACCTTGTTGATGGGACAAATTGGGAGGGGTACCATGTGACACACCTTGTTGTTTAGACAATGCCTAGATCACAATGTGAGCTAGAAGACATAGATCAAGATTTATTCTGAAGCAAGATGTAAGTACTTTCCCCCCAGTGTCTAGCAATGTAAGTGATGGATTATATTGTGATAGGATAACATGTTTGGATAAATTATGCCCCTTTAGACAATGCCTCATGGCTCAAATAATTTTGGATAGGATAAGATCAATGATAGTGACCCATGTCAAGATGTTTTCCATAAGAAAGTGTAAAGTGTACACCAAACATTTGTCAAGATCAAAGTAAGTTGGATTTGGATAAAAATGGATTGGATTTATTATGGATAAGATGAGATGCTTCCACCTAAATTGGTGCATGTAGATGCTCAATTCTACACATGATGCATGTTTGTCAGGTTATCATCACTGTACTTGTCTAAAGCGCCACCATAGCGGTTTTCACTGGAGGATAAATTTTCTCTTGACTATTTTCTTATTTATTTATTTATTTTTATGTCACACAAGATGCTTATTTACCAAGTTTTCATCATGGTGATAATTTTGTGCTCATGTTGAACCACCTAGTGGTGCTAAGGTAGATATTATTGGTGCTACTATGGGTGTTGTTGTTGTCATGATGTGCTAATGATATCCTACTTGGATGAGTTATTTTTCTAAGATGCGGGTGCTTGAGTGTAACCCCTGATAATTCTTGTCTTCTTTGTCAATACCGAAGTTAAATTTACCTTGATGCACACATCACGATAGGGTGCCTTTAGAGTCCTTATGATAAAGAGTTGCATCCAACACATGGTCAATGCGAGATTTGGATATCATGGGTGGTGAAATGCATTGAGATTCAAATGGATTGGTCGACAATTTAGAATTTTTGACTCTCCAAACTTGGGTTGATGGGAAGTGATTAGTGGATATGGAGATTCAATTGGGACAAACTTCTTGATATACCTTGTAGGTCGCTCATGAAGCTTTGTTTTGCATCATTGGAATTTCTTGATGGATGAACTTCCCTTTTTTATTTTTCCCCATAGTTCCTTTGACCAATGGAGTTTGATAGGGATGGTTTGCTTGCTTTCGCTTTCGTATCCATTTGTATTTGCTTTGTCCATTTTGTTTTATTGATTCTTTTGCTTCAATGACTTGTTCCTTTCTTTGATACAACCTTTTCCCTTGTTGTTGGTCCTAATTAGAGGGTCGAAACATGTGTGGATGAAGATTCATGACATGGCTAGTTATAGAATTGGTAGCAGTGTCATCATAAGGACTCTTTGTGCTCTCTATGTTGGTGTTTTCATTAGATAAAGTTGCCCCCGATATTATATAGGTATCACTGATATGTTTAATCCCTTAATTGTTGAATAACCAAGACCTTGATGTTTAGGACTGCCAATAATCTGCACTGGTTCTAGGATACCCTATTCATGTAGGCCTAGTCCTTTGCCTTTATAATGCATTTGTTGAATTTTTTTATTTGCAATAGATATAATTTACCTTGGAAACAAGGTGTTAAGCCTTCTCTACTCTGTTGTTGATCTTCAAAGGTGATAGCTTCTTCATTGATAGGATAGCTTTCTTTGACAAAGGTAAGTGATCCAAGTTTATAAGTGATAGGATCCTCCACATGTGGGATAACTTCATAATTGATATCTTTGGCTTGATCTTATGAAATAGATTTTGTAGCCTTTCAAAATATATTGGTGTTTCTTTGAATGTTGTATACCCAATGCTTTGCTACTCAGGATTATCAGTTATCTTTGTTGATTTTAAGATACTATGCTCCATATTTTCATACTTGATGTATTCAATTCACTTGGAAGATGTTTATGATTTTAATGCTTCTTCTTGATCAATTTCTGATATGTTTATAGATTATGCAATTCTTTGATCATGTGTAAAATGTTAAGAGTAGGTGACTCTTGTTCCCTGGTAATGATATATAGAGTGCGAGACTCTTGTTTTGGATGAAGATCATCTACATGTCTATTAGGAGTGAGCATCTCAGGGGTAGATGTATGTTTGATTGGTATATGGATTTTTTCTTCTTTTGGAAAACATTGGACGTTTTGGAAGATATCTACCAAGTCTTTGTATGTATTTTGATGATAAGGATTCTTGATCTTGACTTTGTGTGGTATTATCTTCAATATGATTTGGTTCGTGCTCTTGACATGGATCAATTTCAAAGAATGGATTTTTTGTAAAGGATCCTTGTATTTCCTTGAAATGTGGACATATGGGTGATAGCTCTTGGCTTAGATTTTTTGCATTGGGTATAAGTGTTGGATTAAGAGTGTCTTCTTCATCAATATATACTACCATGAGGTTGGATGATGTCAATATTTGTTGTAATAGATCATTTCTAGACTTTGGTGATTGATTTTGATCATGCTTGGGAATAACTTCTTGATTCATGTCCTTTTGCTCATTGGATGATAGAGAGACATTGTCAACATGATCAGTGGTAGATATATCTTGATCATTGTTTTCAAAATTTGAGATATTGTCAACGTTATTATCGATAGATAGCTCTTGATCATTATCTGCAAAATTTGAGGTAGATATATTGTTGATTTTGTCATTGGTAGATGGATCTTGATCTTTCTTTTCAAATTTTGAGATATTGTCAATGTTATCATCAATAGATGGATTTTGATGATTATCTACAACTTTTGAGATAGAGATATTGTTGATTTTGTCATTGGTAAATGGCTCTTGATCTTTGTTTTCAACTTTTAAGATATTGTCAATGTTATCATCAATAGATAGCTTTTGATCATTATCTACAACATTTGAGGTAGAGATATTGTTGATTTTGTCATTGGTAGATGGCTCTTGATCTTTGTTTTCAACTTTTGAGATATTGTCAATATTTTCCATAGTGGTTGAACCTTGAATGTTGTCTTCAATATCTATTTATTTTTTATCAATAAGGTCTTGGATGAGATTTTTGAGTTCTATGCATTTTTTCGTTGTGTGACCCTTGATTTTGTGGAACTCACATCATTCGTACTTGTTATACCAAGGGAGTTTAAAGTTTGGTTCACCATAAGTTGGATTGTCGTTGATTTTGATAAGGTCTTGTTGTACTAGTTTGTGCATGATTACCTCTAAAGTCTCTCCCAAAGGGGTGAATTTCCTTCTTGGTTGGTAATATTTCCTTTGTGGCCTCTCTTGATTATTTCACTCTTGATTTTGTTGTTGGTTGTTTGATTGATTGTTTTGGTAACCAAGTTGATTGTTATTTTGTAACTGTAAGGTTATATTATCAGTAGGTGTGTTCATTTGGTTTGGAAAGATGTTATAACCTTGTTGTTCGATGATTTTTGTTTGATCATAGGTGGGTTTTTTTGAAGGTGTGGACCCTTGATAACTATGTTGTATATAAGGAGGGTTAAGTACTTTTTGTGTGTTGTAGGTACCTTGAGGGTGGGGTGCACCTTGATATTGAACTTGAGTAATCCTTTGATCTTGAGTTTGAGGTGCGCCTTGATGTTGCAAAACTCCTTGATACTGTGTTTGAGGTACCTCTTGGTGTTGCATTTGAGGTACACCTTGGTGTTGTAGCTTTTGTTCTAGAAATTGATATTGTTGATTCACTTGATGTTTTGGAAATAGACTTTGTTGTTGATATCAATCAATATTTTGATGATGTTGTAAATATTGTTGATTTGGATATTAAGATGTTTGAGGAATGATGTTTGTCTATTGTTGATATGCAATGCCTAGACGTTGAACATGGTATTGGTGATATGCCATATTTTTATTTCGTTCAAGTTCCTCAATCTTTTTCTCAAGTTCATTTATGGTAATTTGTTGTTCTAGACTTAATCCTTGATGGTGATTTTGAAACCCTTGACGTTGTTGTGACCCTTGATAAGAGTGATTTAGCTAATAGATTGATGTCTCCATGGATAAGATTTGGTTTTGATGATGATGTATGAAAAGTCATGTGGGGTGTTTGGTTTCCTAATGGTGAAAGCTTTAACCAATTTTTGGATCTAGTTTTGATTTTCACCAAAAAATAAGGTAATTGCGACAAACTTTGGGTCAACTATGGTAGAATTTTGGGCAACTGTGATAGAGTTTAGTGTAAAAGCATTAAAATTTTGCAAGTGTGAAAATGCCAATGTTAACTACGATAGAAGAGTGCAACTGTGTTAATGATGAAGTGCAAATGTGTTCCAATTTGTCAAAAGTGGCAAAGAAAGCTAGCAATAGCGGCCAAACTGGAAAATGTGATATGAATCTTATCCACTATGACAAATTTTAGGACGAGTGTGGAAATGAATTGCAGAAGTGACCTCTATATTTCTGAGACTGTGTAATCAGTGAGAGAAAAAGCACAAATTCTATCAAAAGTGTTGGTTTTTGGGTCGATTGTAGTAGAAATGATGTCAATTGTGAAAGAATTATATGGTGAAAGCGTTAAATTTTTGCAGATGCATAGATTTTAGAGTCAACTATGCAAAGGGGTGCAATTGTGGTGAATGTTTACCAGTGACTGTTCATAGAAGGAGAGAAAAAGCATTGGATTTTTGGCAACTGTGGTAGAAAATGGGTCAACTATAGTAGAATTTTGTGCAAAATCAGATTTTGTGTAATTTCTTTCCAGTTTGAGCAAATTTTCTCCAAATTTTTGCAAGTTTGGGCTTGTTTTTCTTTAATTTCTCTGTGGTTGGAGTATTGAAAGTGGTACAATCGTATTGACTTTATGTGACCTACATTTCTATGGCTTTATGTTGTGAAATCATGACACCCAATCCATAGTTTCCAATGTTTACTTTGAGCCAATGTAGCCTGAAATTAAAGCCTAAATATTCTGAAACCTTTAAGGAGATCCTTAACGAGTGAAAATAAAGGGCTTCTCTTAAAAGTATACACTAAGTTAAAGAGTTTGTAATTTTGATAAATATGTCGAGTTGTTGTTTTGATGTGTTGACTTTTAATTCAAGCACAAAATTTGATGTTTCAAAGTAACTGAATAGATTTGGTAATTTTTCGTGAAGAAAAAGTACACCATAAGGATAGACACTTCCTCCTAGATGAGCTTACCTCATGCCTCAAAGGGATGATATTACATGCAAAAAATAGAGAGGTTTTTATGCTCAACCATAAGTTAGACTTGGTAAGTAACTTCTCAGAATCAAATTTTTGATGCACCACTTCAGAGAATGCTTTGGATAAAAGGGGTAGTTTCTATAAACATAGTTCTTAGTCATGTTTTGGGATAACTAGTGTCTATACATGCAATGTTTTGCTCAATTAAGAGGCCTCCCAACCATTGTAGATTTTTACATATCACACAGATACTGGGGAAAATTGACGTCAACGTAGAACATCTGCACCAGGTGAATGATGAACTTTCCTCACACTCACAATAATTTATATAGTGAACCAAAAAAAATTCCCGCTTGGGTCACCTTTGAGTTCTCTAGTGTAGGATGTGTCTCAAAAGGCAGGGCCTCTAAAGGTATGCTTTGAAATGAAATAGTGTGTGAAACTCAAGATGATCTTCGTCACCCAAGATCGCTGGAAAAGGTGTGAGGGGAGAGGATAGTCACCTAGTTTTTGAAACACAAAATACATGGAATAAACTTCATCACAAATTTTATTTTTAAGCCCCTCGAGTGGTGCTATCTAAAAAAAACGTGAAATAAGGTGTGTACAAGATAGTAATGGTTCCTTTTAAAGTACCCAATAGAAGTGTTCTAGATATCAATCAATGACATAGCAAAGGTGTAAGACAAAAAATGATATGCTCAATTTAAGCCCAAAACTGAGTGTTTTCTAGATCCTTGTCTTATTTGGTAAATAAAATGAAATCGAGCGTTCATTAACAAAAAATGAAATCACTTTGGTCAACAAAAATCAAACATCCTTTTTAGAGCACTAAATTGAAAGCATTTGTTTGTAGGATTCTTTTTATTGCGCCAATTTGAAAACATTTGTTAATCTAAAAAGCTTTGAGAATGTTCATTTTTAGAGCACCAAAACCGAAATGTTCGTTTGTGGGGTTCTTTTTAAGCACCAAATGAAATTTTCTCACTTAGAAAGATTGGGAAATGTTCATTTTTAGAGCACCAGAACCGAAATATTCATTTTTGGGGTTCCTTTTAAGCACCAAATGAACTCGTTTTCTAACTTAGAAAGCTTGGAAAATTAAAATTTATTCGGCCGTTTGTCTTCCTTATAACAAATGTGTTAATTTTTTTCATAAAAATATGTGCCATAAATCATGCAAGATTTGCACAAGAGATGTTAGAAACTTTTCAAGCACAACACACAATCAAACGTTAGGGTTAGACAATTGATTAAGCATCAAAACCCTACAACCTAGACCAAATTGCAATTTAAGTTAACGTTAAGTGCACCAATGAAAAATTTAACTATACAAAAACTAAAAACCACCTACACCATTGCAAAGATCATGAAATTATACCCCATTTTAAAAATAAAGCACTGAAAAATACTTTTGTATGACCAAGATATGTTCGTTTGAAGAGAGGGTAAAAAAATTCATGATTTCCAATCAATAGCGACCCTGTTATGTCAAAAGCAACCAAAAACAGTGCAGAAGCGGTTGAAAAAAGTGCAGAAGCGATTGAAGAAGTGTAATAGCTGCCTCTATCATAATCCTATAGCTCCTGCATGAAAAATAGTGTCAACAACATTTCTGGAAAAGTGCATCCACGTGTTGGAATCTATAATTGCTCCAATGAACTCACAAAAATGTTAGTGCTCAAGACCGAGGTCCCACTACGCATGCTAGAATGTGTAAGGGGGAAATCTGTAAGTATAAATAAGATCAAAACAATGAATAGAAAATAATATAATTCAAAAAATTGATCAAGATCCATGCCCATTACTCACGAAATGAAATCATAAAGCTAATGAATTCAAGAATGTTATTGAAGGAAAACAATAAACATGAACTCAAAACAATACAATATTACCATTTTGTGTTGAAGTGTATCCGTATTGACATATGTTAGATTGTTTAATTTAAAATGAAGCCTCCATTATGTGTGTGAGAGCCTGAAGAACGTGCGTGTGTTGATCGAAGATGTTGGTTGAAGCTTTGTCAATGTCGGTTATGATCTTGGAATTACTTCGTTACATAAATTATATTAGTTCTCCAATCCTTTTTTGTGAAGGAAGAGGTTTGTTATATCGAAATTGTGATTTGAAATGGATGACTAGGATTGCGTAGTAGAATATCTTGATCGATGGTCGAAAGATGTTGAGAGGATTTAGATGGGCATAATCTGTGAAAATCGATTATGTAATTAGTGTGATTGAGGAATAGATTGATTTGTTAGGAATATAAATTGACCAGTCAGGAATATAGATTGAATAATCTATGGGATTGAAGAATAGATTGATTTGTTAGGAACATAGATTGATCAGTCAGTGGTTCTTAATTTACACAATCATGAAAGTGGTCGAGGAAAATTAATTAATTGATTTAATTAATTAGTCTTTTTGGAGTTGAACGTGCAAATCAAGTTTGACTTTTGCAAACAAAGTGGTATTTGTTTGATTTGATTTTTGATGATGTTTTTGAATAAGTTTATTTAATTATTCAAATTTGGGGGAAAGTGACATAATTAAATTATTAAGTATTAATAATTCAATTGATTTAGGGGAATAAGGTAAATTAGCAATATAATTAAATAATTGATGTTATTTAATTAATCAGGAGGAATAAAGTTAGATTAGGACTCTATTAAATAAATGAAATTTATTTAATTTGTCAAATTTGATGAAAAAGTGAATTAATTAAATAATGTATAGTTATTCAATTAATAGAGGAAATTAGGGTTTTTGATGTAATTGATGATTTGAGGATGAATTAATTAAATAATGTTAAATCATTTAATCAATAGATAAATATGAGAAATGATAATGCTTAAATAATGTATTATTTCATCAGAATGGTGAGAGTTAGTTAAATAGTGTTGTTTGCTAGTCAGGACAATTTTAGGTGTCTACAATTTTAAATATACAAACATCTTCCAATTGCTCTAAAAACCTGTACATTTGAAATTATCGCCTTCATCTAAAAGAATATAGGTGGATCAAAATTTATCTACCCATCAAACCATACTAAAACTCAAGCCGAAATCCCAAAAAAATCATTTTTGAACACTAGGTGTGTTGACCCCTTCTATAACATGCCAATTGTTCATGCTAGTAAATTTCCCAAGTTTTCACTTTCAAGTAAATAAACTATGTCTCAAACCATTGCAATAAAAATATTATTTTCCATAGAGAGAAAGAATGAACATAAATGACATAGCAAATTTCATTCATTGATTTCATTTCCAATACAATAATCAACATGTTACAATATTTCAAAGATTGTAAACAATTACATACATAGCTCAATGAGATTCAAAGCAATAGATACAGATGGTCCAAGAATATTCTTCAAAACTTGATCACTAGCTAAGGAGGAGAAGCATCACTCAATCATTTTTTTGTCGTCCACAAACTCATATGCAGTCCCCCGCACATCTATCATTAGATAGATGGTCCTACCCTTCGACGAAGAGATTGGTAAAGAAGCCTTGTAACTTTAACCTTAATGAGCTTAGTGTTGTGCCCTACATAACTAGAACTTGTAGACCTTACAATCCTGATCTAACATGCATGAAAAGGAACATGGTGAACTGACAGTGGAGCCAAAGGAAAATACACTACTTTGGCAAAAGTATTCTCACTCAATACTTCGAGTGACCTTCATCCTATTCACATACAGTACCCTAGCTCATTCTAACTTTAGACTATTATATCTATGCATAGGTAAACCTTCAATAGGTAAACATTAACCTCATATTTGATCTATTCCCTTTTCCCAAATCCCAATGGTACCTCTACCAAATGAACATAAGAAAATGCGTAAGTTACCCCCCCTTCAAAGGATGAACTAACCCTATATATAACTCATAAGCTTTCTAAGTCCACAAAAAAACTTACAGAACTTACAAAGCCACATCGAAGAAAAAGGGCAAAGACGACAAAAAGGGGCTTAATGGAGCCTATGGAAAAAGAGGGTAGAGGAAAAAATGTTGTGGAGAAGGATTCCAAGGGTGAAACGGTGGTGGAGGTGACGATTATGATTGGTGAAGAGACCACATTTCAGAGGCCCAGGAAATTGGCAAAAAAAAACAAAATAGGACAGGTGGTTGTGGACTTAGAGGAGGAGTAGTCGGATAGTAAAGACTATAAGGAGGAGGAGATGTATGAGGAGGAAGAGGAGGAAAATGTGAAAGAACCCCACACCATCCCTGACAACAGCAAAGAGCCGAAAGAGAACTTGGCCTCTCAGTCTTTGCACCCGCAGGATGCTGAGCATGTTGAGGACTTGAAGGTCACTGATGAGGGAGAGGAGAATTGTGTGCTAAAAGAAAGAATGGACAAGCTGGACAAGAGATTCAGGGGCCTGACCTGCTTCACTATGAAGCTGGTCCATTTCGTCACCAACACTCTGTCCTCGGTGATTAAAGATGAGTTGGAGGGAAAGAATATAGATGAGAATCAAGAGTGGGTCGAGGACGATGCCGTGGACCTCCTATCAAAGAACTATGATAATGCCAGTTAGTTGTTCTTTGGTCTATGTTTTGGTGCTTCTACTGTTAATCCGTGGTCGATGTACTATTTTTTGGCTAGATTTTTTTGATTCTTGGACTTGATCTTTTTTGACCCTTGGGGCTCTATGTGTAAAGGGTACAACACCTTATAAATGCTGCTTACTTTATAAAAAACAAACTATTCCCAATTTGTCATTCTTAGTATGTAATACTATAGACGTCAATGAATCACTCCTTAATATGGAGTAAATACAAACACTTATATGGAAATCATATCAACAAGACCTTTCCTCTTTTACATGCAAATAGACTATTACTCATTTTCAATCAAACTAGTGTAATTCCAAAATAAACATACAAGTCATACAATCTTTCAGATAAAGGATAAAACATAAAAATAATAGAATTCCATGCCTGCTAATCGCTTAATCCAATCGACTCTTTGAACCCCTAGTTTGGCCTCCTCTTAATTATCAACTTAGCAGCCAACCTCTCTTAAATATTCTCACTAAAACTTCCTCACAATAGCCCTCAAAAAACTAAGAATCCCTTAATGAAATATACAACATAAATGGAGTAGCGTAATGATGCATAAGAAATTGTATCGAATGAGGTGATTTTTCCTCTTATTTATACCCAAAAATAAGCTTCTCAAGGCTAAAAACAAGGTTCATTCTATGCCACGTCTCAACCATATTAAACAATTGATTTAGGTTACCGATAAAAAGGTGGCAGGTTCCTATCAGATTACTCATCAAAACTATACATCAAATCGATCTAATGCTTGCCACAACAGGTTTGAAAAATTCATAAGGCACATGCTTTATTCAGATAATTGGTTTCCAGGCTTGAAAGATTTCTAAATAAATTAGAGAATTCATAATATGGCACCAAGTTTACAACACATTCCCTATTCTCAAGCCTGTGGTTTAACAGAGGAAATTGTCTATCATATTTCGGTTGCACGTCATTCAGTCAACTTGGTCAAGGCATGATAAATGACACTTAACAATGGTTCAACCTCTTAACATTTATAATTATTTTGACTTGGTACGTTGCATCATAAAATATGTTGCACTTAAATTCTAGTGCTCATTATCTTTACACAACAATCTTTATTCTCATGTATTTCCTTCACACTTTATCTTTAGTGATAAATGCGGCCTAATACTTACTATTGTGCTATTACATATTGTGTTGTATTTATCATTTAATTGACCATAGCATATATTATATGAATTGACCTTCTATAGTTTGTATAATATATATAATTATATATATGTACATATATATATCAATAAATAGCATTCAAATCTATATGTATATATATTTTAATACATATATTCCTTAGAAAATAAATATGGATACATTTGATATTCAAATGAATAAGATCAAGTTAACATTTCATATATAATATCATTTGTATATATATACATGTATATACCTATATACATGTATACATACGTATACACATATCGACATATTCATATGGACATTCATATTGTCATTACATATGTGTATATCGATACATGTATACATATGTATATACATGTATATATCTCATATATATACATTTGATTACACAATCACATACATAAATAATTACTATCTTATTGATATGCATATGTGTGTGATGTATATATATATATGCATACATACATGTCTCACTGTCCTCTCAATATTACCATGCTCATAAGCAACCCGTCCATAAGCGTACATAGGTACCTCTACCTATGTACTCTCATGTACGTGTCCCTTCATGTTATGGATTATCATCGACATGCATATGTATATATATACATTCAACGTATGTACATCTCATCAATCAAGTATAGTAATATAAAGAAGTACTTAAATGCACCAAGCACTAAACATAATCCAAGAATGATCCTAATGAAAATCAAGAGCCTTTCTAATGCAAACACACCATGCTAAAGGATGACTTACCAATTCCCAAAACTATGTCATGACTCAACCATTCTATTAGAGAGAATGTGTGTATAAGCTCAATTAGGTTTCATTACAAGTTACTTCACCAAGTTTTTCGATCTTTGGAGTGATACTTCTCCTTGCTTCCGGAGGATTGATTCTGAACATGCATCCAACTTAACACATTTTCATGGTAGTCAGTTGTTCATCAAAATAAACATTTGCATTATACTTTTCATAGTTAGAATATCAAATTCAATAACCATACATTCCAGATTTCCATTCCATTGTCTAACATTAAATGAAATAAATATTCATTCATAATTTCTTGATAAACAAAGTGCAATCACATACATATATCTAATCAGAATTCCAAATACATTCACATATGCAATAATTTACCCTAACATAGCAGTAGTAAATAGGTAAACACACAATGGGGTGTGACACCTTCCTACAACTTTTTTCAAATTTTTATCTTTTTGTTAATTTCTCTAATTCAACATCCACTTCAATCTACATTTTCTTCCCTTATTTAAATATCTATCTCCTTATTACTCCATCCAATTTTTTCTCCACTTGTGTGTATTCCTTACTCTACACAATATCCTCTCTACAAATGTTAGCTTGTATCACTCTAAACTATTTTTGCTTACTCTTGTGCACCCCTTCATACTTCTCTATTGTTGTATGGCATTTTTATTTTCTCTAAATTTCACTCCATTGTCTCTAAGTTGTGTGGCAATCTTCCTTTTATTTGTATACCCATTCACATCATGTGTGACCCTCCTCTATCAATCTCCAATCAGTTGTGTATCTATTCAATATTTATATGGCTTATCTCTTTTCACTCTATCCTTGTCTTGACTTGGTAGCCTCAATTCCTTCCTAGTTTGTACCTACTCACACCTCACACGGTCGCCTCCTTCTTGGTTATGCTTCACTTGTTTTTTTCTAAAAGCATTTTTTAATTTTGTATTCTCCTATGTTTCCCCTATGTGACCCTTCCTCTTCCATTTTTTCTTCTCTTTTTAATTTTCTCTCTATACAATTTCTTTTGTTGTCTCATCATCTTCTACAGATGTAACCCCTTTCATTTCCCACACTGAAATTGAGATTTGGTTGTAGTATATTAAAAATCAATAATTTTTTTTTTTACGAAATCAAATTTAAATCAAATCACAGGAAGAATTTATACCCGACAAAATACAAACTAATAATCGAGCAATTGGAAACTAGTTTGAATTCATTACAATGAACCATCAACTAGAAATCATAATTCACAAGATAACAAGATAACATTTTGTCAAATGAAATGACAATAATGTCCCTCAATTCCATCGCAACCAATCATGAACTAGAATTAAATTGAACTTCAAAATTGATCACAACTCCAAAAATGCATCATTCAGCTGAAACCAGACCAAAACAACAAAATCAAACTGAAATATTCTTTTGGGTGATGCGGATCACCAATTCGCCTAGATGCAGGGGGTGGTGAATTATGGTTAATAATTAACTGAATATTAGTTTAATTAGTTTATGGTTATTAATTTAATTAATTATGGTTAATAATTAATTGAATATTGATTTATTAATTATAGTTGATAATTAATTAAATATTGATTATTAATTACGGTTAATAATTAATTCTATATTGATTTACTAATTATGGTTAATAATTAATTGAATATTGATTTACTAATTTTGGTTAATAATTAATAATTAATTAAATATTGATTTAATTACTTATGATTACTAATTAATTAAATTTAATTAATAATGTGGTATGGTCAAATTCAAGGTGTCTACATCTTGGCCCTCTTTGATATGGTATTGTGACTAACAAAAGTGGCATTGTGTCAAAGAAAGAAAATAGCATGCCCCAGTTGCTTGGAAAAGGAAGGAAGGTGGATAAAAGGAAGAACATAGGGGACTGGAGAAGGAAAAAAAGGAAAGAGGATGAAAAAGGAGCGAATGGTGAAAGAAAAATAGACAAAGATTAGGGGTCCAATATAAAAGGGCCAGGGCTTGTAGGAAAATGAGCTTGTGGGACCTATAAATAGGCCATGGGAGGTCCATTTCAATTCATTTTCACTCTCAAGTTTAGGAGATCAAAGCTCTCTAGGTGTAGTTGGGCTTTGATGGGATGGTGTAAATTTTATATCATACACATCACACAGAGTGGGTTTGGATGTACTAACAAGATAAGAACATAGAAGCACTGATATGTGTAGCTAACTAATGTCCTAAGATTAGGTTTAAGGGTAATAAATGCTAGGGAAAGTAGGAAAACCACAGGTGCTCCTCTACAAAGTAGCACTTGTATGGTCACAATTAATGTCTACATGGGTAGAGTAATGATTTAGTGGGTGTTTTAGTGCCTACATATTAGTTAGCGTAAATACGAGGAAGAAGTTCACTTTCATAAGTATAGGCACAACTATGCTAGTCT
This sequence comes from Sequoiadendron giganteum, assembly GCA_007115665.2. Taxonomy (NCBI): domain Eukaryota; kingdom Viridiplantae; phylum Streptophyta; class Pinopsida; order Cupressales; family Cupressaceae; genus Sequoiadendron; species Sequoiadendron giganteum. Next base: position 260,561,609 of record CM021101.1, read on the forward strand.
AGTGCATTTGTTGATTAGGTTAACGCTTGCACACATTAGCACTTATGCAAGAAGGATTTATGCTCATGAAGAATTAGTGTTTATGCAAAAAGGATTAGCACTCACATAGGATTAGTGTTTGAGTGGGAAGTATCAGTGCCTATATTGAATATCACTTGCACAAGGTAGAATAATGCTTATGTTGAATGGGTAAGTTAGAACTAGGTAGTCTTATGATTAAGGCTAATGAGTTGGCTTGAATGGAATGGAAGTATTATTACCATCTCATGAGAGATGATCAATCATGATGAGGTTGTGATCACATTTGACAAACCTAGATCAAGAGTCCTTGGCAACAATAGGGTTATACGAGGTGAGGTGATGGCCAAAGATCAAGAAACATTAGGTAATGATGATCACCCTAGTGGAGAGATGGCAAACTGAGACTAGCAACTTCCATTTTCTGACGAGTGAGATGACCACTACCCTAAAGAATGTCTGAAGGATCTTGTGCATCCTCATTTGAGGTGAGTTAGTGGAGTATGAAATGGATACTAGACATATATACTTGGAGTAGGTATCTATGATGGATGATATATTGATAAGAGGGACAAAGATGGATCTAGGACAAGGGATGGATACATTGCCAGAATTACCCCTTTACATAGCTAGATTAATTAGTAAGATATTGATTCCTAATAGGATATCTCACAACTTTCCTATTGGACGATCATAAATTTTATACAAGATGATTTCAAAAGGAGGGGTATATGGCTACATATATTATGTGTTAGCATAATTGTATCAAAATATGCACATGGTGGTTTTATAAGGTGGTAGGAGTTTGGGGTGTGGTATGATTATTCTATGTATATGAGTGTGGGAGCACATTGTTGTGTTAAGTTCAGTATCTCTGAGACAATGGGGAAAAAGGTAGCCATATATGTACCTATGTGGATGATAAATACACCATACATAGATGGTGACATTTTCTATTGGTGGTAGGTGATTGATGATAGTAAGGGAGTTATATGAGGTCGTGGTGAGCATGTGAGGCATGGGAAGATGATAATGAGCACCTATTGTATACCCAAACTACATATTTTTATTAGGAGGACTATCTATATCATTGAGAAATATATACTAAGTAGGGTACTATGACACTTTGGACTATAATAGATATTGCAAAGGAGGGATTTGGTGTTTGCACAGGCAGCATGGGAGACCAAAGCATGTGGGATTTGTTTGGATCATGTCTGAGCCAAATCATCATGGTTGAGCATAAAACTAGCTCTTTGGATATAATAGTTGGTGGTAAAGGATGTAATATGACACGTGATCACACAACATGGTGGGCTAGCCATAGGCTAGTCAAACTAACTATCTTTGATGGAAAGGAAACAATAGGAAGAGTTGATGAATGTGATGGGGAATATGGAGGAGAGGATGGATATGGTGAAGATGGCGAAGATGGTGGCATGGGGAGAGAGGGGGAGAAGGAGAGGGAGATAATTTAGGCAAATAGTAGAGGAGGTAGGACGTTCAGGAGTTGCAAGACAAGGAGGATATGAGGGAGAGGATATGGACATAGGTGATGGTCAAGGGACAAGGAAGAGGAGGATGAGGGTGATATTGAGATGTGGCTAGGAAAAACTTTATTAGATTTGGAGAGTTGTTGGTAGGAGAGAGATGAAGTACAAGTGGAGGTGGTGAAGGACACAACAAATAGATGTAGCTTTGATGCATTGTATGAGGTGGAAAGTTATAGAGAAGACATGTTACAAATAGAGAGATATATTATAGGGTAAGAGAGATTCTTACAATGACAAGTTATAGGCTCAACTTTAGGAAAATGGTAGGATAGGGTTGCTATGTTATAGGAGAGAGGGACATGGATATAATAGAGCAAGATGTAGCTTCTATCAAGTAGAAAGTGTGGATGTGGATGTAGTTAGGCTCAAACAAAAGAGAGATGTGGCTAAAGGAATGGTGGTTGCATGTGGGTATTTAGACATGTTAGAGGTGTTATGCCTTGCATAACCACCCCATCTTTTGCCTTGGTCAAAATGGGTCCCCCTTGTTATTTTTATCCTTTGTTGTTTTTTAAACAAAGTTTGGAGTCTTTTGTTTCCAACACTTTGTTTTTCTTTCGTTTAGCCTGTCGGAACCGGAACTGAAACTGAATCGGGTTCTAAAACTTCTTTCAAAACTCTTTCTGATCCCCATCCCGACAATCTTTCTTTTTGACCTTTTTTTTTGTCTTTGTTGGAGCCAGAGCCAAAGTGGATGTTAAGTCGGTATTTATTTGAAGTTTCAAAATCAAAATTCATTCCGTCTCCGCCTCCCCTTTTTGGACTTTTGTTTTAGACTAAGTTTTTATGTTAAGTTTTCTTATTTCGGACTTTTTTTTTGTTTTAGTGTTTGGTTTTGTTTTATGCTTTGTTGGCAGAAGCGGACTTGGAATGGGAACGAAGTTGGGAAATTACTCAAGTTTCCAAATCCGTTTTCATTCCGATTCCGCTCCCGCCGTTTCTTGGTCGTTGACTTTTTACTGAAGTCACACTGTTGTGATGTGTTAGTTCTTCTCCAGTTCTGACTCTGCTTTACTACATTTAATGGGTTAATGATAGATACCATGCGTAGGTAGAAACTCCGAGTTTAACCTTGATTAGGGATTTAACGAGTGATTATCATTATTATTGTTAAGAAATCGAAGAGCGAAGTAGAGCAACAATGGAGTTTTTTCGGAGTAAATCGATTGAAAGAAGAGAAGATAGTTGCTTGCGGATCAATTCAGAAGGTTTGCCTATTTTGCCTTTGAGGGAGGGTTCCTATTCTCATTCTTCTTTTATTTTACTTTTGTGTTTTCTTGTTTCTGTTAGATAATTTTGCTTTGGGCAGGTTCGTGTTTCTCAGTGGGTTTGCATGATTTGTTTTTCTTTGTTTTTGTTTGTTTGTTGTTCTTGTCTTAGTTTTTTTGCTTTTGTATTTGGTTTTCTTTGTTTTAGGGCATGGTCGTTTTCACATTTTTGTCGTGATCGCGTCATGTTGCTTTGGATTTTAATTGCGTAGATTAAATTAGGGTTTTATAGTGAGATAGATTAAATTCAGATTTTATAGTGAGTTAGGGTTGGTTGAATCTTGTTTTTACTTAGGGTTTTTATTGCGCATTCATCTAGTTAAATTAGGAAGGGTTAAATTCGTACCCTAGTTTTTATATCGAGGTTTTTTAGTTTATGGTTTCTTAATGCATTTTTGTGTTCACATTAAATGTTAAATATGATGCCCTAAAAGTACAGTCGCCTCACGATCATATGGGCATGGTCTTTTCATGTAATATTTAAGCCTCATTTCATTTTAATATGACCTTAGTCCTTAATAATGAAGTTATGCATCAAACTATTGAAATCATTGATGATGTCATGGTCAAACTAGGCGAAAGTGGGATTGGAATTGATTTAGATTATTGGGCATGTCTTATAATTAGTGTCAATTCCAATTTCCATCCCGTCTTTGACTCCGCTTATAGTGAGAAGCTTTATTTCAAAATAATGGTAACCTTGGCGGAAGCGGAAGTGGAACCGAAACGAAATGTGAAAATGGAAAATCTAAAAGAAGCCAAATTCGTTTCCATTCCAGTTCTGGTTTCGGTTACCATTCCACTTCTGACTCCAAACCCGCTTCTGGTTAGTGAAATATCAATAATAGTTTTGGCTCCGAGCCCGACAGTATGTTAAAAGGGGATTGTTTAGGATGTTTTTATGCCTCTGATGTATGTATGAAAGGTATGATTTTAAGACATATTTTGAGATGTTTATTCAAGGATCTAACTAGAGGTTTTTTTGCAAGAAAACTAAAGAATTTCAGGAACATCAGGAGAAGTTGTCCAAAGGAACCGGCCTGCACGTACATCAAAAGCAGCAGCTAAGCCCAAGAATATCAAGGCAGAGTAGTTACCTTATACTTTAAGGTATAACCACAAGAGTCCTGTTGCCATTGCAAGCAAAGTAGAATCGGTTTGGTCTAACATAACTGATACCAATCTGGGCCAATACAACTTTGACGAATCATATCCTAACACATTAAATGAGGATGTGACACCTAGAACTAAAAGAATAGTGGATTCTGGTTTAGCTCACATCACCCTATTTCCTCTATCAATCCAACGCCCAGAGTTAATCATGATAGCTGCAGGAGCTTACAATCCAGCTACCCGATAATGCATGGATTCACAAGATAATGTAATCATTGATCTCACTCCTCAAATGTTTCAAATCATGTTTAGTGTCCTGGACCCAAAGAACTTGGTGCAGTTAACTGAGGCAGATGCCCTAGAGAAATATAGCAAATACAAGGAATCCGAAAAGTCTCACTTGAACAAAAGGTGGTTAAAAACAGAGACGAAGTCTCTAACCAAGCTCTCAGACCAACCAAAGAGGGAAATTTTTTATAAAGAAGTATTGGATTTAATAATGATGTTGTCTAGGGCCTTTGGAAAGAGAGATGCCTTTCATTTCAAGGAGTGGATGTTTCCCTTCATCCAAATAATCTTAAATGGCACCCAACAATTTGATTGGCCGATGATTGTTTCAGATGCCATTCATGATCAATTGACCAGGATTAGGGAAACTAAATGATTTTTCATGACTTCTTATATTGTGTGTGCAACAGCAAGAGTAGGTATCTTCCCAGGTCTGAACAGAGTGGGGATAATAGGAGAGGCTGATGGATATAAGAAGGTGTGGGATCATTATAACCAACTATCCCTATAGGTTGCTGAGACTCAATTCAGAAGGGTTAATGATGCATTCCTATATGTGATCATTAAAAAACTCAACAAAGATGCAGGGTACAAATTGAGCCAAGAAGCTATGGCATTTATCACTGAATGGGGATGTTGGTACATTCAATACCCTAGGTTCACATACTTTAGGCTAGTTGGATTTGAAGGTCATCCACATTTGCTGCCAAGATGTTGTAACAATAGGATAGTGTTAATGGAATTAGTATATCAAGATCTAGGGGTTAATACCCGGTTTGGATTGAAACACAAAACAATATGTCATAAGTTCCCCATGAAGTTGGGTGAATACAGCTATCAGCATCTGGTGGGAGCAAAGGTAGTGTGCAGTGAGTTGATACATTTAAAGCTAGGTTTGTATACAGCTCGGAAGTACTTTAACCCGAAGAGTAAAATGAATGCCTTGTTGCCTTATGTGTTTGATAAACATTTCAATTTATTGGAAGATTTCAGGAGTGACCGATAGGATGAGTATGATCTCAGGAAGAAGAATTATGAGAGGTTACCCGTCTCACTCATGGCAGAGCTTGGGATCAAAAATGAAATTCCTGACACATTGGTGGACGATGGAGTTGTATTGGATCCATCGTATGAAGATTTAAACTTTGGGACCAAAAGCCTAGATCCGATTGATTGGGACAGTGAGGAAACCATTGACATTAAGTAGGTAGGGTGAGCAGTCTTTGATAGGAGCATTCAATGGTGGTTCTAAGAACCAAAACTCCTCAAGGACCAACTCCTAAAAAGGGGAAAGGGTATAAAAGGATCAAAAGAAAGACACCTCCCAAGGAGCCTTTGAAGTTCCTCCCTCTAGAAATTGAAGAAATAGAGCTTGAAGCAACAGTTCAAGATGAACCAGAGACACAAGAGGAAGATGCCCAAATAGGACCGGTTGTTTCAACTCCTGCATTAGGTGAGTCTTCTACTCAAGTCCCACTTGCAAAACAACAAAGTGAAGAAGTACAAAAAGGGACTCTTCATAATATTGTTGAAACTATGAAGGGAAAAGAAGTAGAGGTATAAATTCATGATGTTGGAACAGATTCTAATGAGACTTTGTCAGAGAAGGGTATACAAGAAAATATGCCTCTAGAGGAGGATACTGAATAGGTGATGACAAAGGAGGATCAGTGGGCGTTGTTTGAAGAAGTCAAGAAGGTTGGTGATGATCAAGCTGCAGCAACAGAGAAAGAAAAGGTAATTGATGCCAAGACACAAGCTGATGCCATACTACAACAACAACACATAGAAGCTAAATCAAAAGCTGATGAAATAGAGAAGCAACAGAGGCAAAAAGAGCATGAGCTCAAGGTTAAGGAGGAGAATGATAAATTAGAATTGATATAGAAAATTCATGACCTTGAGGAAGAAAAGAAAAGACACCGAAGGGAGAGAGAAGTTTTGCTGGCTAAGTTAAAGCTTGTTGAAGAAGCTCACAAAAAGAAAGAGGAAGCAGAAAGATTGCAAAAGGAGAAAGAGGCCGAAGAACTGATCAAAAAGCAACAAGAAGAAAAAGAAGATGTAGAAATGCTTAAAGCTTTAGAGGAAGAAAGGAAACAGGAATTGGAGAAGAGAAGATTAGAAGAAGAAAGGTTGAAGAAGGAGGAAGAAGATAAGAGAGTACAAGAACAAAAGGATAAGGAGGAAGCTGAAAAGCTGGCACAAACAAATATGGAGCAAGAGCAGCAACAAAAATAGAGGGTTGATTCTCAACTTCAGGTAAATGTGCAACCTCCCTTAGCTACTACCTCCTCTTATTCAACCATGATGACTGTTACTCCGGGTGCTCCTACTTGGTTGAAATTAGATCTTCAAAGAAGAGCATCGACACCTTCTCAACCTCTCAATTGGGAGGATATGATGAAGGAAATAGAAAAAGAAAGGCCTAAAAAGAAGGCCAAGATCCTGCATTCTACTAGGCTAACTAACAAAGGAGAAATTGTGGTTGAATGTGCTATACCCATAATAGACAAAGAGGCAGGAGACATGCAATTACAAATTATCAACTAGGCACTGTGAATTTGGGGAGACCTACCAGGGATCAGCAAATGAATTTAATTGATGTGGTAGCATCCTCAACCAAGCCAAGGATGTTGAAGGATAAACAAAGGAAGGATGAGCTTAAGGCTCAATTAGATCAGTTGCATGTTTTCCTTAAGAATGTTTCTGCTCCAAGATCACAAGTTGCTACTATTGAGACCCCAATTTTGCTGAGTAAGAAGTAGATGATTCGGAACAGGTGAGGGGCAAGGCAGAAATGTTGGATTGGTGGGTTAGCAAATTGAATCAAGAAATAGATGAGGTACTAGAAGACAGTTTTGGGGTTTACAAAGTGACTAAGGGATTGATAGAAGAGATGAATCAATATGTTAAAACATTGGAAGCACAAGGGGAGGAGTACAAGGTATACGACCAAAAACTGAAAGAAGTCAATACATTGCCTAAGACTACCCTTCTAGAACATTCGATACTGGAAGAAGATAATAATGGTTTTATGGGAAAGACTTCTTGTATAGTCCGATTCAAAATAGATTTTCTATACAAACATAGAAATGAGGTTCAAGATTCTGTTAAGGAGCTAAATGAATAATTTGAGGAGTTGGAGGCCATCATTGCTATTATAGTAAATGTTGATGGACCTATAAAAGAATGCTTACCTTTGAACCAAATAAATGAGAAGTGGACTGAAAGATTTAAAGAGGTTATGCAGAGAGGAGATGTTGGTGAAGATCTGCTGGTAGATCGATTGATGGACATCAAAGAAGAGATAAGAGCAGCTAAGAGAGAGTTGACAAAGCTGAAGGATATGAGAGGGTTTGCTGCAGCGGAGTTGGAAAGAATTAATTTTGAAGACAACTGGGTAGATGGGCCGAAATTAGACATATTACAACAAGTCTTGTCCAGCTATGACAAATACATTGTGGAACAAACTTCGCATGGATAAATCTCATGCATGCATGACTTTCTTCTTCTTTGCATGTTGCATGGAGCACTGACAGTTTTTGAAATGCATGGCTTTCTTCTCTTCTATTCTCTTTTTCTTCTAGTTTAACTGAGTTTCCAAAGATAATTGTAATCCCTAAAAGGGTGGGTCGACCTAAAATAGAAGAGGACTTCAAATTTTTTATATCTATAAATACCCTTGGGGTATCATATTGTAAGGGTCAGCTAATAGAGAATAAAATTGGCCACCTGATATTAGGAGATAGAATTTTTCATAGTTGTTACAGAGATACATTGTTACTTCATTTTTACAGTTAAATAAAATTACAGGTTTACACAATATGGTGTTAGAATTAAGTTTTTACTTGATAAGGTTGATGAGTTATAATCTATCTGTATGCTAGTGATTGTGTTGAAGAATGATTGTTTCTTATGTGATGAAAGTCAGTAGAAGAAGCCGGATTTAAGGATTATCTTGTTAGATTATCAATGAATTGAATTTATTGAAGTCTGTTGATCTATGATCTTGGCAATGAATGAATATGTGTTCTTTTTGGAATCTTTCAAAGAGTTGTGATATGCGAATTGTGATGTTAAAATAGGCACCTTAGATGCATGCAATAGTATGGATTATTCTGTAAATTGTGTCATACTTTGGTTTTCTTGATCTATTGGAAAATATTCATTGTTGAAGATATATGTCCAGATACTAGATGAATTTCATTCATGTTTGCTGATTTACCCTCTGATCTATATTTTTCTTTTATTTAAAACCCCTTTCTTTATTAAAATAGCTCAATGAATAAGTCATTGCTTGTATTCTTTGTTACCAACACAGGCCCCTTGAATATTACAGTTGGATGGACTGATTGAGTGACACCAGATAGTTGAGAACCAACTACCAAGACCTTGGGAGTTAGGCTACTATATGTTGTCTTTCTTTTTCAGGAGAAATAGAGTAGAAATATTTTGTTTTAATATTGTTTCTATCATTTTCACCATCAACAGATCTGGCGCTAGAAGGAGGGCCTGAAAGAATAAGCTGGCTCGCATTGTGTCTTTCTCACCGGAGAAATATAGGAGGATTCTCAGATCCTCTACTAATCCTGAACCATTTGAATAACTTCAAACCCCGGTCAGACCTAGACCCCATGCTCATAGGATATTGATACCTACTTTGCCACCACCACTTACTCCACCTGGATTTCCTCCAAATCCACCCACACCACCACCAGTTCCACCTACATCACCACCACCAAATAGGCCTGAGTCTCCACAAATTCGGCCTATATCACCACCTGCTCAACCAATCCCACCCATGGCTTACTTTGTGAATAACCCCTGTCTGTTAGGGACTATCCCAGGAGGGATCCATGATTTACCAAAGAACCCAAATTTTTTTTGTCCTAAGTACATACATGGTGAATCAAGAAGTGTTGAGGAGCACATACAAGCATTCAAAGATGCTTGCACACGAGCTCAAGTTGCTCATCAGGACATTGTATGTAGATTGTTTCCTTACTATTTAGGAGATATGGCATATAACTGGTATTTAAATTTTCCTCGGGGATCTATCCTAGGTTGGACAGATTTAGAAAATGCATTTATTAATCAATTTTGGATTTATGTGGACCCTACCATCTTGTATCACCAGTTTGCCACAATAAGAAAGGAGCATCATGAGCCACTACCTTTGTTCAATACTAGATTCCAAAGAATGTTTCGTAGGTTGCAAGACCCTTATCTAGTAGCTGAGAATATTGCCATACAGGCATATTTAAGAGCTCTTGATCCCTTGATTGGCCTATTCTTGCAGAGGAATTATCAACCTGATGAGATTAACTCTTTGTCTAAAGTTTATCATCTGGCCATCAAGTTGCAACAACAGATAAGTCTGCAATCAAGAGGTTTAGGAGCAACTCTTCCTCCCATGAATTATCATATGCCTAACCCACCATTATACAACACTGTCCCATGGATGTCTTACTCCCAATATGGACCTATGTCTGAGTTACAAGCTCCACCTACCATACCTTTTTTCATAAATGGAATGCAAGATTCTTCCCAACAACCTCAAAATCCACAACAACAAGTAGGAGGATCAACCCATGTTCATTCCCTGGCCATAGTACATAATGTGCAAAATGAGAAAACTTTCCAACTGACTAGTGAGCTATAAACTCTCAAGAAGACTCTATCTCAAATGTCTAATGACATGGCACATTTTAGGCAAAACCCTCCCCACAACCAAAATCAGAATTATTAGAATCAGGGAGGTTACAACAATTAGGGAAATTACTCCAGTCAGAATGGGAACCGAAACACCAACCAGAACTTTCAGAATCAAAATTCCTCTAACCAAAATTACCAAAATCAGAATAGAGGATATAACCAGAAGTTCAATAACAACAGCAACAACAATAGGCAGTGGAATACTGGACCTAACAATGGGGGAGTTCCCCATAACTATCAGTCAAGTGAGGAGAGACCACATACTGCTAACGTAGCTGGCCTCAATTTTATGACTAATTGGTGCAGGCTACACAATACTGCAGCACATTCGAAGGTCAATTGCCCTGAAATGGAGAAGATTGTAAAGATTGCACAAGTTGATGCCCATCCTCCAACAAGAAATTCTAATCAAGATAATGGGCCAGTCAGTACTACTATGACTTATGAGACTATTGAAGAGAAATACCAGTTTCCTATGCAAGGAGATAATGAGCTAGAGGAAGATGTGTATGATTCCCAAGCTTTTTAGTCCAAAGGAGGTCACTTTGTGAGAAATCAGAATAAGGGCCCATTTGCTACATCTGCACCCCCAAACAACATGGTCCCACCAAACCAAAATGCAGATAACAATCCACCACCACCAAAGGGACCTTCTGACCTTCTCAATAGAGGCAATCCACCTCTTTTTCCTAAGTATCAAGTTAGGAATGATTCAAAATTTGACTTTATTGCAGAATTGCAGAGACAGGGGACGTCCTTGTCATTCTTTGACATCATGAAGTGGTGCCCAGCTCAACGTGAGGTGGTATTGAAAGCCTTGGAGGAGGCAGATCGCTTAAAGGGAAAAGGTAAAGTGACTCCAGCAAAGGAGACAAATGAAGCCATCTATAAAGGTAAGATCGGTACCCCACCTTTTCTTTTAAGTTTAAGGATTTTTGGAAAGAATTTGCACAATTTTTTATTGGACTCTAGAGCATTGAGAAATGTTATGACATTTTCAATATGTAAGAAGCTAGGATTGAGTCCTATCCCGACCAATAAGAAAGTGATTTAGTTAGATAAAACTGAGGTCAATGTTGTAGGTCAACTAAAGAACATGCATGTATAGGTTGGATCAGGTCCAAGGATCCAGACCTACATAGATATCCAAGTGGCTGATATCCTAGAGACATATGGGATGCTTCTAAGTCGGGAGCTAATGAAAAGTATAGGTGGATATTTGTCCTTGGATTTCTCTCACATGTGGCTACCTTGGAAGGGGGTTGCAATACATATAAGGATTGAAAGTGAACCAAGACTCAAGCATATGATTACAGAATATGATGCTTCAAATGAAGTAGCATATTTTGAGACTAAGATAGGAGTTTACAAACAAGAGAAAGTCCTTACTTTATCTGTAGACAGTCCTAGGGATACATTTCCCCTAGAACATAGTGACCCAATGATCTACATCAACCAACGGGTTTTGATAAGGAAATTGCAACAAGATAAGCTGGTTTTAGGAGAAGAAACTGATTTGAGTAGTTTGTTGCTTCCTAATTGGTGTAGGGTTCATTATCACAATCATTCAGAATTAACATGTCAATCATGCTTAGATATTCTAATTCATGTAGATCAGCCTCAACAAATATGTCAAGAGAAACCCCAGACCCCCATCAATGATTTTTCTTTCAAAGTTAAGGATGCTACCATTCTTACACGAGCTAGTCTTTCTCAATAGGAAGGTTTCTAACTAGTAGAACATACTCAGGTTGTATGTTCTAAAATCCAAGAAGAAGTTGAGGTGTCCCAGTTCCTATTCAATACACCTGCCCCGGATACTTTTTCAATACCCAAGGCATTGATGAGAAATGAGTTGGATTGCAATTTAACCCAAGAGGTTGTTTAGGAAGTGATTTCTAAGCAGGCTGAAAATATAGAAAAATCTTCAAGTGAGCTTTGTCTTGAGTCAATTGCTGATAACTAAGAAAATTCTGAGCCGCCACACATCTCAAGTAGGTCATCCCCTGTTATCCCTAAAAGGAAATAGCTCCCAACCAAAGACCAAATATGGACTCTTAAGTTTGATGGTTCCAAATCTAAATCAGGAAGTGGAGCAGGGATTGAGCTAACTAATCCGAAAGGGAAGACTTACTTTGCTTCTTATAGATTGCAGTTTGATTGCACAAATAATGTGGCTGAGTATGAAGCACTTGCTTGAGGTCTTATGCTTTCTCATAAGAAGAAGGTCACTACTCTCATAGTTATGGGAGATTCTGAGGTGATTGTAAAGCAGGTGCGTAGCCAATATACATGTCATAACAAAAGATTGGTTGCATACAGAAACAAGGTTCGGAATTTAATCGAAGATTTTGATGCTTTTGGGATTAGTCTGATCCCTAGGGAAGCTAATCGAATTGCATAAGCTCTTGCTATTGCTGCTAGCACATTAGAACCTATGCAAGATTCTGATCTAAAGAGTTTTTCAGTTGAGTTGATTTCAGTCCCAGCTGTTCTTGATAATGTCCGACACTTTCAAGTATTTGATGATGATCAACATATATTGGCCTTTTTGGAAATTTCTGATGTTTTTCAAGGACAAATAATAGATGAATCTGAAAGAGATCAGGGAGATTGGGATCCTGAGAAAGAGAGTCCATAAGGGATATTGGATTTGAAGAGTAATAGCATTCCGAAAGGGATTTTTGCTTTAGAGAGGATATTTGACTCTGACCCAAGGGATCGCCAAAGGGTGCCTATAGAGAGTGATGGAGGGAAGTATGAATCTGTTAATTTGAATCACTCGGGCCCAGAAAGGAATGTTCTTATAGGAAAGACTTGTCCTCAAGAAATTAAGGACAAAATAATCAAGGTCTTGGAGCAGAACATTGAAGCTATTGCTTCGAGTTATGATGATTTAAAAACTTTTGACACTTCAGTAATTACTCACACCATACCTCTCAAGCCAGATGCCAAGCCTTTTCGCCAGAAGCAACGCCCGGTCAATGCTTTAATTGAGCCCTTGATCCAAAAAGAGGTGCATAAACGTTTATCTGCTAGAATAATCTTTCCGATTAGACATTCTACTTGGGTGGCTAATTTAGTTCCTCTGCGCAAGAAGAATGGTGAGATTAGATTGTGTGTTGATTTCAGGAATCTAAACAAGGCCTCTTAGAAAGACAATTATCCATTACCTTCTCTTAATGAAGTATTACAAAAGGTTAATGGATCCCAGATGATGTCATTCTTGGATGGTTATTTTGGATACAATCAGGTCCTGGTTAGTCATGAGAATAGGATGAAGACTACTTTCACCACTAAATGGGGCACATTTGCTTACAGGAGGATGCCATTCGGTCTCATCAATGCTGGAGCTAATTTTCAAAGGGCAATGGATGTAGCTTTCAAAGATTTGATAGGAAAATATATAATCATTTATGTAGATGATTTAACTATCTTTTCTAGGAATAGAGAAGACCATGTTGCAAACCTAGAAAAGGTTCTAAAGAAATGTATAAGTTATGGTGTCTCTCTGAATCCAAATAAATATGTATTTGGAATGTTTGAAGGGAAGCTCTTAGGTCACATTATATCAGAGAAAGGGATTTATATAGATCCTAACCGAGTGGAGGCCATCTTGAAATTGATAAGGCTGAACAACAAGAAGGAAATGAGGTCCTTCTTTGAAAGGATCAATTTTGTTAGAAAATTTATAATAAGGTTTGTGGAGTTTGTCAAACCTCTCAATGAAATGATGAAGAAGGATGCGAAAATTGAGTGGAGTGAAGAGGCTAAGTCTACTTTCTTGTAGATTAAACAATCTATATCCGAAGCACCTATTTTGACAAGCCCAGATCATCTAAAACATTTCTATATCTATTCTTTTGCTTCTGATCATTCATGTGCAGCCGTTTTAACACATTGAAGAGAAGAGAGCGAGGAGAGACCTATTGCCTTTATGAGCTTTCCATTTAAGAATGCATAAGTAAGGTATTCACCACTAGAGAAATATGCCTTTGCATTGGTATGAGTAGTGAAGAAGTTTAGGCATTATATAATTCGAAGTCAAGTAATGGCCATAGTTCCAGATCCAACTGTGATCCTAATAAAATGTTGCTTCCTAAATGTGAGAGATGTTAGATAAAACTAATAATGCAAATGGGAAGAAGCAACAAGATAATAGGGCACCTCAATGATTAGCCTAAGAAAATAAACAATATGAAAGCAAGATAAACAAATAGGTTGTTGTTATACCTTCATGTTGTTGTCTCCTCCTTTGTTGGCCCTTTGATGCTTCAAGAATTGTGTGCTCCTTGGATGGCAAGCTATGTTGAATATGTAAATGATGTAGAAATGGATGAGGATGTAATAATAATAAGATGAGAGCTCAAATGATAAATTTGTAAGAGTTTGTTTGCAAAAGACTTGATCCTCTAAAATGAAGGAATTGAATGGGTATTTATAGGCTAATTGAAATTCTCTAGAGAATTCAACGGTTGGGATTGATCCAACAAAGATCAAGATGAAGGGCTATGGTGAGTTGAGGACTCACAAGCCCTCACATCTTGACATGTGGAGGGTGAGATGTCCTAGGGTGGAGTGATGTGGAGATGAGGTGGATCTTGGGGGATGAGAAGATTCCTTGGAGGAATAAAAGTGAATTAAAAATTCACAATGATTAGAAGAATCTAGTGGATAAGAGAGGGTCTCCAAAAAGCTGGAGATTTGTCACATGTGGGTGATGTGACAAGTCCAAGGTTCTAGAAGCCCTTGGTACATGTGAAGTGACAAGTCAAGGCTTCTAGAATCTTGCATGGGGGATGGGGAAGACCTTGGAAAGATAAAAGTGAATTAAAAATTCACATGGGGAAGAGGGGAACCTTGGTTGAATAAATGTGAATTAAAAATTCACATGGGGAAGGGAGTCCATACCAAAAATGGTAAGTGGGAAGGTTGACTAGAAAAGGTAAGCCAAATGTGGCTAATGATTCTGATTAAGGTTGTGCAAACACATGATTAAGGTAATTAATAAGAGATTAGAGGCAAGTGGGAGATTATAGAGGATGTGACACTTAATCAAGATTAAGTGGTGCACATCCTAATCATAGATTAATTAATTTAATCTGGATCAGAAGAGGGTTATGGAGAATGTGACAAGGAGAGAGAAAAAAGGAATTAAAAATTGATTTTAATCCAAATGGGTTAAAGGAATAAATTAAATAATTTGTCATGTTTATTTAATTTAGAGAAGAGAAGAAAAGGGGGTAAGGTAAAATATTTAATTTATTTAATTAGATACTTTAGGAACCTTAGGCAGAAAATAAAATAATGATTAAATAGATTATTTAATCACTATTAATGAAATAGATGAATAGAGTAGACAATTTTGATCATATGGAAGTGATCAAATTTGGATGTCTACACTAGCTGTGAAGTCTCTTCTGATGCAAAGTGAATTAGGGGAACGAAGAGGGAAGTGGATGGCAATCTTACAGGAGTTTGAATTAGAAATTTATTTGATGAAACTCGTTCGAGGGAAAGGTTTATCAAAAGCAATGGTTGATGTGGGCAAAAATATCACTTGTCAACAGTACACTGTCCAATCATTCACTAAGGATCCCTGGTATATAGATTTAATCTTCTTCCTCCTCAATAAAAAATGTCCAGAAGGAATGAATGCTACTCAAAGGAGAGCATTAAGGATGAAGAGTGCTCATTACATGCTTAAAGGGGGATCCATTTACATAAAGAATTTTCAAGGAATTTACCTATGCTGTTTAGATCAGCAAGAGGCTAAGCATGTTATTTCTGAGTTTCATGGAAGGCATGGAACAGGGCATGGGTCTGTAGATGCTTTGGCTCATCAGATTCTAAGATCAGGCTATTATTGGCCTTATGTATATAGAGATGCACATCAACATGTCAAGACTTGTCATGTATGCCAAACTTTTGCACCTAGAGAAAGAAATCCTGCAATGCCTCTGCAACCAATATATGAGGTAAGGCCATTTGCTCAATGGGCACTTGATTTTGTAGGTGTAATTAATCCTAATTCTTTTGCAGGTCATAAATTCATGTTGACTGCAATTGACTACTGCACACGTTGGACTAAGGCCCAACCTTGCAAGAATAGCACCACAGAGGTGGTCACCAAGTTTCTGACTGAGAACATCACAACCAGATTTGGAGTTCCATTTGCTTTGGTATGTGATAATGGCCCTACTTTTTCTTCTGCTGAATTCATTCCATGGGCATATGAACATAAAATTGTTTTGAAGTATTCTTCCAATTACTACCCTCAGGGAAATGGAGTGGCTGAGTCCACGAATAAAAACTTGTTGGAAGTTATAAGAAAGTTTTTAGAAAACAATCCTAGGGACCGTCACACCCAATTGAGATTTTCCTTATGGGCAAATCAAACCAGAATCAAAGCAGCCCTAGGAAATTCATCTTTTAAGTTAGTTTATGGCCAAGATCCAATCTTCCCGATCCATTTACAGATACATGTTCTTAAGTTCATGCAATTTTTTATACCAAGGATGATAGGATTGAGGTTAGACTACTTAATTTACTAAATATGGAAGAGCAAAGGGATGCTGCTTTGCAACAATTCTCTAAACATCAGGCTATTGTCAAATGTTGGTTTGACAAAAAAGCCAAGATAAAAGCTTTTGGGATATCAGATCTTGTGTTATTATGGGATAAGGCCAGAGAGAATAAAGGAGATCATCATTAGTTTGATATACTTTGGTTAGGTCCTTATCAAGTGGCTGAAATACTAGGCGAGAATGCTTTTCATTTGAGTACCTTAACATGAGAGCCTGTTCCATTACCAGTTAATGGTTAGTTTCTCAAGCACTATTTTGGTGCATAGAAGGTCTGATGTTTTAAAGAGAAATGTATTATACTATATCATATGTAATTAAGTTTCTATTTTAGTTTTAGTTTTTAGTTTTTTAGTTTTTGTTTGTTTGTTTTGTTTTGTCTTGTTTCGTTGGGGATTCTCATTTTGTTCATCTCAATTCAAGGGGTTGTTATTCAAGGTGTACTACGGGTACTAGGAGAGAAATTGGTTTAGGTATTTACATCATCATCATTGAAAAGGATTTCATTCTGAAACTTATGTTTTATGACCATTCTAGTTTGGGTTTGAAAAGTTATTAAAGGATAGAAGATACAGTGTGAATATCTCATGAATTGTGATTAAAGATCTGTCACCAAATTAGGAAAACATCTGCATGAGTAAGTACCTATTTGTTTTGGAGTGGCTCTACCCTTTGATTCAAGTGAAAAATCTGATTCCAAGACTATCATGAAATCCATAGTAGTTCTTAACCCATATTTCAGATTCATTATGTCTGAGTATTGAGGAAGGTGCATAAAAGATTTCCACAAGCAAGGCTTTTTAAAAAATGAGAAGGAAAAAAAAACATGAAAGAAGAGGTAAACTCAATATCAAGTGGGTAATCAAGTATCTCTATCAGGGCTATGGATGTCTGGTTGGCAGTAGAGCAATGCTTTGAGAGAACTAGAGGTATCTTCGTTGGGGCTATGGATGCCTATCTGGCAGCGGAGCAATTCCCAGGATTTTATTGCACGATAATTAAAGGACTCAACCTATGTAGCTTGAATCTTAGGTATAGTTGTTCAGGAGCAGAGAAAGTATCTACAAAGAATGATGCACAATATAGGCACACACTCAGATTCAGAAATAACTCATGAGCACATACATCTGAGATTCTAGATCAAACTTATCCTACATATATCTGATCTTATTCAAGTTAGCATGCTTCATAAACCAAGTAGTTTTAGGGTGACTAAAATTTTCTTTGGGTATCTTGAAAATGGGTAAACCATTTTCTTAGCTGAGTCACCATTTGTTATGCCTTGCATAACCACCCCATCTTTTGCCTTGGTCAAAATGGGTCCCCCTTGTTATTTTTATCCTTTGTTATTTTTTAAACAAATTTTGGAGTCTTTTGTTTCCAACACTTTGTTTTTCTTTGGTTTAGCCTATTGGAACCGGAACCGGAACTAAATTGGGTTATGAAACTTCTTTCAAAACTCGTTCCAATCCCCATCCCGACAGTATTTCTTTTTGAAATTTTGTTTTGTCTTTGTTGGAGCCGAAACCAGAGTGGACGTTAAGTCGGTATTTATTTGAAGTTTCAAAATCAAAATTCATTTCGTCTCCACCTCCACTTTTTGGACTTTTGTTTAAGACTAAGTTTTTATGTTAAGTTTTCTTATTTCAATCTTTTTATTTTGTTTTTGTGTTTGGTTTTGTTTTATGCTTTGTTGGCGGAAGCGGACCCGGAATGGGAATGAAGTTGGGAAATTACTCAAGTTTCCAAATCCATTTTCATTCTGATTCCGCTCGCGTTGTTTCTTTGTCGTTGACTTTTTACTGAAGTCACACTATTGTGATGTGTTAGTTCTTCTCCAGTTCTAACTCTGCTTTAAAGCATTTAATGCATTAATAAAAGCTACCATGCATAGGTAGAAACTCTGAGTTTTACCTTGATTAGGGATTAAACGAGTGGTTATCATTATTATTGTTAAGAAATCAAAGAGCGAAGTAGAGCAGCAGTGGAGTTTTTTCTGGAGTAAATCGATTGAAAGAAGAGAAGATAGTTGCTTGCAGATCAATTCAGAAGGTTTGCCTATTTTGCGTTTGAGGGAGGGTTCCTATTCTCGTTCTTCTTTTATTTTACTTTCGTGTTTTCTTATTTCTGTTAGATCATTTTTTTTTTGGGCAGGTTCGTGTTTCTCAGTGGGTTTGCATGATTTGTTTTTCTTTGGTTTTGTTTGTTTGTTGTTCTTGTCTTAGTTTTTTTGCTTTTGTATCTAGTTTTCTTTATTTTAGGGCACGGTCATTTTCACGTGTTTGTCGTGATCGAGTCATGCTGCTTTGGATTTTAATTGCATAGATTAAATTAGGGTTTTACAGTGAGATAGATTAAATTTAGGTTTTATAGTGAGTTAGGGTTGGTTAAATCTTGTTTTTACTTAGGGTTTTTATTGCGCATTCATTTGGTTAAATTAGGAAGGGTTAAATTTGTGCCCTATTTTTTATATCGAGGTTTTTTAGTTTAGGGTTTCTTAATGCATTTCTGTTTTCACGTTAAATGTTAAATATGATGCCCTAAAAGTACAGTCGCTTGATGGTCATATGGGCATGGTCTTTTCATGTAATATTTAAGCCTCATTTCATTTTAATATGACCTTAGTCCTTAATCATGAAGTTATGCATCAAACTATTAAAATCATTGATGACATCATGGTCAACTAAGGCAGAAGCGGGATCGGAATTGATTTAGATTGTTGGGCATGTTTTATAATTAGTTTCAATTCTATATTCCATCCCATCTCCAACTCCGCATATAGTGAGAAGCTTTATTTCAAAATAATGGTAACCTTGGCTGAAGTGGAAGCGAAACCAAAACAGAATGTGAAAATGGAAAATATGAAAGAAACCAAATCCGTTTCCATTCTGGTTCTGGTTCCAGTTACCATTCCAGTTCCGACTCCGAACCTGCTTCTTGTTAGTGAAATATCATTAACAGTTTTTTGCTCTGAGCCCAACAGTATGTTAAAAGGGGATTGTTTAGGATGTTTTTTTGCTTGGTTCCCCCTCCGATGTATGTATGAAAGGTATGATTTTAAGACATATTTTGAGATGTTTATTCGAGAATCTAACTAGAGGTTTTTTTGCAAGAAAACTAAAGAATTTTGGGAACATCAGGAGAAGTTGTCCAAAGGAACCGTCCAGTAGGTACATCAAAAGCAATAGCTAAGCCCAAGAAGATCAAGCCAGAGCAGTTACCTTATACTTTAAGGTATAACCACAAGAGTCCTGTTGCCATTGCAAGCAAAGTAGAATTGGATTGGTCTGACATAATTGATACCAATCTGGGCCAATACAAATTTGAGGAATCATATGCTGACACATTCAATGAGGATGTGACACCTAGAACCAAAATAATAGTGGATTCTGGTTTAGCTCACATCACCCTGTTTCCTCTATCAGTCCAATGCCTAGAGTTAATCATGACAACTGTAGGAGCTTACAATTCGGCTACCCGACAATGCATGGATTCACAAGATAATATAATCATTGATCTCACTCCTCAAATGTTTCAAATCATGTTTAGTGTCCCAGACCCAAAGAACTTGGTGCAGTTAACTGAGGTAGATGCTTTAGAGAAATATAGCAAATACAAGGAATCCAACAAGTCTCACTTGAACAAAAGGTGGTTAAAAACAAAGACGAAGTCTCTAACTAAGCTCTCAGACCAACCAAAGAGGGCAGATTTTTATAAAGAAGTGTCAGATTTAATAATGATGTTGTCTAGGGCCTTTGGGAAGAGAGATGCCTTTCATTTCAAGGAGTGGATGTTTCCCTTCATCTAGATAATCTTAAATGGCACCCAACAATTTGATTGGCTGATGATTGTTTCAGATGCCATTCATGATCGATTGACCAGGATTAGGGAAACTAAATGATTTTTCATGACTTCTTATATTGTGTATGCAACAACAAGAGTAGGTATCTTTCCAGGTTTGAAAAGAGTGGGGATAATAGGAGAGGCTGATGGACATAAGAAGGTGTGGGATCATTATAACCAGCTGTCCCTATAGGTTGTTGAGACTCAATTCAGAAGGGTTAATGATGCATTCCTATATGTGATCATTAACCAACTTAATGGAGATGCAGGGTATAGACTTAGCCAAGAAGCTATGGCATTTATCACTAAATGGGGATGTTGGTACATTCAATACCCCAGGTTCACATACATAAGGCTAGTTGGATTTGAAGGTCATCCACATTTGCTGCCAAGATGTTGTAACAATAGGATAGTGTTGATGGAACTAGTATATCAGGCTCTAGGGGTTAATACCCGGTTTGGATTGAAACACAAAACAGGATGTCATAAGTTCCCCATGAAGTTGGGTGAATATAGTTGTGAGCATCTGTTGGGAGCAAAGGTAGCGTGCAGTGAGTTGATACATTTAAAGCTAGGTTTTTATACAGCTCGAAAGTACTTTGACCTGAAGAGTAAAATGAATGCCTTGTTTCCTTTTGTGTTTGATAAACATTTCAATTTATTGGAAGATTTCTGGAGTGACCGACAGGATGAGTATGATCTCGGGAAGAAGAATTATGAGAGGTTACCTGTCTCACTCATGATAGAGCTTGGGATTAGAAATGACATTCCTGACACATTGGTGGATGATGGAGTTGTATTGGATCCATCGTATGAAGCTTTAAACATTGGGACCAAAAGCCTAGATCCGATTGATTGGGACATTGAGGAAACCATTGACATTAAGCAGGTAGGGCAAACAGTCTTGGATAGAAGCATTCAATGGGTAATTCTAAGAACCAAAAATCCTCAAGGACCAGCTCCTAAAAAGGGGAAAGGGTATAAAAGGATCAAAAGAAAGACACCTCCCAAGGAGCCTTAGGAGTTACTCCCTCTAGACATTGAAGAAATAGAGCTTGAAGCAACAGTTCAAGATGAACCAGAGACACAAGAGGAAGATGCCCAAATAGGACCGGTTGTTTCAACTCCTGCATTAGGTGAGTCTTCTACTCAAGTCCCACTTGCAAAACAACAAAGTGAAGAAGTACAAAAAGGGACTCTTCATAATATTGTTGAAACTATGAAGGGCAAAGAAGTAGAGGTAGAAATTCATGATGTTGGAACAGATTCTGATGAGACTCTGTCAGAGAAGGGTATACAAGAAAATATGCCTCTAGAGGAGGATATTGAATAGGTGATGACAGAGGAGGATCAGTGGGCATTGTTTGAAGAAGTCAAGAAGGTTGGTGATGATCAAGCTATAGCAACAGAGAAACAAAAGGTAATTGATTCCAAGACACAAGTTGATGCCATACTACAACAACAACACATAGAAGCTAAATCAAAAGCTGATGAAATAGAGAAGCAACAAAGGCAAAAAGAGCATGAGCTCAAGGTTAAGGAGGAGAATGATAAATTAGAATTGATACAAAAAATTCATGACCTTGAGGAAGAAAAGGCAAGACACCGAAGCAAGAGAGAAGTTTTGGTGGCTAAGTTAAAGCTTGTTGAAGAAGCTCACAAAAAGAAAGAGGAAGCAAAACGATTGCAAAAGGAGAAAGAGGTCGAAGAATTGATAAAAAAGAAACAAGAAGAAAAAGAAGATGTAGAAAAGCTTAAAGCTTTAGAGGAAGAAAGAAAAAAGGAATTGGAGAAGAGAAGATTAGAAGAAGAAAGGTTGAAGAAGGAGGAGGAAGATAAGAGAGTACAAGAACAAAAGGATAAGGAGGAAGCTAAAAAGCTGGCACAAGCAAATATGGAGCAAGAGTAGCAACGAAAACAAAGGGTTGATTCTCAACCTCAGGTAAATGTGCAACCTCCCTTAGCTACTACCTCCTCTTCTTCAACCATGATGACTGTTACTCCAGGTGCTCCTACTTGGTTGAAATTAGATCTTCAAAGGAGAGCATAGACACCTTCTCAACCTCTCAATTGGGAGGATATGATGAAGGAAATAGAAAAAGAAAGGCCTAAAAAGAAGGCCAAGATCCTACATTCTACTAGGCTAATTGACAAAGAAGAAATCATGGCTGAATGTGCTATACTCATGATAGACAAAGAGGTAAGAGACATGCAATTAACAGATTATCAGATAGGCACTATGAATTTTGGGAGACCTACCAGGGATCAGCAAATGAATTTAATTGATGTGGTAGCATCCTCAACCAAGTCAAGGATGTTGAAGGATAAACAAAGGAAGGATGAGCTTAAGGCTCAATTAGATCAGTTGCATGTTTCTACTCCAAGATCACAACAGGTTGCTACTATTAAGACCCCAGTTTGGTTGAGTAAGAAGGAAGTAGATGATTTGGAACAGGTGAAGGGCAAGGCAGAAATGTTGGATCGGTGGGTTAGGAAATTGAATCAAGAAATAGACGTTGTACTAGAAGACAGTTTTGGGGTTTACAAAGTGACTGCGAGATTGATAGAAGCGATGAATCAATATGTTAAAATATTGGAAGTACAAGAGGAGGAGTATAAGGGATACAACCAAAAACTGGAAGAAGTCAATAAATTGCCTAAGACTACCCTTCTAGAACAATCGATACTAGAAGAAGATAATAAAGATTTTCTGGGAAAGACTTCTTGTATACTCCGATTCAGAACATATTTTCTATACAAACATGGAAATGAGGTTCAAGATTCTGTTAAGGAGCTAAATGAACAATTTGAGGAGTTGGAGGCCATCATTGCTATTATAGTAAATGTTGATGTACCTGTAAAAGAAGGCTTACCTTTGAACCAAATAATGGAGAATTGGATTGAAAGATTTAAAGAGGTTATGCAGAGAGGAGATGTTGGTGAAGATTTGCTGAGAGATCGATTGATGGACATCAAAGAAGAGATAAGAGCAGCTAAGAGAGAGTTGAAAAAGCTGAAGGATATGAGAGGGTTTGTTGCAACAGAGTTGGAAAGAATTAAGTTTGAAGACAGTTGGGTAGATGGGCCGGAATTAGACATATTACAACAAGTCTTCTCTAGCTATGACGAATACATTGTGGAACAAACTTCGCATGCATAAATCGCATGCATGCATGACTTTCTTCTTCTTTGTATGTTACGTGCAGCACTAGCAATTTTTGAAATGCATGGCTTTCTTCTCTTCTATTCTCTTTTTCTTCTAGTTTAACTGAGTTTCCAAAGATAATTGTAATCCCTAAAAGGGTGGGTCGACTTAAAATAGAAGAGGACTTCAAATTTTGTATATCTATAAATACCCTTGGGGTATCATATTGTAAGGGTCAGCTAATAGAGAATAGAATTGACCACCTGATATTATGAGATAGAATTTTTCATAGTTGTTACAGAGATACATTGTTACTTCATTTTTACAGTTAAATAAAATTACAGGTTTACACAATATGGTGTTAGAATTAAGTTTTTACTTGATAAGGTTGATGAGTTATAATCTATCTATATGCTAGTGATTGTGTTGAAGAATGATTGTTTCTTATGTGATGAAAGTCAGTAGAAGAAGCCGGATTTAAGGATTATCTCGTTAGATTATCAATGAATTGAATTTATTGAAGTCTGTTGATCTATGATCTTGGCAATGAATGAATATGTGTTCTTTTTGGAATCTTTGAAATAGTTGTGATATGCGAATTGTGATGTTAAAATAGGCACCTTAGATGCATGCAATAGTATGGATTATTCTATAAATTGTCATACTTTGTTTTTCTTGATCTATTGGAAAACATTCATTGTTGAAGATATATGTCCTGATGCTAGCTAAGTTTGATTCATGTTTGCTGATTTACCCTCTGATCTATCTTTTTCTTTTATTTAAAACCCCTTTCTTTATTAAAATAGCTCAATGAATAAGTCATTGTTTGTATTCTTTGTTACCAACACAGACCCCTTGAACATTATAGTTGCATGGACCGATTGAGTGACACCAGGAAGTTGAGAACCAACTACCAGGACCTTGGGAGCTAGGCTACTATATGTTGTCTTTCTTTTTGAGGAGAAATAGAGTAGAAATATTCTGTTTTAACGGTGTTTTGTGTCATTTTCACCATCAAAAAGGGGGTGATTAGAAGGCTATGTGGGCTTGACCAATACCATCAATTCTTATATAATGAGGTTTTAGTTACTAGTTGGAGGGCGCCTAGATTTGCAAGGAGCAATTATTCAGGGAGATCAAGATTAATGAGATCAAGATCAATGAACGTGGATGAAATAGACTATATTCTTGTGAGATCTTTTTTGTATATACATTTGATATATTTTGAGCTAGTTACGAACATAGATGCCGTATTATATCATGACTATTATTTTCTTGTATATGGGATTATTTTGATTAGCAGTTTATTATGTGTTATGTAATGCTTATGATGAACATGTTCTATGATGTGTATGAGGTATTGTGATGAATTATATATATGATGTTTATGTTTTATGCTTTTATGAACAAATTATATGATTATGTATCCTAAATTTTTAGTATGGATTATGTGATTATACAGGGTATGATTTATGTAATTGTAATATGGTATTGATATGTTTTTTTATGGATATGGTAAAATGTAATGGAAATAATAACTAGGTAGTTAGTGACCTAATTATGGTTATGAATAATTATAATAAGTATGGATATGCATGATGGAATTTTTATTATGATGGTATAGATATGTGATGGATGTATATATGATGTTATGAATATGGTATAAACTAAATGTGGGTGGATGCAGGATATACAACATGAGTATGGATGGAAATGGATGGTGATTTTGTATGGGGGAATTAGGAAAATAAATTGGAGCCTTAGGAAGGGATATGGGTTTGAGCTGGGTTTTTTAGTAAATTTGTGTATAAAAATTATGGATGGGGATGGGGAATCAAATGGATGGGGTAGGTTAGACAAACATGTGGAGAGCAATCCTAGATTTTAATTTAGAAAAGAATATTATGCACCAAGGTATAAGAACCAAGGTGACAAGGTAACATTTACATGAACTTGAATCTAAAAAAAAATGTTGTTCTAGTACATGCAAGATGGTATGTGGTCATGTGAGAAATAAGAATTATTATACAAGGAGATCCTCATGCATACAAGTCCTCGATGTGGGCTTGGTGGGTCTATGTAAAGAATAACCAACATATATAAAGATATTCTTACACACACAAGGTTTTAATAAACCTTGGTGAGTTATGTAAAAAATAACCATAGACACGACACACAACAACAAAGACCACACGGTATTATACACCAATTAAAAAACACCAAGATATAACAATATTTAGGTGGTCTTAAATAGTTATATTCATGGTTCAAATGATAAATCAAAATAAAAAATACCAACTAGAAAGCAAGTCAGGAAACCATTATATCTCTTACCAAATTAAGATGGTTGATGTTTTGGATTATTCCTAACATGGGGAGGATATGTCCCTAAGGGCTTAAATGATTATGTAGATAAGGATGGTGGGTAATAGGTATGATGATTATTTATTTTTTGAAAATTGGATCTATGTATGATTTGTGATAGGATTTGATGTCTAACGCGTGGTTTGTTTCATAAAATATCAAGTATATTAAGCTTGGTGTAATGGGGATGTGTTGGGACAGGTGTGATGAATTAATAACAATTTGATGCACCTGTGGAGGGTGGTATGTTGAGATAGGTGTAATAGTTTGATTCACTTGTTTCTATTTGAATATAGTGGAGGGTAGGGTGGGTGAAGTGGATAAAGGAATGATAGTTTGAGGTGAATGGTGATAATATATGGACAATAACTAAGCTTTAATAGTGTTGATTTACTCATTTTGCACATCATAGACTAGGGATTTACCTTTTAGGTTGTTAAAATTCATGTTTTTTTTTTTTAGGATGTATTTGTAAACAAATTATGGAGATTCTCTAGAAGAGAATAGTGTAGTGGGATGGGATGAGGATCATAAAGGTGATTATGGAGTGGTAATGCATGTGAGGTGGACTATAGCATTAGGTGATACTAATTCAAGCCATGATGGGTTCATGAAATGAGGTGGTATAGAATATGGTGGGGTTATGGAGTGTCATGATTAATACACATACTAAAAATGCATGAGGGGATGGGGATCATGTGGGTGATCATGGGGTGTAAAGTGGATCATATCATACTAGACAATGAGATGAGGCTAATATGCATGGTGATTGTATGTAGGATTTCACCGAAGTACTTATCCAAGGTTCTGCCAATTGGTTTACACCATTGGATGAATTATTTCTCTTTACTATTATTTTAGATTTTAGATTTTTTGGATTCTTTTGTATTTTGCTTACTTTTTGGGATATTATTATGGGAGATAAAAATTTGCTCTATCTTAAGACCACCTACAAAAAATAATGAAAACCTTCTACAAGAGAGTACACAAGAAATTACCTTGCTTTTTATTAAGATCTACCAAATATGATGATGAGGTATCTTACCAAAGTGTACAATGACCTTGCTTATATAGAAAAGGTGTGATGAAGTACCAAACATTAAATGATGGGTGTCATTACTGTTAGTGTAGGTTTTTTAATTTCCTTATGTTAGGGGGTATATATTTTTCCTACAAATTTTTATTTAAGCAAGTGCTTAGGTTTATCAGATGTGGTAATATGAGGACACGTGGAAAAATACAACTACATGTGTCACTATCTCCCCACACATGGGTAGTTGAGTTACACATCCTCTTTTGGCTTGTTGTACCATCTCTCATAACCACTATTCTATTTTTACTTGAGTAGTTTATGGGGTAGTTGGGTTTCGCACCCTTTTCTAGCTTTATGTGCCACCTCTCTCCTGTCTTCACTTGAGGAGGTTATGCCGCATGTTTTTTCATTTACCAAGTAGGTGATAACCTCCCGCCATTTATGGGTAGTAGGAGTTAATGCACCTCTTGGATGTATTTTCCCTTATTATTCCATATATTGAGCACTCTCCTCTCACCTTCACTAGTTCGGCTAGTTCGGTGATTTTTCGGTGAGAGTCACGAGAGTATTCTCGAAATTCTCTTGCTTTGTCTCTATTGTTCTCTCACTTCATATTTTCTCTTCATTTTGCTACTTTGATCATTGATCATTTTCTGATTGGAGTTGTATGTGATCTATGACCAATATTGGATCCTGGCTCAATTCTCGCTTCTCGAAGAATCTAACATGGTATCAGAGCCTGTTTGTTTGGTTTAGTTCACTTTTATTATCTGATTTCTTAGAGAGATTTGAGACTAATCTAGAGCTAGAATTTTCCTCTAATATGAACAGTATAAAGGAAAAATAAGCATCTATATAATCTATGTTGCATATTTGGTTCTTGTGAGATCTAGGTGATTGGAACGTTTTGGTAATCCTAGAGGTGTTTTCAACATTTTCATAGTGTCCAAAAGGCCTAAGAAAGTCAATATTGTCTTTTATTTCATCAAAATCGGAGATCAGAGGAGCCAGTTGAAAAATAGGGGTTTCAATGTGATTCCTGGAGATAGCCATCAAATCGGAGCACTTTCATCCCAAACAAACCTCACCATCGTGCTCAAAAGGCCCAAGAACCTAAAGATTGACTGTAAAATTGTCAAAATCGGAGTCTAGAATTTTTTTGAGCCAATTTTTTTTCACCCGAGTTGTATGGATTTCGTACTATACGACTCTGCAAAATTTTTTTTGACTGTCTTAAATTTGATGGTCAAATGGCCGTCACAAAACACAAGCTTAAATTTGACATTCATTTGCCTATCATAAACACTATGTTAAATTTGACGTTCATCTTCCCGTCATAAATAATGTGTTGAATTTGGCGTTCAAACCACTATCACAGATCTCATTGTCTTAAATTTGACGTGTAAATGACCATCAATAGGTAGACCCCTCTCCATTTGCATTTATTATTTGGTGGTCCAACTTCAAACGACTGTAACTTGAGCATACAAACTCCTTTTTTGATGAATTTTTTTTTTATCTTGGGTAGAATTTCATGCTCTACGTAGTGGTAAAGTTGGTTTTATGATTTGATACTCCAAATTCTTATAAATTGAAGATTCTTCTAGAATTTTTTGTACAATTCTCATTTTGAGACCTTCCGGGAGCCATAACTTGTGCAAACAAACTCCATTTTTGGTATCATTTTTTCCAGAGTTCATATTTTTCTATGTACTCTAGATTGATTCTCTCAATTTGATCTCATATTGTACTTGAATTATGGTTTCAATGTTTTGGCCATTGTGGGCCTTGAAAGAGTCTAAAAATCTGAAGATTTGCATTGTAAATTGCACTAATTATAAAGTGTCAACATTGTAATTTTTGGGGGGTTCATTTCAAAAACTAGTGAAAATGGGGGTGTCTAGTGTTCTTCTTTTTCGCACTTTTCGTTCTACTTTGCAATCTTTTTTTCTGCACTCATGGATGCATCTACACTTCTAGTTTTAACTCCATATAACTATTTTGAATGGAAATCTAATATGATAATATATATGAAAATACATGGATATCATCCTGTAACAATGAGA
Organism: Sequoiadendron giganteum; assembly: GCA_007115665.2. Lineage (NCBI taxonomy): Eukaryota > Viridiplantae > Streptophyta > Pinopsida > Cupressales > Cupressaceae > Sequoiadendron > Sequoiadendron giganteum. The sequence continues at coordinate 260,590,599 of CM021101.1, forward strand.
CTTGAAACTGAACCAAAAAATGATGCAGAAAATATTAAAAGGTTTAATAAATGTGATGAAGCCTTTGGTACTTTGTGCATGTCAGTCTCTCCTGACCTTCTTTTTCATATTAAGTATGATAAAACACCAAATGATGTGTGGAATGAATTAGAAAGCCTCTTTGGTAAGCAGGATGAGTTAAGGGGTAATCAATTGTAGAATGAACTCATAGGTTTAAGTCCTTCAAATTTTGACACCATATAGGACTTCTTCACAAAATTTAAGGCCATTAGATTGTAGTTAGAATAGTGTGGAATCAAGAAGAATGATAAGCAACTGATCTTGAGTATTCTTTCTAAGCTTGGTCCTAACTATTATGTATTTGTTTCTACATTCTATGCTACAAAATGTGCCCTAGGTTCAACCTACAAAACGCCTTCTCCAGATGAATTTGTTGCAGATCTCACGAAGGAGCAGGACAAATTGGTTCTAATGGGTACAATTAAACCCTCTAAGTCACATGCCTTGGCTATTAATTAGGGCACAAAAGAACAAAAAGGGTCTAATAAGAAAGACAAGAAATAAAAGAACCAAGGAGAGAAGAAGAAAGATCAAAATTCTGCTACTTCAAAAGTAGATAATCAAACCTCTTCATCAAAAGGTGACCAACCTAAGAAGGAGAAGGTCAAGTGTTCTTATTGTAAGAGGCTTGACCATGATGAACATAAATGTTTAAAAAAACAAATCGATCACCTTTCTCATCTTCTAGAAAAGAACAATATCAAGGTGCTTGATTCAGTCAAATAAAGTTCATCAGAAGGGTCTTCTAAGGACACAGACAAAAGTAAGGGGAAAGGAAAGGACAAGGCCCTAGTTGTTGTTGCTTCACAACCTGAGTCTTGGATCATTGACTTGGCTACTTCACACCACATGGCCTCATCAGAGGATAATTTTACCTCTTTGGAGCCATGTTCTATGCCTACCATATTAATGGGTGATGACACTCCTGTTGAAGTGCATGGGAAAGGGTTTGTTGATGTGGGTGAAGGGACATTTGAGGATGTTCTTTGTGTTCCATCTTTGTCAACCAATATCCTATTTTTTTATCACATCACTCACACTAGTTCTGGAAAGCGAGTTGAGTTCACTCCAGATACAATGGTAATCAGTGAAATACATAATGGGTCTACAGTTGCTGTGGGAAAAGCAGATCATCAGTCCAAACTATATCCATTTTCTCACTTTGTTCCTAACTCTCTTTCGAAAACCTTACTCACTCATGCAAATGAGGTGAGTTGTTTATGGCATCAATGGTTTGGCCACTTGAACTACCATTACTTGCAGCAACTCAGTCAATAGGATATGGTTACAGGGTTTCCTTCTATTTGATTTTATGATGGTGTTTGCCAAGGATGCATTCTTGGTAAGCATCCTAAGGAGAAATATGATAAAGACAAAGCATGGAGGGCTACATAGCTATTAGAGTTGGTACACCGTGACTTGGCTGGACCATTTCCACAACCATCTTTTAGTAGGGCTAGATATGTCTTGACATTTATTGATGACTTTTCCATATACACTTGGGTTTACTTTCTCAAACAAAAGAATGAGGTCTTCGAGCATTTTCAAGATTTCAAAGCTTTTGTAGAGAAACAATTTGGGAAGTTCATCAAAGTTCTATGTACAGATAATGGGGGTGATTATGTTAATCATCAATTTGAACATTTTTGTGCTTCAAAAGTTATCAAAATGCAACACACAGGTCCATACAGTCCTCAACAGAATGGTGTCACAAAACATAAGAATAGGTCCTTAAAAGAGATGGCTAATTGTATGATTCACTCCAAATATTTTGTACCTCAATACTAGACAAAGGCCATCAATTGTGCGTGTTACATCCAAAAAAAAAATCCTCACAAATCTGTGAAGGGGGTAACTCCTTTTGAAGCTTGGACTGATCGAAAACCCACAGTTAAGCACTTTAGAGTGTTTGGCTCTCTTGCATGGGCCCACATTCTAGCAGAGAAACACAAGGCTATGGATCCGTGGAGCAAGCCTTGCATATTTGTTGGGTAGCTAGATAATGTCAAGGGCTATAGGCTTCTCCACCCTACCACACATGAGTTGTTCATTTGAGAGGAGTGTTCATTTTGAGGAGTTCCCTTCGAGTTTTTCTCTCACCACTTCTCCATCCACTATCAGATTGGAGCCCATGCATCATGATGACAGTTCTTCTAAGGATCTTAATCCTCCTAATCTTGATGAGGAGTATTCTTCCTCTATTTCAGATGGTGACAATGATGATGTGGATTCACATTCTTCTACTAGTCATCATTCAGAGGGTGATGATTCTCCTCTAGACTCTCCATCCCTTGCACCTCTTTGGGCTCATTAGACATTGGGATTTGCAGGTGATTGGGTTGGTGATCCATCAGATACTAGAAGAACCAGGTCACAGTTTCAGCAAGCTCCTCATCTCTTCATTGCTTTAGCTTATGATCCATAGTATTTTCAAGAAGCTTCAGGTATTCCTGAGTGGGATGCTGCAATGTAGGAAGAGTTCAATTCCTTAGAGAGGAATCACATATGGGATCTATTCCCTCTTCCTAAAGGAAGAAATGTTTTTCGATGCAAGTGGATCTATCAAACAAAATTTGCAGCAGATGGGTCAGTTGATAAGCATAAGGCACACTTGGTTGCAAAAGGATTCTCCCAGGTTCCCGAGAGAAACTACTCTGAGACTTTTGTACCAGTTGCTAAGATGAATTCCATTTGACTTTTCCTTGCTATAGCTGCATCCCATTGTTGGGAAGTTCATCAGATGGATGTGAAGAGTGCCTTTCTTCATGGTGACCTTCAGGAGGAAATTTACACAGAGCAACTACAGGGGTTCATCCAAGATCCTTCACTTGTGTTGTTGGGAAAGTCTGCCTCAACTTTCTGGTCTTTTCCCTTGGAGACTTAGGCGATTTCTTCATGATTCTTCCCTTTACCGCTTTACCGCGACATTCTGGCTTGGTCTTGGTGGTTGTCTATCTGGTGGTTACTTCCTTACCACGCACGGTGAGTTCACTCACCACGGTGGCACCGTAAGGCCGCCTGCAGCCTGCACTGGTGATTACCGCCTTACTGCACGCTGTGAGTTCTCTCACCGTGATGGTGCGGTAAGGCCGCCAACGACCTAGCTCGGCGGTTACCACCATACCGTAGGTGGTGGTCCCTCTCACCACGGTGAGACTACCAATGATCAGCCTGGTGGTTACCACCCTACCGTGGGGTGGCCTAGCGGCCCCTGTGGTAGCATGGTGTGACCGCCAGCGGTTTGCCTGATGGATACCACCGCATCATGGTAAGTCTCGGTTGATTCGACGATAGTGCGGGATGGCTGAGGGTGAGCTCGAGCGAGCTCACCACCATACTATGAGGCGACTTGGACAGGGGCACGATAGTGCGGTGGAGTCAAGGTGCGAGCTCGTATGGCCTTACCACCATACCACGAGGCGAGTCGAATGGGTCAATGGTAGCGTGGGGAAGATGAGGGTGAGATTGGGCAAGCTCATCATTGTACCACGGCTCGGTCAAAGGAGCTCAGTGGTTGCGTGGTAAGAGCTCGGATGAGCTTGGAACTTGGTTGATCGAGTTGGACAGGTTTGATGGATTGTCAAAAGCAGCGAACGAATTGTTTGGCGACATGTGGCAAGTTCTTTGAGATCTCATTGGCCAGAAGTTTTATTTCCTGATTATGATAGAGTTGCATTTTTAAAGTAAGGTTGATGGACACATTTGAAGCTGATTTAATGTTGTGTGTGGCTCGATGCATTTGCAAGTTTGGTGCATGTTATCAGAGATGGTTAAAGCTTGCAGGTGGGATATCTATTATCTGGATGACCATTGTTGGCGGGGATAGGTTGAACAGGTAAGCACACGGTGTGAGATTATAAAGTAATCTAGTGTGTAGTTTGATCAAGATGATGAGCGAATAGAGAGAGGTTGAGAGTGTTCGAGCAGTATTTTACTGTGAACACGTAGACTCTCAGATCTGCAAGGATGTAAACCCATGGAGGCCAAGAGGCTGGGCTGGCCATGAGGCTGGCTGTGATAGTCATTTGTGAGGAGCTAAAGGGAATCTACACAATATGTCATGAGCACATTGTAACTATGTGAAGATTCTATTTTGTGTTGCCTACCTTTTCTCCAGATGGACAAGATGTAATCTCCTGAAGAGCATAGCTCTGTGTTTGTATTGTAGCCATTTTTGTTACTGAATAATACAAGTGAGCCGAGTGTTTTGGAGGGTGGGGTTTTTACCCGAAAGGGTTTTCCCCACGTAAATCTGTGTGTCCACATGTATTATCTTTCATGTTGTTTGATTCATGTTCTTGAATCTATGCTTGTGTTGAATCTATTATATGTTTAGCATTTACTTCTCTCAGAGGATCAATGGGGGATTTACTGTTTTTGTTTCGCTTTTTGGTATAGTTGTTTGTGTCTTTGAAGTGATAAAAATGAAAATCACTAAGGCACTGTTGTCTTAGATGTGTTCTATGATGATAGACCGATCTCCTTATCCCCAACATGTGTGTCATCTTTAGAAGTCTCTCTATGGCCTTAAACAAGCTCCTTGAGCTTGGTATGCCAAGATGGACTCCTTCCTTCTGACAATTGGGTTCACTCGATTCCATTCTGATCTGAATGTCTACATTCTACAACAAGATGACACTCTCACATTTTTGGTTCTATATGTCGATGACTTGTTGATCACTTGGAGTCACTCATCCACCATCAAGGTGGTGAAAAATTCTCTACATGATATATTTTTGATGTTAGACTTGGGTCTTTTGCATTATTTCTTGGAGATTGAGATCACTGAGTCATCTTCGAGTATCTTCCTTGGAAAAACCAAGTATGCACTTGACATTCTCTCCAGATTTCGCATGGATGACTATAAGCCTGCACCGACTCCATTTCTATCAAGGGTCAAACTTGAGGCTAAGTGTTCTTCAACTTTACTTGTTGGGAGTCTCATCTACTTGACTCTTACGAGACCCGACATTTCATATGTTGTGGGAATGGTCTCTAGATTCATGCAGGAGCCACATGAGTTTCATTGGAAGGAAGCTAAGTGAATCCTCTACTACTTTAAGGGTAGTCATAGTTATGGGATTCACTATGCAACGAATGTGGATATTGACTTGGTGGGACATAAAGATTTTAGATTGGGCAGGCGATTCTCAGGATCACAAGTCTACTTCTGGGTATTTCTTCTCTCTTGGTTTTGGTCCAGTTTGTTGGTCGAGCAAGAAGTATTCTGCAATTTCTCTTTCATCTACAGAGGCTGAGTATCGAGGGGTAGTTAATGCCACCATTGAGGCTATTTGGCTTTAGAATATTCTCACTGAGTTTGGCATTCCATTTAGAAAGCCTACAGTCATCTTTTGTGATAATTAGAGTGCTATATAGATCTCAAGGAATCTAGTTCATCACCAGAGGCCAAAACACATTGAGATGCATATGCACTACATTCAGGAGCTGATTCGGGAAGGCATCATTGATCTTAAGTATTGTTCTACATCGGAGCAGACTGCATACATCTTCACCAAACCCTTCATAGAGATCAAGTTCCTTCATTTGCAAGCTTTCCTAGGGGTGAGATAGGTGTCTACTTTAGGAGGGGCTTCTTAGTCCTTCATTCTACTCTCTCTACTTTGGGGGGGTATTTTTCTCTCTCTATTTAGGTGGGTTATTCCACTTATGGGGGGCTTCTTCTTTTGGGAGGGATCTTTATGTACATGGGTACCTAACATGGCCTCATTTTTTGGGACCCATCTTTTCATCCACCTAAGCTACACTTAAGGGGGGGTGTTAGTGTAGGTTTTTTAATTTCTTTATGTTAGGGGGTAAATATTTTTCCTACACATTAATTTTTAAGATTTCTTAGGTTTATTAGATGTGGTAATATGAGGACATGTGGCAAAATACAACATCTACATGTGTCACTCTCTCCCCACACATGGGTAGTTGAGTTACACATCCTCTTTTGGCTTGTTGTGCCACCTCTCATAACCACTATTCTATTTTTACTTGAGTATTTTATGGGGTAGTTGGGTTTCTCACCCTCTTTTGGCTTGTTGTGCCACCTCTCATAACCACTATTCTATTTTTAATTGAGTAGTTTATGGGGTAGTTGGGTTTCTCACCCTCTTTTGGATTTATGTGCCACCTCTCTCTTGTCTTGTCTTGAGGAGGTTATACCACATGTTTTATCATTTACCAAGTAGGTTATAACCTCCCACCTTTTATGGGTAGTAGGAGTTATTGCACCTCTTGGATGTATTTTCTCGTATTCTTCCATATATTGAGCACTCTCCTCTCACCTTCACTAGTTCGACTAGTTCGGTGATTGTTCGGTGAGAGTCACAAGAGTATTCTCAAAATTATTTTGCTTTGTCTCTATTGTTCTCTCAGTTCATATTTTCTCTTCATTCTACTATTTTGATCTTTGATCATTTGTTGATTGGAGTTGTATGTCATCTACGACCAACATCAAGTCCTAGCTCGATTCTAGCTAGGAAAAAAATCTAACAATTACTAAATGACGCGAGCCATCATTAAATGACCTAGGACACTAATATCTAATACAAGATAAAAATCTAAAATCTTATCTAAACAACATAAACATTCCTAGGACCTAAGTGGACTTAACATGTAAATAAGACCCCACTAATTAACTAGTTAGGAAAATTACCTATTTACACCAACACCCTACTTAAGTGCAACTTAGGGAGAAACAATTATTGTGCAAATGATGCAAGGATGGGTCCTGGCTATGAGGCCATTTTAGGTACTGATGTATAAACAATCTCTCACAAATGTAGAAAAAAGAGAAAAACCACATGGGAAAAAACCCCTCTCCAAAAGAGATAAAATATGCAATCAAGGATGATGTATGGAGGACTCAATGAAACCCCCCAAGGACTACATCCATCATGAATATACAATCAATGACCCCCTATAAGAGGGAAAGAGAGAGAATATGTAGCCCCTTCATAATGCGTAATCTCCTACAAAAATGGTAATTGATTGAAGACAAAGCATGATCCAATGTTGACAAACAACTTGTCTCCCTTTTGGAAGAAACAAAACCAAGTACAAATGCAAGAATACATCCCATTCCAAATAGGAATTGAAAGAAAGAAGTGTAAACATGTATGATGATGTCTCTAAAATATGCTTATGTGTCTCCTTATCCATAGAAGATGGAGATGTCACAATTAAATTAGGTACATGCCCAATCAATAAAGAAGGTGACAAAGCAAGATTATGTGGAAATTGGTGTTGAACAAGATCCAAAGATAATGATGGTTTGACAATAGTTATGCAATGATTTTTATTAAAGAGGAGAGATAACCCATCAAATATGTCCTTTGAATCTAAAATGTGAGATTCCACAAACAAAGATGCAATGTTTGATATATAGGAATCTGAATCAAGAAGATAATTAGATAACTATTGGAATGAATCACTAAAATTTCTCAACGAATCATCAATAAAAAAATAAATGGTCATGTTGAACAGGAATGGTGGGAGCCTCAATCAATAACTCTACACAACGAACCACTAAAGGTGAAGGATCAATAACTGTCTCTGAAGGAGAACAAGAAGCATCTAAAGTAACCTTGCTATCCTCATATAAAGATTCAAAGTACTCCAAATATTCAAACTCCCAAATAGTATCATAATCAAAGGGTATCCATTCTGAAAAATGAAGAGGCACAAAACAGTCTAAAACAAAATCAACTGGGAATGGTTGAGTATCAAGATCTTTATATATCTCTCAAATTGTAGTCCAAAGAACACGAGGACACTCAAAATAAATAATATTATTCAAAATGTCACCATCAACATGTGTTGCATAGACGATTTCCGTTGCACAAAAAATCTCAACCTCTTAATGCCTAACATAACCACTAGAGTTAATGAATCCACAAGAGGTGGTTAAACCATGTCATGAACCTAAGTGTTTCAATGCACACGATAAGGAGACCAAGGGTGCACACCTTGCAAAAATCCCTCCCAACACAAGCAAGAGGTTTGAACATGTGACCCATGCTCTAATATCAATTGTTGCATAAACAATTGTCATTGGACCAAAAGATTGACCTTTTAATGCCTGATACAACCGCCAGAGTTAATGAATCCATGGGAGGTGGTTAAACCATGTCACAAACACAAGTGTTGTGCTACACAACACAAGGAGACCAAGGGCACACACCTTGCAACAACATGCATAGAAATAACTCCTAAGACATGATACCTTTTGCAATTCCAAGAAATTTTCTTATACTTGGAGGGGGAACTAGACCATATAAATGTGGCAACAAATGAAGCCAATGAATATTTTTTATGATGTCATCTCTCCATTGTTTATATTTTCCCTTTTTCAACATAATTAGAGAAGGATGAAAAGAAAACCCCATAATGAACTATGATAAATCTATAAATTACAAAGACTAAAACCTTAAACAACAATTACAAACCCCCAAACATAATATATATTGCAAATTAAGTCTTTCCAAAAAGATAGAACCTCTCTAGGAGTCAAGATGTCTAAATACTCAGTCATAATTCTAAATTTGCAAAATACTAAATAAATAAAACTAGGAGCTGAATATAGAAAAAATTATGAGCACAATGCTATAGCTCCTCAATACCTTTCCAATGTTGCAAAAATCACAAAAAATGGAAATCTAGGCAAAAAGTTATGGGCTTAAAGGTCCAAATGGAAGATTTGACTTCAAATAGTAATAAAAAAATTTAGCCCAAAAATGGCAAAAATACTACACCATTGGAAATTTCTTGGAACCATCTTTCCAACAATATTTTGTTTTCAAAAATTTGATACCCAAGTCAAAATTTATGGAGATTTTAAGAAAACTACCCAATTAAGGCTTGAGGGACCAAAATTAAGCCCCTTAAGGGTTGGTGGGTGGTCCCCAAGTGACCAAAAGCTGACAAATTGGGCTGAGCGTTGGTATCAAGACCGTTTAATTGTCAAATTTAACATAATCCTCTGTGACGATCATTTTGCCATCAAATTTAAGATAATTGTTCGATTTTTTTTTTAAATCATTAAAAATAAATTCTTCAAAATATGAAGTATTTTATATAAAAATGGGAGTTTTGGGCTATTCAGATGCAACGATAGGGTCAATTTTGGCCCAATATGCTCCAAAAAATTAGCTACCTCCCAATTGTAAACCCTCGTAGATCTGATAAAATATGTTAGATTTTGAAAAAACAAAAGCCAATCTTGACTTTCTTAGATGCCCTAGACTCAATGTGAGATCAGATTACCTGCAACACACTAAAATTAACCTGCAATAAAAACCCCACAAAGAGGAACCCTCCAAAATTGATTTCTTTTTTAAAAAAAATTGATTCCCCAGATCACCATTAGGTGCAAGGGAAGAGCATACTCAACCTATGTCACCAAAAAGTGTAGCCTTTGGCTCTTTTTCACTCATTTTGGCCTTGTTTTTCCTTCATTCAGTCTTGAATGCTTGCAAATCAATAATATTGTAACAGTGTTTACTAAGGTGTTGTGAAGTGTTGTAACACATCTTCCCACTTTTCTAAGACCCTTTCAGCACAATTCACCTAAATAACCCCCTTTTATCCCTTTCCAAGCCTTGTGTCAAGGTGTTGTAAGGCATTTTCACATCTTCCTAGGCTTATCTTCAACCAATTAACCCTTTCCTTATGTTAATTTGTCCCCTTAATGTACTTTTAGGCCCAACTTAAGTGTGTTTCAGGAGGCAAAACTAATAAACATCATTAATCATCATTTTATTCCTGACCACCACTTGTTATTGTCCAAGTGGACTAGGTCGCCACCTTGGGCGACCTAGTCCCTTTTGACATAAAATTCAAATTTAAGACAAAAACCTAACGAGAATTTGCCTCCAAAACCCTAGTGTCGACCTATCATGTGATATTTTTGGGAAATTAGGGCATATGTTGTATAAATAAGGGTTTTCACCTTCATTTCTCTCTCTCCCAAGCTCATTTTTGCATCTCTCCAAAAACACTCTTGCACTCAAGCTTCCCAAGCAAGCAATCAAGCACAAGACATCACAAGCAACCTCCATTGGAGTTGTTCTTGCATGCTACAGATTTCAAAAAGTAAAGGTTTGGTTGTACTCAAATTTAGCAAGGTACAAAGTGTAAGAGAAAGTACAATCATCCCATTCAAGTCACATCAAGACATCAAACCCTAGGAGGGGCAAAAAGACAAGTTATAGGTCATCTTCGGGAGATTCAGACACGAACTGTTGCAAAGAAGGAAAGTTCCAACTAGGACCCACAAAATTAGACCTTCAGGCTTTAGAAAGTACCAAGACGACTAGGTTGCCACTATTGGTGACCTTGTCCTAGTACCGAGCCTGGAACACAGTTTTTGTATTTCTAGGTACCCTTTTCCCCGAAACCCAGTTCGACAAAGTTTCTTGATAGGAGGACTAGGTCTCCTAGCTTGGTGTAAGTGTCCCTCTGTTGATTTCATGTTGATTCCAGATCATCCTGAGGGTTCTCATCAGCAAATTTCCATTTCCAAGTGCACTAGATCTGAACCTTTCAGTTTACTTTTTGTTTGCATGCATCTAGGGCATATAGTTTAGGTGCACTTAGTTTACATTTTCTTTGTTTATATTTCATAGATTAGATTAGATTCATTTCATTCTAGTTTTTAACCACACTTCACACACACAACAAAACCCTAATCCATCCTCCCTTTGAATGCAACCGCAAAAAACAACCATATCAACAAGTGGAAAGAGAGCCATTCCTACAACAAAGTGCTCCTAGGTGAAAAACCCTAGGGGCCTAGTAAAGGGAATCCTATCTCCCTTGGTAGAAATATAAATTTTTTGGTGGTTCACAACCTTATTAAAATTCACCAAGATCTCTCACTAGCAATAGCTCTACCCTCAAATTTAAGAATTAATTTTCAAGGTCATGCTTTGATAACATGTAGGAGTTGAAAATTAGCTCTATCATAAAACCACCTACAAAAAACAATAAAAACCTTCTACAAAAGAGTATGCAATAAATGTGCTTGCTTGATATTAAGATCTACAAAATATGATGATGAGGTATCTTAAAAAAGTGTACAATGACCTTCCTTATATAGACAAGGTGTGATGAAGTACCAAACATTAAATGACTAGTGTCATTATTAAATTATATGAGCCATCATTAAATGACCTAGGACTCTAATATTTAACAAAAGATAAAAAGATAAAGTCTTATCTAAACAACTTAAATATGCCTAGGACCTAAGTGGAATTAACATGTAAATATGACCCCACTAATTAACTAGTTAGGAAAATCACCTATTTACATCAATAATTATGAGGATCAAGTATGAATTTTTCTAAGGTGAATGGTGTTCATGGGCTCCTCAGATAGTTTACCTTCTAGTGTAGTAAGTTGGTAGGATCTTGACCCATATTTAATCATAATAATGAAAGATACTAGCTAATTAGGTTTAAACTTATCTTTCTTGTCTTTATCTTGGAGGTTCTTCTGATTTTTCTTGAGTAATAAGTCACCAACTTCAAACTAACAAGTTTTGATCTTCTTCTTGTAGTTGTGACAAGTGATTTGGTATGCATGTAGACAATTCAAACCATTGAGTCACTTTTCATCTAGAAGTTCTGACTCGTGTAGATGTGTAACACGATAGTCCTCTTCATGTATGAGATTTTGTAAGTGATATTATTAATAATGGGAGCTCAACCTTTATTATAAAAATGGCTTATGAATCAAAGACAAGTGAATATGGAGTCATTGTAAATCTCTTCCTATTTGTAACCTTAAGGTGTGGATTTCAACACCATTTCTTGACTATTTATCATGGGATACATAGCTCTTGCTTGTGCCTATTGTCTTGGGTGTTGAACGGTGCTTCAAATTCCTCATTTTCTTTATGAGTTTTTTTATTCTTGCTCTGAATGGTGTGTTTGGACCACCCACATGTTTCGAGATGTTGTTCCTTGACATGTTAGTTGTTGGTGATTTATTTGTTTATATGCATAGTTTATTTGAATGCTTCAATTCATAGATGTGTGTAATTTTATTCATATTTTGATTAAATATGATGACTAGATGATTTTTGATGCATTGATTTATATTTTTTATGATGTTGTACCTCTTTGGGTGTTTATGGTGTTCTTTGGCTATATATGTATTGAGAAAGTATGTTTGACATGTGTGTTGAGTGGTTATAGGTACAAGGTTATTTCTCCACATGGATAAATAGGTATGAGTTAGTCCCTAATAGTGGTTATATTTGCAGATGTCACCTTGAACTTTCCCTTTCTATACCTGATTGTACTCAATTTGAGTGATACGTGTTATGAATTTCCTATGCTAACCCGAATCTGAATCAGAGGTGATTCTAGAATTCATTATTGTTGTGAAATACTAGTATATGCTTGAATTAAATGATGATTTAATTTCCTTGCTTTCCATAGATAGAGTTTAATGAATTAAAATGTTTCATTTGATCTAATGTGTTATTTTCGTGAAAATTGGGGAAAATAAGGAATAAGTTGAAATTATTTTAAAAATATTGTAGTTAAAGTGTTGCATATATATGTTTTCTTAATTATTTAATTGCATAAAATAAATGTAGTTTAATACTTATGTGTTTTCAATTATTGAAATGGAAACAATTAGGAAAATTAAATTTAAATTAGAGAAGTGGAAAATAAAAGAATTAAAGAAAAAGGTAAAAGGTAAAAAAATAGAACAAAAATAAAAGAACTTAGTCCTTATGAATTTTCATGATTTGAGAAAAGCTTGGGAGTTGATTGGATTAGGTTAGGAATTGGATTGTGATTTTGTGTGTGGATATTCATCCCTTCAAATTCAAGAAATTACAAGTTTTTCATGGTTTTGGGTGTGCATTCAAATTGGGGCAAGTTTCTCATTTCTTCTCATTTCAATTTTATTTTCTTGTTTGGATGCCATGTTCACCCTTAAGTGAGCATAAGACTTCCCCATTAGGATTTTAATTTGATCAAATAGATTAGAATAAATTTAAATATGTAATTTTTAAATTATCCATTTTGTGCCATCATAAATGCCCAATTTTTTAAAAATTCCTAGAAATCAAAATTGACTTCATAGAATAGGTGTTGACCATTTTGAAATTTAAAAAATTAAAAATTGGAGGTCTCAACAATGGAGTCCATGTGAAATTTTAGGCTTTTTCATGCAAGAATAAATTATATTTGAATTTTTAAATAGAATTTGAATGTTTTAGGATGGAGGATTTCATGTCTCCTTTATTATTTTTTGTGTAGATCATTATAAAATCATGTTCAAAATTTTGAGAGCCAATTTTTGTGCCTTGTTTTTGTGCATTATTTTATGTGTCATGCTCTCTTGTTTCAATTCATGATAAACCTAGGATGAAGGTACTAGAGAGTTGTGGTGGAGTGGCTCCCAATGTATGTTGAGGCACAAAGGGGCCTGAGGATATCTCATTGGGGATTTTTCTTAATAAGTGATAACTAATGATATTGGGGAAATAAAATTAACCAAGATAAAGATTCTTATGGCATGGCTGAAGTAATAGTACAGGCTCGACATGAGCATAGAGGGCATGCATTCTCTAGGAGTGTTGGGACTTGCAAGTTAGGTTCCTCGTGGGGTGACTTGATCATCCCCAACTATGCTTATTCATCCCTTGAAGATTTACAATGAAACTCCTTGCATCCTCTCTGACATCTTATCATTGTGCCTTGGTGTGTGTATTGATTGTGCCATTGGTGATTGAACCCATTGAGGATTGTATGTTTATACCATTGGTGATTGTGCCCAATGTGAGTGTCTTGTTTTATACCAGTGATATGCTCCACATATGGAACGTGTTTAGTAAGCCTTATCCCTATGTGTTTGGTGTGATTTTGTGCTTGTAGCCTATGTGACTATCTCCTAACACAATGGGAGTGGACCTAAGGCTACCACATAGTTGAGTGGTGTAGAAACCACCATTGGGGACTGAGGATCTTAAGAGGAGCTCCAAGAATGTGATCAATGTGGTAAATATTTCCAATTTTAGTTATTTATTTATTGTTAATATGTTACAAAAATGTAATTGAAGGATATTTGAGTCATCCTCCTTGTATGTAATTTAATCATCAAATCTCCCTATTGGATGGAATGAAATTGTGCCACATAAGTGGTATTGATGTTATAGTTATTTTACATGCCTCAATGTTGGAAGTGAGCATACTTGTTATCTTGAATGTTATTTAAGTTTTTTTGTGTTATTTTTATAAAATAAACTTAGAGAATCTTTTTGTTGTGTTTAAAATGAATTTTTGGTTTATAATTTACATGCAATTGATGATTGAATTTCTAGGAATATTTTTGGTGTTGTGTGTGTAGTGTGTCATTGAGAACCATCATGTCGATGGGTTGTTTAGGGTTCTTTAGGTGGTCTTTGCAAGGGTGAGAACTATGGAACATCTTTCTCTTCACCTCGGTGTCATTAGCCTTGTGGGAGTCTCTTATGGTATCCCTAGCTCTTGGGAGTGTTCTCCTTCATGGCCTTGTGTGAAGTGAGATCGAGTGTCTAGGACCTTCTGATCCCCTCAATCATTTTCACCATTTTAGATTTTAGATGTTTTTAGGGATGCTTCCTTATATTTCCTAAGTGCATGGTATTTCCTAGGGACCAAACCACAACTTACATTTTCTCACTATCTAGGACTGTAGCATTAAAACAAGTTTATATTGCTTGGGATGGATTGTAGCACCTGATAGAGACTCTAGCATGAAAATAGAACTCATGTACTAGACTAGGACTCTAGCACCAAATCCAGACACTTGAGCACTCATGCTAGTCTCCTATATGGGTGCTAGTATCCTTTGGTACTCAGCTTTGTCATTTCATCATTCCAATTGAGTCTTTTGGCAAAATTTCAACAAAAAATAACATATGCAAGTTGTCCCCTTGGTCTAGAGAGTCTTCCCATTTTTTTGATTCATCAACAAGTGGCATACCTTAAATTATATAAAATCTCCTTTCTTTGGGAAGCATACCATTGCTTGGAAGTGAATCAAATCCATTCCAATTAGTGGAGGGTTTGTACCTCCTAGTTAGGTAACCTTTCATGAAGAATGGCCATTGTGTTTATATTTTTTCTAAGTTGTTGTTGAGTGAATTTGAGGTGAATATGCCCTCATCCTACTCATTCCAGAAGCTAGTGGTTGTATCGTCTAACTAATTGATGTTTATCTGGACTAGTCACTCCACCATTTGTTTAGATTTATGGGGTATCATAAGAGTCCTTAAGTGCATCTTGGTGTGGATTTTGAGGTTAATGCCCTCATCCTCTCCTTGTGTTTGGAGATAATATGATTGCAGGTTAGTACTCGATCATCATTTTTGTGTCATCTCCCCTCTCGTAGGTTCATCATGGTTGTTTTACTCCATGATTTTTAAATCTTCTATTGCTACTACCTTTATTGTGCAATGGTGAGGTTGTTCTTTTTGTCATTTTATTTGTGTCATTGTGTTTCAGATAACACTTATGTTCTTGTTGTTGTGCAAGTGCAACATGTTGTTACATCTTTGGTGTTGTTGTTTAAGAAAAAAAAAATTCTTTAGGTTTTGTCCTAGGTGTGTCAACTTGGGACATTATAGTCACACCAATGGGTGTGTGAATGCTAGTGCAGTAGGCCCATAGGGTGGGATTAAGTTGTAGGTACCCATTACAACCAACTTTATTGACTATATTTTCTAGTATTTTTAGGATAGTTTTGTTAGAATCCTTTACTTGGGCATTACTTTTGGGATAATATGGGGTGGAGAAGCAATAGTAGATGTGGATTTTTTTGGCAAAGATCGTGAACATCTTGGTTCTTGAATGGCTTGTCATAATCAATGATAATTACAAGGGGAATGTCATAACGAAATATTATGTAATGGAGTATGAGCTTAGTGACTTGTTTACCAATGATGTAGGTGAGTGTAATGGCTTCAACCTACTTTATAAATTAATTAGTTTTTGTTATTACGAATTTATGGCTGGTAGAGGAAGATGGATGGATTTTTCCAACAAGGTTGAGACCCTATTGTGAAAATTCCATGGGGTGGTAATGTGTTACAATTCTTGGGATGATGCATGTATCAAATCGTCATGTTGTTAATATGGTAGAAATTTCTTATCAAACTGATGTGCATCTTGTTCTATAGTTGGGCAGTAGTAACCCGATGTATCAAATCACCATCTTGTTGATATGGTAGAACTTTCTTAACAAACTGATGTGCATCTTGTTCTATAGTTGGGCAATAGTAACCTATTCTTAGTAGTTTCTTAGTAAGCGTGAGCCCACTAGAATGTCCACCATAGATACCTTTGTGTACTTTTCATAAATCAATTTAAGATTATTTTGTGTCTAAGAACCTTAAGAGGGTTCCATTAAAGCTCCTTTGCTAAAGGGTATTGTCAAGGATGGTCAATCAAGGTGAATGAAGAATGAATATTATTTGTTAGGTGTTGGATAGGCTAGATGGGAGGGTATTATTGTGGAGGTATATGTAGTTGTTTTAATACTAAGGCAAGTTAGGACCAATAAGTTTGCATACTAATTCTATATTAGGAACACCACATGTTTGGATCAATAGTTTTTCTACCAATCATTTATGTTTTTGACTATTATGAAGCATATCTAATAATTATCCAATTGTAACCATGACATATGTTGCTTTGTTGTTTAGGTGAGGGACCTACTCAAATTGGATTTGGGAAAATACTTCTTTAAGTTATTGACCATTCTTGTCAAAATGATGAAAAATAGGTGTTTGTATCAATACAATATGATGGACCTATCTTCCTCTATTTCATTAGGAAATGAGATCCTCATAAATAATTGACTAACTACCCTTAGGAGAATCAATTCTATGGAGGAATCTTCAAATTTCCTTTTTGTGTCAGGATGGGGGTCATGTTCAAACAACACTTTGGGGAGAAAAATTAAAAATAGTAAATCAACACCAAATTACAATATAACTCTTCGAACAACAAGGTTAAGCTCAATTCTGATAGAACCAAAAATTAGAATGCAAATTAGAGAAGGGCACAAGCATGTGTACTAGTCACCAAAAGTCAGCTTTTAAAGCTGATCTAGGACTCATTCACCCAAGGGTGAATGGGTCTTGATTTAGGGTGTTTCTGCAACTTTCAAGAGCCTTTGCTACATATCCGAATCTTCCAATTTGACCAAGTTTCAAGTTTAGGAAGCCAAAAATAATTTATGTAGGTGAGTTTCCATGAGATGACAACTTTTATGACAACTTTTGTAACTTTGACAACTTCTTCATTTTTTCTCTTCAAGAGATCTTCAAGCTTTCTTCCACCTAGATTTACAAACACAAATCAAGAGTGATTTTTTTTTTTTGGTGAATAGGGGTTGGCCTTGGTCAAACACTGTTTTGGTAATCAAACCTTGAAATGAAATGAAACATGAAAGAAGGAATGAAGAATGAACAAAGATATGTTACCACTCAACAAACCCTTGAATAAACCTTGGAATGTAAATCTACAACTTGCATGAAATGGATTTAACGGATGTGGATCTTGACACTTGAATCTTTGCTTGAAATAGTGTTTTGAATACTTGATAAGATCATGAAACCTACATCATCATATTAGCTCCAAAAACATGCATGCTGCAAAAATACTTTGACATGACAATTGGATCTTGAATGTTGTAATGAATCTTCAATAATTTTCCTTTGAATGCCTTGAATTTCTCTTGAAGTTCTCCAAAATGCTCTTGAAAATCTTAGATTTCTTAGCTCAAAATTGCTAGGTGAAACATAGTGAAATAACCTTATATATAGGTATGTATCCTTAATTTCCCAAAATTCAAATATCACAAGCTGACATTTGAATATACACTTAGAGATATTAAAATCCCACCAAAAACATAATTTAAATTTAGGTCCTAGGTCTAAGGGAGGACCTATTCGCCCATGGGTGAATGGGTCATAGGTCCCTAAACCTAGGACACACATTGCTCAATGAGAAATGTTATGTTGAGGCATTAATGAATGTGGGGTTTCCTCTTCGGAAAATGTAATAAATAGGCTTGGAAAATGAATTAAAGGGCCAATTAAGGCATAATTAAGCTCAATTAATTAAAGGAGCCCTAAATGAGTGAAATTGAAAAGGGGTACACTTTACAACACTAAAATATGACACAATTAAGTCCAAACTAACTAGGAGGGCCCAAACAAGTGTGAAAATGTAAAAGGGATACATTTTTTTACACTACACTTGTATATGGGAGTAGCTTTTCATCTTTTATCTAATATTCATCATTTATTTTCTTGATAAAAAGCTGGGAATCTTTGTAAAATTTTAGATTTGTGATTTTCCATTGAATAGCAATTCTAAGTCTATGATCAAGGCCTCAAATTTGGCTATATTATGTGTACATTGAAAGGCTAGCTTGTATTCTTTGGGGATGCAATCTCCTTACGATGTTTCAAATAAGATTCCTACTCCTACGCCATGTTTACTGTGGGAGCCATTAAAGTATAATTTACATTGTGTTTGTTCAATGAAAGAAAATATTGCTTCATTTAGAAATTATGAAATAAGTGGATGCTCAACCACCAATGGTGCCTCAACTAGTTTATTTATTATTATATGACCTTTGATTACTTTTTAGTTGGTATATTCAATATCAAATTCACTTATTATCATGACCCATTATGCCATTCATCCAATGAGAGCTGCTTTGGATAACAAGTACTTAAATGGGCCTATTTTTAAGATGAGATTTGTTTTTTATTGAGCATTGAATGTCTGTGTTTTTGGGTATTGAAGACAATTTCTAAACATTCTCATTCTATAAGTTTGTATTTTAGGTCATATACCACTAAGGTACAACTGATATATTAGATAGCTCTTTATTTTTTGTTGTCATCATGTTGTGTTACAAGTTCCCAACACTACTAATATAACATAAATATACAATAGGAGGGGTTTGCCTAGGGTGGGTGGAATGAGAACATGAGGTGATGTAAGGTATTCCTTGAGTTGATCAAATGTCTATTGGCATTGGCTATCTCATTGAAAGATCACATTTTTGTAGAGGATATGTGAGAATGGTTGGAATTTATCTGTAAGTTGTGTAATGAAACATCAAATGGTCTAAAGATTTTCTTGAAGACTTTGAAGTATCTTTCAGGTCTTGAGAGGAGGAATTTCAAGGATAGATTTGAATCTTGTTGCATCTACATTGATGCCTCTCAATGACACAATTAAACCTAAGAGTTTTTGTGAAGTTACACCAAAGACACATTTATTGGGATTTAGGCATACTTGGCATTTGGATATTTGATCAAATATTTGTTAGAGTACTTGGATGTGTTTCTTTCTTGTCTTGGATTTTCTCAAAAATATCATCAACACAATCTTCCATGATAACATGAAGTAGGTCATAGAATATTATTGTCATGGCCCTTTGATATGTAGCCCTGACCTTCTTAAGCATGAATGACATCACTTGATAGAAAAAAGTTTCCCAAGGAGTGATAAAAGAAATTTTATGTTGTTCTTATATACCTATTCTAATTTGGTTGTATTCCTAAAAATCCATCCATGAGTAATAAAATCTCATGTCTTGTAGTAAGATCAACAATGATGTCTATGTTGGGAGTTGGAAGTCATCCTTTGGACATGCTTTGTCTAGTCTCTCAAATTAGTATAAAAATGGATGCCCCCATTTATTTTGGATACGAGAATAATATTTGAGACCTATTAAAGATAATCAATGGGCTATATGAAGTCCACTTCCAAAAGTTTTTACAATTCTACTTTTATTAAAAGAGCAATTTATGGATGCATTTTTCTAAGTTTTTTCTTGATTGGTTTAGCATTCAAATATTATACCAAGTGATTGACTACTAATGATGGATCGAGACCTGACATATTAGCATAAGACCATACAATTTTTTTTATGATTTTTGTAATAAAATGGAAATGTTGTACTTTTCTTCATATATGAGAGAAGAGGCTATGAAGGTGATTTTGGGGTCTTTCTTGATGCCCAAATTATTATTTTTGTTTCATCAACTAGTATTGTAGATCTTTCTTGATAATGTGGTACTATTGAGGGTAGGTCAACTTCCTCATCTTCTAGCATCTCAGAGAGGTTTTCACTAGAGGATTCATCCTTTGTTTTTACTTTTTGATTATCTGATAGTTCCTCATCGAGGTTTTCACTAAGGGACTTTAGATTTTATTTATTTATTTTGATGACTAAGGGAGTCAACATGTCCCAAAGTAGGCCTCATTATTCAATCTAATTTCAAATCCCACTTTATGGTCTCCTAATGGTATATTATCATGGATTCCCATTAGTTCTATGACTACCTTGAATCATTTTAAAATGTGTGTAAAACTAGAGGTCCTTATTGGTCCCAATCTATCAATTTGAGGTATATGAGTGGTAGAAAAATAGAATTGGATGGTGTAATTGTGTATATATTGTTGTATTAGAAAAATTTGGTGATATATTCAAAAGATTCCTTGTATATATCCTCTTTGGTGCTATTGGAAGTAGAAGAAACTTTCATTGCTTTACTTTGAGTGGACTTAGGCTTTAGAAGCACAATCTTGAGGGACTCGTATCCTAACCCTTGGCACATAGGAAGTTACATTGGATTCAAAGGTTCTAGTATTCCTTGTTCATTTTTTAAAGACCTATGCCTTTGTATCCCATATTTTTGCAAATTTGTAGACCTTTAAGATAAATCTATATTTGATAGTGAAGATGGGTATTCACCCTTGTAGAGCCATGAAGTAATGTCACCTTCAATAATTTTCTTGTCTAACAAATCCCAACATTTGAAATTGGTTTCCTCAATATTGAAAGTGACTTCAGATGTTTATGGAGAAGTACTTGGTTGAATATGAGACTTACGATAAAGTGGGAGTTGTTCAACATAGAATGAGTTTTGTTGTTTGTACTCTCTACATCCTTTTTCAATGATTTTATTCTTGATCTAAAGAGTGGTGATCTAAGAATCGATGGAAGAAGTAAGCCATGATGGATCACTATAATATGATGAGGATGAAATGATATCATTGATCAAGAAATGATGGGAGCAATTCTAGGTACCTTCCAAAATTTTATAATATTGGAAGGGTTAGGAATCACCAAGGATGGTGAATTTTGTACCTTGATATAGGAATTTCATACATTGATGATAAGTGGAGGGTATGGCTTGGATGTCATGTATCCATAGACAACCAAGGAGGATGTTGTAGGGGAGATCAAGATCCAATATTTGGCATGTAGTCTCCATGGTAGCAAGACCCACTTAAAAAATTGTCTTTATAGTTCCTTATAATTCATGCTTAGTATCATCATAAGTCTTGATAGTGATTTTATTTTGGGGATCTATGATTCCTTCAGAATATCCCAATTATCTTATTAATTTTAAGGCACATAGATTTAAGCTTGACCCACCATCTAGAAGGATACATTTGATTTTATGTTTATGGATGAAGACTTCAATATGGAGTGCTTTATTATGGGATGTATCTTTGGATGTCAATTATATTTTAGTAAATAATAGGTCATTGGGTGAGGATAGGTGTGTTATAATGGCTTAAAATTGGTCCAAGTTAATGTCATTTGGGACATGGGATTCATGCAAATATCATTCTAATATTTCTTTATGGAGGGGAGATGGTTTTAGGAGCTCTAGGATGGATATTCCGGTGGGTGTTTTACCAAGATTGTCTAGGATATTATAGGATCAAAAATTGTCACCCTTGAAAATTGCAAACTAGGTTTTACTCCCCCTATGTGCTTAGACTTAATTATGCATTTAATTTCCCATTTTATAAGCATCCTCAAAAAATAGAACATGGGAAATAGAATTATGCATTTAATATTTTTCCTCCAACACTTTTGGCCCTAAAAAGGATGGGTCTAGTTTAGGGCGCCCCACGACCTAGACCAACTAATTTAGGATCCACTTTAATATGTCAGTGTCAGTATTTTATTATTTGAAAATTTGAATTTATTTGTTGGCTATCAAAATTTTATTTTTGGGAAATTAGTTTTTTTTGTTCCGTAATAGAAGATTATATTGGTATAAGCCAAAAAATACAACCGTCTGATAAATGCAAGATCATCCTTGATTTTACAGTAATTGAGCGCCAATTGAACAGAAACACCAAAACATGCCCCCACTACCCAACAACCACCAAAACCCGACATGCTTGAAAGGAGAGAACGATTATTTACATATTTTAAACAAAACGACCCATGGCCAGGCATAAGCTACCATAAATAAAAACAAAGCAGTTTTCCCCATTGTCGCATAGAACCAAACATCCAACCCCCATCGCCTGAAGCCATTAGCCTTCACAAAAGCGTTGAATTCGGCTACCCATTCGAAACCCTCCGCTTCCACCAGCCACATCATCTTTTTCAGGAAATTTACACCGACTGCCGCAATCATCCTATGACGAACCAGCACCATGAATTTTAGGCCCGAGATGAATGGATAGATTTTGATGACCTCTCCCTATTTCTTGACTAGCTCCAAGCCTTTGGGTCGTGGCACCCCAACCCCCAAAATCGCCGCCTTGAGTATCTCGTCCATACCCTCTATCAACCTCTTCTTGAAAAGTTTGCAAACCAGTGCCTTGGCTTCGTTTTTGGCCGCGTGGATATCTAGAGATGCAAGAAACCTTGAGACAATCTAAGAATTCACCTGGAAAGTCTCATGCGACGCCAGATGCCCCTTCCCCAAAACCATTTTAACGACCACCATCGTATGCAGATCAATATTCAGTAGAATGTGCTTAAGGCGCTGATTGGAGACACCACCGAAGGCATTTTGTTGCTCTTTACACCCTAGTTGAATTGGGATGTCAATGCCAAAGCAAACCAGTGAATCAATTGACATATGCACTGTAAACTTCGTTCATTCTGCCATTGAAAGCTATTCCCAACCTTGCCTAAAGACGGATGAAAGGAGAGTGCTATGTCAATTTACCACCTTCCAGAAAGATATCGCCTTAAATGTGTGAAATATTATCACGTTGTACAAAATAATATTGCCACCCTGTGTAACCCAAACAACTACGACCTGCCTCCATTCGGTTTCATGAGTACGTCGATTCATGTGACGACCAAACTTGACGCCAATGGGTGTAATGCCCACATCCTATCTGAGTATGGTGAATCCATTTCATTATTGCCTTTCACTTGTAGAGATACAGGTGCAATAGCCCATACGAATTCTATTGACGGGGCATCAACACACCTCAATCACCCATTCTTACCCCTTAAAAGTTTTTGGGAAATTAGAATTATTACATATAAATACAAAGTATCTGCACAATTTTAATCCTAACAATTTTGGACAGCAAAAATTATACATCAAAAATCATTCAAGAGCAGAATTATTAGTATTATTGCAACATCTATTCATGTCAATAATCATGTCAACCATTCGTCATATAAATTTATGTCAGTTTGTTCATGTTTTATGTTCATTTTTTTTGTGAGCACTAACACTTGTAGGACATAAAAAAAATCTATCAAATTCTCCATGAAGGTGATGATTATGAATTTAGTCCATCAAGGAATGTAGATCTGAGTGGTGAGTTACAACAATTTGTCAATTTATTACTTGTTTATCATTTGGCCTCTTCCCTACGGAGGGTAAGCTCTATTTTCATATCACAATGGTTGTTGTGGAGGTAGAAATACCAAAACAAGGTTCCCCTATACGACACAACCCTTCCCCCTCCTTTATGTGTGTAGGTTTTCAGATATGAAGATAAGTGGAGGAAGATTAAGGATTAGTTGCTAATTCATGCAATCAAACCCTACAATTTTTCAAGCCATAAAAACTAGATTTTCTCATCAATAGACAAAGTTTTATAGTGACCCTAGAAGAATATGAGCTATAGACCAGGAACCTCAGGCATGTGTTTTCAAATTTCACAAAATAGGAGGATAGTCTAGGATGCACCATGCCCTAGACCAACTAATTCGTCACCAAATTTTGACCCTAGGTGCCTCTATGTCTTCCCTCTGTGTTTTTGGATTCTATTTTTTCCTCCTTGTATTAAATTTCTCATAAATCATAATAGTTTGTTACATTTTCATAGTTTACATAGTTAGATCATTACATCCTAAAAAGAAGTTGATTAATAATCATCCAAATCACATCACCCCACACAAAAATGGATTAAAACCCTAATCCACCATTTTGGTTTTTCCATCAAGGTTTGTAGCCAAGTGGGTATTTGAGATCACTTTTAATCCACCAAAAAAGTTTGGGAAGAGTGTGATTTAGGGCCTAGATCCCTTTTCCCAATCAAACATTTTGGTGAACCTGACTATTTCAAACATTTTAAATCTTCTAAAACTTGAAAATATCATTTCAAATAAAATTTTGAATTAGATCTTAGTTTATTTGCATTCATCATTAGTGCATACATAATTGCCATAAAAAGCATTAAAAAGGTGAAAAAATGCATTTCATTTTGCATTCATAAGATAGCTAGGGTTTATTACATTCATTGCAAAGTAGATCTAGTTCATACTTGCATTGATAAACCTACATTAGGTCATATAAAATCTGAAATCAAATTTGGAATCATTCAAAGCATTCATTTAGGCATAGGAATATAGTGGAAAAATAGAAAAAGTGCATTGTTATTGTTGAAAAAACATAAAAATATTTTTCCAGATTTTTCAAGCTAGGATTAGTATATTTTGCATGTTACAATCTGAAAATTGCCTTTTCGAATGTATTTATTGATTGAGAATTTTGAAAATTTCTTGCATTGTTGTATTTCAAATTGTAAAAACACTTTTGTCAATTTCTAGAAATTTATTTATTGTCAGGCCCAAATAGTTACATAATAGGATACTTAAACACTATAGAACACATCAAAATTTTGAGTTCAGTAAAAATAACTTGCTAGTCTAGGGTGTATCATGCCCTAGACTTGTCAAATTTCACCCAGATTTGGATCACAAGTCCTTTTTTTTTCTTTTATGTGGCTCTACATTCTGATTTTGTACTTTATTGCATTTGTTGTGGCTTTCTTGTATTTTCCTTGCATACTAGGCTTACTTAAGTGTTTTGAAACTCATATGAGATTCATGACCCGGTGTCCTATTGCTAATACCCTTGTGAGATATAGTTTCAAACTTATGGTCTCATATATTGTAATCATTATATAACTCTTTCACACAAGGTATTTCTCATACCTAAGCCATTTTGGATTCCATACCTCATCATACATTACACATGACTTCCTCACACCCTAACAATCATGTGGACTTAGAGGCCACTATTTCCCATGTTCTTGAGGAGAAGCTAAAATAATTGGATAAGGATTTAGAGCACTAAATTGTTAGCTGGAGAGATAGTTCCTATTGTGGATATCCTTAGGAAGTTGATAAATGATTCTCAAAGAATAAAAGTGTTGCGTAGTCTAGCTCACATAGTAGATGCTAACATCCCTAAAGTATCTAGTTGCGCTCAAGCATTCATAAACACTCAAAACCAAGTAGGAATTTTTTTTCTCTACCACAACCATACCTTCTATTCCCATATTACACCTCCAACCATAGCATCAACCATACAATATACCAATGGCCTAAATCCAAGCTTAGGGTTTCCTAATGTGAATTCTTATAGTTTTTTCACCTCACCCATAACACCACCATGCTCCTCACCCTTTATAAACATGCATCATAGTTACCCATTGGTCATTCATTCTAGTCCACCATATTCACCAAAATCTCAAAACATGTTACCCAATGATCCAGTTATAAACCAAATTTTGTAAAATGTGACATCTATTCAACAACAAATTTTAAATTTAAATAAAATTCAAAATGGTAAACCTCCACAATATCTCACGTGCAATCCTTTGTCATTTTCCATTCTCAAAACACCAATACCACAAACATTGATATACCCCAATTTGAAAAATACAATGGTAAGAGAGATCCTAATAACCATGTGTCAAATTTTACAAGGTTATGTAGTGATTTCATCTTTAAAGATGCAATCAAGTAGCAAAAATCTTCACTCAAACATTGAAAGATATGGCCTTGGAATGGTTTTTCTCATTACTAAATAACTCAATCACTTCATTCACGCAACTTGTTAGTATATTTCTCCAACATTTTCAAGAAAATATTGTTCCTCAAGTGATGTTTACAAACTTAGTTCATTATAATCAAGGACCTAAGGAAAAGATAATATACTTTATAGGAGAATACTAATCGCTTTACTCAAAAACTTCCTATAGTCTTCCCGACGCTAACACCTAAGGAGTGTTTATAAGAAACTTGCAACCTAGTATTTGAGACATGATTTTGTTAATGAAGTATCTATCCTTTACACACTTATGTATGATTGGCCATGATTATCAAATATTGGTTAGTCAATATGAAGGGACACCTTCAATGAATCATATATTCAATCTAAATATCTACCTCAAAACAACTACCCATCATTTAAAAAGGAAAACAAAAATTTAATTTAGATAAACACTCCTCAAACTACCGATAACATTGAAACACACATCGCTACCACAAATATAACTCCATATAAATTTAGACCAAAAGATTGGTAATTTTCACAATTAACTGAATATCTTCATGTGATAATGTTATAGTTATTATGTAAGAACCTAATTCAAATCCCTTTGATTAGGCTAGTTGATACAAGTACCACCAAACTTTAACAAAAAATTATTTTTATTAGTATCATCGTACACCTAGACACGATACAAAATTATGTATATGTATTAAGCACAAAGTACAATACCTCATCGATTTTAATCAAATCTAGTTCAT
This sequence comes from Sequoiadendron giganteum, assembly GCA_007115665.2. Classification (NCBI taxonomy): domain Eukaryota; kingdom Viridiplantae; phylum Streptophyta; class Pinopsida; order Cupressales; family Cupressaceae; genus Sequoiadendron; species Sequoiadendron giganteum. The sequence continues at coordinate 260,617,518 of CM021101.1, forward strand.
CGACATTAATGATAAAGGAAATAAATCAGTCTCGCCACTTAACCAAAATTTGTAAATATTCACCAACCCATTACCAAGTCACTCATCATACTTTGTACAATGTAGGGATCATGAAGAAGAAGAAGATGATGTGTCCAATATGATAAACATAATAGAATTTAAACCTCATAAGGACTAAACCACTTTGTTTCCTAACATTACTTTTACACATATTGATGCATCCATAACCGCACCTGATAATCCTCTCTATATCACCAGTCATATTAATGAAAAACCCACAAGGGGAATACTCATTTATCTCACGTGTCTAGAGAATGTGATCACTGAAGAATTTCTATTTATGCATGCAATTTATAAAGAGAACTATGAACAATCAAAATGATGGCTAAAAATTTATGATGGTTTTGTTCACACTACGATAGGCTTGATAACTCTCCCATTTAAAGCTGGACCAAAACAGTTTGATGTTTCATTCACTATTATCCCGATGCCAAGCCAATTCCATTTGAAGTTAGGTTGTCCATGGCTACACTCAATGAATGTGACCCCGCCAATAATTCACCAATGCATAAAGTTCCCATTTGAAGATGGAATACGTATTGTTTATCATAGTGGGTTTAAACCTTTGGCATCTCACATAAACTTTTCATTAGATTATTTTTAGCCTCAACCTATTGAAACTATTAAACCTCATGAGGATAAATTTTCATATCACATCAAAAGTTCTAAGCTAAATGTATAGTTGAATTATCTCTTAGTAGTATCCCACTTGAGGTTCCTTGGTCTACTATGACTTCAATAGATGTTCATCCTACCTAACAAGTAGTAGATGAAACTATGTCTAAAACGAGTATCCTCTCGCATACACCTAGAATGTATGTCACATTTCCACCTCCATTATCCTATAAATGACCAAGAGACAATCGTATAATTACCTTTGTGACTCCAAAGAAAAAATAAGTATATGTACCTGAAGATATAGTGGTTTCTCAACCAATGGTGGTCCCTTTCGTTCCTCCTCCAAAGGAAGGAAAGATACCTATGGTAGGGAATACCTCTATTAACCCTTCACAAGTTGAAACCCATGTGAGAATAAATCAAAGTGCTAAGGATCATAAACATAGATATCATGCCATTTCTCGCTAATTGGATGAACAAAATAAAACCTTAAGTAATGACCAACCACTTATCCAAACCAACTCCAATGAATTGCCTCTCACCCATTCATCCTTGGCATCACTTGATTCCACCCTACTACCCTCGCCAAACCATGCAATTGAACCTTACATGACAAAACCTAAGAAAAGAATGAAAAGTGAACATATGATTGATATTATCCTTAAACCATTTATTGTGATAAACTTGGATAGTGAAGATGAAGAAGCTAAGATAAAAGAACAAGTGCATAATGAATTATCTCTTTTGTTTTCCAAGTTTATGGATTTAGATGGAGGCAACTGTGATGATCCTCCTTATGAGAGTGCATGTTGAGCCTAGTGATACTCCTTATATGACACTTGTTTTAGTCCATTTAGCTAGTTTTATGCATTCCATATGCAATGAGAAATATTGGGATGTTGATAATTTTCTTTAGATCGACTCATGTGTGTCGTAATTTTGTATAATTTTATGTTTTTTCTTGCACATGATATGATCTCTCATTTTGTGTTGCTTCATGTGTCTGTATGTTTGTTAGTTTTCTTTGGACAACCCTTGTTCTTGTTGGAACAAGAATATAAAGAAAATGAATTCATTGTGACATTCATCTATTTGTACCTTCATTCTTCTTTATGTTGTGATCATTTTGTTATCTTGTGTTGTCCTTTTAGGGATGATGCAAGAAATTGAGACATTTAGGTATCTTCCATGTTGACCCAAAAGCTTGGTATGTGTCTTAATGTGTCATTCCTCCATTATGTTCATAGTTCTATGAGTATCTGGGGAATGATGTCCATTTCAAGCATAATCATATTACATATTATATATGGTCTATACTAACCCCAGATCCATAGATCCCATATATGTGATATATTTTCTCTTGTTCTATAGCTTTACCTTGGGGGTAACCACTTGTGATGAGTCAGTCTTATTGGGAACATATTATGGGCATAGGGTTTTATCATAAGCTCTCATTGTTTTTCATGTTGCATATATTGTCTTACTCTACCTTAAAGGCAATTTCTCACAACCAGTATTAGCAATTACTTTAAGGTGGGGCATGCATTCCATTATGTGCTTCAATTTTTTCACACATTGGAAATTGTGATGCATTGGATTGGAATTTTGATCATTTTTTAGCACCTTATCGGATTTATTGGGATTATAACTCTAGGTATAGTTGACATGGGATCACACCTAGTAAAAATTGAACCTCACTAGCCCTTGTGTGTTTCTCATTTTCTACTAAAAGCTCACCTAGTGAATATCATACTTCATTAGCATGTGGTGCTTTCATTCATGGTTCACCTAACAAATACCAAACGTTGTTAGCTTGTGACTCATGGATGCCTTGGGTATGGATCCTAGTGAGATTTTTGTGGAGATTTATAGTCTGTGACTATCATACCCCCATTTGTATGTTTGCATCATGTTTGCATTGTGTTTACATTATGTTTGTTTGCATCGTATTTGGTATCTTTATCTTTGTGTTATGGTTGTGTTACTTTTGTGTTGTGTATTTGTATCATTTATGTTGGTTGTTTTCCATGTTAAATTGTATCTCACACATATATTTTCCTTTTTCCTTATGTTGTCTTTCCATAGGATCTTGAATCCTAGGGGCTAGTGCATCTCCTAGATTCAGTGACATTCTATCTCTTCAATATTTGGATTAATTAAAACCCTCTTGAAATATTCTTACTTTAGTGTGAGCCTGAGCATACATTCATACTCTCACTAAAGTGAGGGCTAAATGTAGCATCAAAAATTGTCACCCTTGACAATTTCACACTAGGGGTGACTCTCCTTATGTGCTTGGACCTAATTATGCATTTAACTTCTTGTTCTATAAACATCCTTGGAAAATCAAACATGGGAAATGGAATTATGCACTTCATATTTTTCCCTTGATAATTTTGGCCTTGAAAAGGATGGGTCTGGTCTAAGGTGCCCCATGCCATAGACCAGCTAATTTTGGCTCCACTTTTAATATGTCAGTGTCAATATTTTATTATTTGAAATTTAGAATTTATTTGTCAATTATCGATATTTGAGTTTTTAGAAACTAGAATTATTGCATATAAATACAAAGTATTTGTATAATTTTAATCCTAACACTTTTGGAAAGAAAAAATTATACTTCAAAAATCATTCTAAAGCCGTCAATAGTAGAATTATTAACATTATTACAACATTTATTCATGTCAAGCATCATTTGAACATTCATCATGTTCTTATGTGATTTGATTCATGTTTTATGATCATTTGGTTTGTGAGAACTAACACTTGCAGGACATCAAATCAAACTATCAAATTCTCCTTGAAGGTGATGAGTATATGAATTTAGTCCATCAAGGAATGCAGATTTGAGTGGTGAGCTACAACAATTTGTCAATTCATTACTTGTTTATCTTTTGGCCTCTTCCATATCGAGGGTAATCTCTCTTTTCATATCATCATAGCCATTGTGGGGTAGAAACATCAAAATGGGGTTTAACTTAGGAAAGCCCCTATACAGTGCAACCCTTCCCCCTCCTTTATATGTGCAGGTTTTCAAATATGAAGATAAGTGGAGGAAGATTAAGGAGAAATTGCTCATTCATGAACTCAATCCCTACAAGTTGTCAAGCCATGAAAATAGGGTTTTCTTATCAACAGATAAAGATCTGATAGTGACCCTGAAAGAAAAAAGAGCCATAGACCAGGGAGCTCAAGCCTATGTTTTTCATATTTCACAAAACAAGAGGATAGTCTAGGGTGATCCACACCTTTTTTTTTAGACTACAAGAATCGATCAGGTTTCATCCCCTATAAACTACAATGCACCTGATAAAAAAAATTCACGTGATCGGTGGCACTGACGCGACACGCCCTTCGGTACCATGGGTTTGGGGGAGACTAGACCTCGTGACCTCTTGCCTACAATAGGATGCTTTAGCCAATCAAGCTAGCCACCCTAACCCAAACCACACCTTAGACCAACTAATTCATCATTAAATTTTGACTGCACGTGGGCCTCTTTGTTTGCCCTATGTGTTTCTGGATTTTATTTCTATCTTGTTGCATTCAATTTCTCAAAAATCATAATAGTTTGTTGTATTCCCATAGCTTACATAGTTATATCATTGCATCCTAAAAATTAATCAATTAACAATCATCCAAAATGCATCATCCCAATGGTGACCTTGCCTTTGCATGTAGTGACATTGCATTTCGGGGATTTTTTAATAGTAATGGTATTGACACATTTGTCTTCATCAGCCGCTCGAAGGTTATTAATGATAGTACCACCAGAATAATTGAAGGTAGCATGGACATAACTAGCTTGGTTGCTATTATTATTTATGTCGGACAAGGAGGGGTTACCTAAACCATGGTCCTATAGTGGGTTCTTATGGATTGTATGATCTGCATTAGATGCAAGTGGTTGACCACCAAGCTCAATGGTACGGTTCTCAATTAGATCTTGTACAAGATTTCTTAACTAACGACAAGAGGAAGTTTTATGCCCTTTCACACGGTGGTAATCACAAAATGTGTTATCATCCCACCATGATGGATTGAATTGACCAAGGTCATACGATTTAGGTTCTTCCAAAGTTATGACACCATTTTGGATGAGTTTCTTTAGAACAACTTTGATGGGTTCACCCAAGGGGGTGTATGTGCGTTTTTGAAATTGTTGTGTTTGGCGTGGTTTCCTTTGATTTGATTGAGCAGGATTGCTTTGAATGGAATTGGTAGTTGGTGTATGTGTAATCACAGGTGCATTTTGATTTTGGACTCCTTTGATTGTGAGGATAAGACTTGTTGCATTGATTGTTCTCACATCGACTACACCATCGTTGGTGATGTGTTTATTTTTAACCCAATATTTAATTTTTTCATTGGAAGTAATTGGGTTGGTGTCTGTGGTAGTGTTTATTGTTTTGCCTCCATACTTCAGTTCGCCTTTTGCAAGTAAGGCATTTTCAAGCTGAACACCCTTTTCGACAAGGTCAAGAAAGGTGGTGCAACAATGGACTTGTATGTCGTATCTGAGCATGTTGAGGAGATTATGTACAAACATGGTGACTTTCTCCTTTTCAGGTATCTCTACAGGACATTGGATTGCTAGGGTTCTCCATCTTTGGAAGAATGGGATAAAAGTATCACCTATGTCCTCTTGAGTGAGTCGGCATAATGATGCAATGTGAATATCCATATCAATGTTATAGGCATAGTTTTCAACAAACTTATTTTCCAATTCATCCCATGATTTGATTCCTTTAGGAAATTGTGTGAACCACTCCAGTGTGTGCCCTACGAGACTCTTGGAGAAGAGTCTCATTAAGTAGGTTTGTTCATAGGCAATATCCATGCAACTGGTAGTGAATTTTCTTATGTGTTCAACAGGATTGGTTTTGCCTTTGTATTTAGGGAAGTGTGGCACCACATATCTTGGAGGGAATGGTGGCATATACAAAGTTGTGTCGAACGGATATGGACATAGGTCATATGACATGTAAGACTTTTTGTTTGACTGTTGCAAGGTTTCCACCTGTGTTTGAAGAGCAACAAGTTTGAGTGTGAGTGCCTCCATAATTGGATTGTTGGCAACATCACACATGTTGGTGATAGGTATGGATTGAGTGCCCATCTATTGTGACGAGATGTGTTGATTTGGAATTTGTTGTTGGTGAGAAAATTGGGTTTTCTAGTTTGGCGGTTGCTAGAAATGAATGTTTTGATTAGGGATGTGTTGTTGTGTATGGACTTGAGAAGCATAAGTTGGGATGTGGGTTCTAGCCATGTTGGATTGAATTTGAGGACCTTGTTGGCCTTGAGAATGTTGATGCCCAAATGGAGTTGTCTATTGGGTGCCTTGATTGTCTTGCCCAAATAGATAAGTATGGCCTTGTGGGATGTTGATATTTTTCCTCAAGGGAATGTTGGTGTTGACCTATGAGGAATTTGGGACATTAGGTTGAGTTCCTTGAATGACAACTCTTTGTTTCTTCCTCCCAAAAGGGTTTGATAAGCTTGTTGCCATTGTATTAGAGGAACTGAGTAAGAGGTTTTTTGATGTCCCCATAGAGCAAGATGAAGCTCCAAAGAGGTTTGGTGTGTTGGTGCCCATTGTGCTCGATGAAATCCCCAATGTTGATCCAATAGTTTGTGAGGAAAATATGGATGTTTGTTGAGGGATGGAATGTGATGTGGTGTTTATTTGATTTGATGATCCCCCAATAGACATTGTGTTGACCACATTGGATGTATTGGTTGTAGTATGGGTGGTAGATGCACCAAGGGAGGTATCATTAATGGTGTTGATGACATTTTGTGTGGTGGCTCCTGTTGGGTCTCAAAAATGCTGGTTAAATGCACCACAAGAGGTTGCCACACTCTCACTACATCTTCGGTCAACTGACAAGGCCAACCAATATGGTTGAACCCTCTACTCTTAAGGCTCTGCTAAACCTAGGCGAGTGCACCTATATGAGTAACACAGATTTGAATTCATGTTTCCTACTTGATCCAACTATCCACAAATGGCAATCTAATAGTGGACATATATGATCCTAATTTGGTACAACTTGTATATGCAATATCAAGGTATGAATTAATATGTTTGATTAAGAGATGTCAAATTGAAATGGATAAAACTAATGTAGTGAAAGTGAGGGAGACCAGTGCCTTATTGGGTAAAAAATGGAGTCTAAATGAAAGATTTAGATAAATGACCTCTATCTGGTAGGGATTCTAATTATTTGGCATATGATATTTAGTCTATAACTTGTATAAACATGCAAGAATGTAATTATCAGACTCTTTTTAATGATCCAAATGATAACTCCAGATTACTGTGAATGACTTGAAGGAATTAATCTTTACTTGAAAGAACCAACCAATCACACCACACAAATACAACAAATGTGTACTGATAAACTGAGAATATACTTGATATGTCAATTTAAATAACAAAGAAATATCAACCTTGGAGACAACTTGATAATATTTCAGTTAACTTTAACAAATAATTGATACCAGAATTTTGCCACAATATCAAATTTCTTTCATTTGATCCTTCAAAATTTATACATGCATCATAGTCTTCCTGAGTGCCATCATTCTGAAAATATTTTACTTACAACAATCTATCCTCTCCTTATTTCTATCTTTTTTCCCTCTCCTTTTTTTATTCTTTTTACAAATTATTTCTACATTACACATCAAGGGTTGTGACCCATCATTTTTCTAATTACGGTCATTTGAATTTCTGTAAATAGAGATTAAAATTTTTAATTGGATTGCCTTTCGGAAAATTAAATATCTTTCACATAGTTATGCATTTGATTTTGTTTTAATACCTTACCGGCCTGTAATATTTCGCTCCCCGTGGCTTTCACTGTCTTTACTGCTCTACCATAGGTTTGAATTTTCCACCCGCGGTTGCGGTTGTGCGGTGATCAGCCTTTACTGCTCCCTCACCATCTATTCCTATCCACCGCGGTTTGTGCTCTGGCCAATTACGGTATGGCGGTAACCATCACTGCTACTAGCTAACGATTTACCGCACTACCACGATCTTCATGGTGACTGTCCACAGTACCGCAATATGCTCGTTGCTTGTCTAGTCACTTACCGCTATCATCGCGGTCATTGTTTTAGCGGCTACGATATTGCGGTAACCGCTACCCGTTCGCTGCTTCGCTGCCTCGTTGTTCATCGCCTGTCCACCATAATCACCGCAGTCTGTGTTTTAGCGGCTATGGTATCGTGGTAACCGCTACCCGTCCGCTACTTCATTGCCTCGATGTTCATCGCTCGTCCACCGCAATCACCGCGGTCTATGTTTTGACCACTGGCGGTACCGCGGTGGACTTCCTTCATTATATGTTGATCACCACCGCGGCCACCGCAGTCTGTGGTTTAACCACGCGCGGTGGCGTGGTAAACACTTTATGCCACCTACTACCTGCTACTGCCATACCGCAGGCCCCTTTGTGGGAGGCCACGGTAAAACGGTAAGTAATATAGAAATGAATATAAAGGCAGCAGTAAAAGTCATAAGCATATTTTAAAAGGTAGTGAATGATTTTTTATGAAAAGATATGAAAATGATGGATTAAAACGGAGAAAAGCTTAGGATTTTTTATGGAATTTTTGGGTTCTAACAGTGGCTCCGTCTGGGATGAATGATTGTGAGATCATTGCAAGGATCCAGATCTCTGGGTGAGTAGACCAAACACTCATGAATAAAAGAAAGTGGAGATGAACATGGTCCTAAACTACTGTACATGGATAAAAGATCAAATAAGGGATTTCAGGATTGTCCATGTACTGGAAATTTCCTGTATCCTTTTCTTCCTATACTACTATGCATGGAATTTTTTTATGAGAAGTCTTCTCCAAGAGTTGACCATGCACTGGCAACCCTTGATCCTCTGTGAATTTTAAGAGAAAAATTTCTTCAGAAATTGCCCATGTACAGGCAACTCCTGCTCTTTACCACTCATATTTTGTAAATAATATGAATCCTCTCCTTGCTTGCCAATAATAACAAAAGGTCCTAACCACAGTGCCTCAAATTTTCCATTTTTTCCCTTCTCTTGGCATCTGGCGTTCCATATCAACACTAGATCATCCTTTTCAAATTTTCTACTTCTTGCTTTTTTGTCAAACAAATATTTCATTTGTGCCTACAATTTTATGTTCTATTTTTGAGCTATTCTTCTTATTTCATCAAGTTCTGCAAGTTGCTCCATTCTCTCCTCCATTAGTTCAGGAACATCTATATCCTCTTGAAGGAGAATTTTGTATACTGGCAATAAATTTTGCAGAGGCACCCTAGCTTGCGTTCCATAGACTAATTCATATGGGGATTTACCAATTGCCCTTTTGATGGTAATTCTATCTGCCCATACAGCCAACCTTAACTTTGAATCCAAAGGCTTTTTTGTTCTTACCGAGCATCCTTTTTATGATTTTGAAAAGACTCTTGTTGCTAGATTATGCCTGACCATTAGCTTGTGGATGATATGGGGCATAATAAGAAACATTGATACCATATGTCTTACAAAACTCTTTGAAATCATCAGACCTGAAACACATGCCATTATCTATAATCACTCTCAATGGTGTACCGAACCTAGTAATAATTTTATCCATTAGAAAGTTGATCACAACTTTACTCGTTGCCTGCTTGGTCGGGATTGCCTCTACCCATTTGGTGAAGTAATCAGTGGCTACTAGTATCCACCTATGTCCTCCACTTGACTTCTCTTGTATTTCTCCAATGAAATTAATCCCCCATTGGTGAAAAGGGGCTTCAATCTGCATAGGTCTGAGTGGCAGAGCTCCCTCATACTTCATTTTCCCCAAGAACTTTTGGCATGCCTCACAGTTCTTGACATATGAAAATGAATCATTGAAAACCTTTGGCCAGTAATAACCTGCTTTGAGGATTTTATGTGCAGTTGTCTTTGCTGAATAATGTCCTCCACAGACTCCTTCGTGCATTTCTTTCAAAACATGATCAACCTGTGATTCATCCAAACATAAGAGCAGCATTCCATCCTTGTTTTTACAGAATAGATCTCCTTGTATAAATACATATTTTGAAGCCTGAAGTTTTAAAGTTCTTTTCTGGTTATCATTGAGTCCTTCTGGGCATTTTGTGTTTCTAAGGTAATACATGATGTTTGTGTACCAGGGTGTATGTTCAATGCTTGCAATTGCATTTCCTTCTCCTTGCACATTATAGATTTGGTTTGCCTCAATGTTTGTCTCTGCCATCAATTTGGCCAATCCTTGGCCTCTTACCAATTTAGTAATCTGTATTTCCATATCAAATTCCTGAATTTTGTTAATCCACTTGCACCTTTTCCCTATCACTTCCGATTGTGTCAAAATTTCTTTGACTGCTGCGTGAGGGACATATGTGATTACTTTGGCTCCAACAAGATATGGCCTGAAAGCTTTTGTGGCTTTTACCAGTGCAAAGGCTTATTTTTCCATTATGTCATACTTCAATTCTGATCCCTGTATGGATTTACTAAAGAAAGATATCGGTTGCTCACGACCATCCTCATTTTTCTATAACATGACATCAGCTATTGTATGTAGGGAAGCAAATGAAAATATCTGAAAAGGTTTCATGAAATCAAAAGACTTGAGGACAGGGGCTTCTTTAATGGCTCTTTTAATGGATACAAAGGCCTCTAATGCTTTTGAGGTCCATTCAATCTTTTGTCCTTTCTTTAACATTTTTGATATGGGTTTGACAATCTCAGCAAAGTTAGATACAAACCTCCTAACAAAATTAATCTATCCAAAGAATGACTGGATGGCTTTCACATTTTTAGGGATAGGAACTTTATCTATAGCCTCAACTCTCTCAGGGTCTATCCTAACTCCTTCTTTTGATACGATGTGTCCTAAGAGCTTCCCCTCTGTAACAGCAAAATCACATTTCTTAGGGTTCAAACTGATGCCATATTCTAAACCTTTAATGAATATTTTTTCAAGGTGCCCTATATGATCTTCAACCCTTTTTGAGTAAGTCATGAGGTCATCTTGATACACCACCATTATAACATTGATTAGGTCAGCAAATGCTAAGTCCATAGCCCTTCTAAAGGTTGCTCCCGCATTAGTGAGACCAAAAGGAATTCTCACATATACATATGTCCCCCATGGGGTTGTGAAAGTTGTTTTGTACTGCTCACTTTCTTTGACTTTAACCTAGTTGTAACCAGAAAAACCATCCATCATAGACAGCAACTCACACCTACTTACCTTATGCAGTATGGCTTCCATGTTAGGCAGTGGGTAGTTATCTTTAAGAGATGCTACATTTAAATTTCTGAAATCTACACACAGTCTTATATCTCCATTTTTCTTTCTAACAGGAACAAGGTTTGACACTCATGTTGAATGCCTCATAGGTTTGATAATACCTCCATCTCTAAGCTTGGTCAATTCTTCCTGCATTTTTGGTTCCAGAGTGGGGTTAATGGGCCTTTGTTTCTGTCTAAATGGCTTTGCATTTGCTTTCAATGGAATCTCATGCTGAAATAAATCCTCCCTATATACCTTGAGGTCTTCATAAGACAATGCGAATACATGTTTATATTTTATTAACAATGAAATCAGCATTCTTCGGACAATTGGGCTTATCTTTTTTCCAATATACACCTTCCTTGGTGATAGTTCAGTCCCCGAGTTTATTTCTTCAATATCTTCCCTTTTGACTGGTGTTTGTTTCATAAGGGATCGATCACTTCCATCATATACTCTTTCCAAAGCTACCAACCCCTTGGGAAGTTTATTAGTTTTAAGTTGCAAAACCCTCTTTCCAAATATTGTCTCTTCTCCATTTATTTCTTCCACAAAGGCATTGAAATCAATTTCTTGAGCCTCATATTGGTCTATACATTGAAGGAATTTCAAAAGGTCGGCGTCATCATTGAAAACTTTCCAGCTATATACATTGTTAGGTATTGCAGGTCTTGTTTTGAATTCCACTTGGGAAACTCCTGCTAATGTAATATCATCTTGTTTTAATGCTACATTTGCCAAGAAATCTGCCATGATGTTCTTTGATCTGTCCACCCAATCAATGGAAAAGGCATCAAATAATTCAATTGTATCCCATATTGCATTTTTGTATTCTTTCAGTCTTTTATTTTTTGCTACATATTTTGATCTGATCTGAGATACAACAAGTTCTGAATCTCCAAAAACTGTTAAGATTTTGATCTTGTGTTTAACAGCTAAATTTAGACCAGACAACAAAGCTTCATATTCCGCTACATTGTTTGTACATTCAAATGCTAACAAAAATGAATATTTATAAGTTGAACCATCAGGAGATATAAAAACTATACTAGCTCCATTACCTTCTTGGCTGCAAGCTCCATCGAAATACATTTTCCATATTCCTTGTTGATTTTCAGAGATATTTTGATCAATTAGATCTTTTCTTTCCAACTCGGGCTGAGATAGTTCCACTCTAAAGCTTCCCAGATCAACATCACATAAACAATTTAGTGGTTCTTGAGGAGCATATTCAACGATTTGATTCACTCTAGGTTCTCTATACAATTTCACCTCTTCCCCATTCACCGGTATGGTGGCATATGATAAGTCAAACTATACATTGCCTCCTACTGCAACAGTCCACTGTCTTGATAGAAGCATCCCAAACTGGGGTGGTGTGTCAATTACAGTTATGTCAATAGTGTAAAAGGCTTGTGGGTAAGTTGCTAGCCTTACTTCCACATTTTTCATGATTCCAACAATCGGGACAGGCTTGCTATCCATGGCGTAGCATTTACCTCCCTCCACATCTATCCATAAACCAAGCTTCTTCATTACCCCTACTGGCATGATATTCATAGAAGCACCTGAGTCTATCATGCAATTGCTTACCAGTTTGCTGCTTATGAGTAAAGTGGTGAAAAGTGGGTCAATTTGTGGGGTATTCATTAGGCGGGCTTCTGGGATTTTTACCTCATTCCTTTTATTATTTATCTCTGAGACCTCTTTGTTCCCAGGGCTTATATTTTGATTTCCATTAGAAATTAGTTGTATGGTACTTTCCCTATATTCTTTGATTTTCATCATTTCAATTAAGGGCATAAACATTTTCAATTGAGATAGAGCTTGTATAAAATCAAAGGATGTAACTTCAGCTTTGATTGCCCTTTTAGGTTCAGTGCATTCTCCTTTGTTTTCTTCCTTTTCTAGTTTTGATATTTGATCTGGCTTTTGATTTTCAATGGGATGTTTCTTACTTTCCTCCTTAGGGAGTTCTTTTTGTTCTCTTTTATTTGGTTGTTTATCATTAGCCCCTTTTGATGTCTCACCCGGTGCCTTTTTATTTTTTATAAATATCCCCCTTGGGACACCCTCATCTTTATTCACTATTTTGTTTCTCAAACGATACTTGCTTTTGGCTTCTTCCACTGCTGCAATTGTCAATCTTTTAATCTCCTCTTCACTTGGTCTTCTTATATTGCATCTATTAGTCTGACCTAATGCAACAAGGGGACTTTACTCATTATCACTTGCTTCATGGTCAGAAAAAACATGTTGCTCTGCCATGTGAACGTTGTTTTTTTTGTGATCAACATTGTATTCATATCCCTCCTCTGAAGATGCATACTCTGGCTCAAAAAGGTTAAAAGTGTGGGAAGTTAGGTAGAAATTCTAATATTCACTACCATCATCTTCATGTGTATCTTCCTCCAGTATTGACTAAGTTGTTACACAATGTTCTAGGGGATGTGGTGCATAACAGACTGAACACCATGGATTTTTATCTACCATGTATGCCCCTTTTCTTTTTAATGGATCGGGTGTCTCTTTATTTCTAGGTCTCTCATTCACTGGTTTCCCATCTTTCCAGTTGGTACTATAAGGCATGTCATGCAGCCTGGGTCTTTCGTTTCTATATGTGTTCTCTTGTCTGTTTGGGGGAACATATTGGGGAACCCTAGGGTTTTCCCTTTTAGAAAACATTGTTGCGGCTTTTCTGTTATTCTCAATAGTTAAGGCTATCTTTTGGGCCTCAACCAGATTCCTAGGACCCCTATTTCTTAATTTGTATCCCATCTTGGGGTCAAAGGCCTTCAAATAGATACTTAAGGCAGCAAGGTCAACCAACTTGGATGCCTGAGGTATTTTATTGTGTAATTTAATAAACCTTTGGTTAAAATCAAAGGCTGACTCATTCTGATGTTTTTGAATTGTCATTAACTCATGTAATGCAAAGTCTAATGCACACTGATTTCCATATTGTTGAAGAAATTGGTCATGAAATACTTGAATGGAATAAATGGATGTTGTTGGTAGACTATTAAACCTGTCTTTGGCATCTTCAACTAATGACATCATAAGTAGTCTCATTTGTACATCCTCATACTGCATGTCTAAATCCTGAATAACTGCTTTAAAATCTCTCAAATGTTCTTCAGCTGTAACTGCATTACTTCCTGTAAATTTAGGGACTAAGTTCCTCCAATTGTTGTCCAGGGGGTAAGGATAGATTTGAAACCTGGCAAGATCAAATTGTCTAATCATAGTTGTGCATTGTTGGGGGGGGTTTGAAAATGTTGGGGTTGGTAGAGTGGGTTGTTGTTTGCCATATATTGCGGGCCTTGTGGGGGTACATACTGTTGATGAGGGGGTGGTTGAATATTTCGATGTTGTGGTGGAGCATTAGTGTTCCTATATTGGTTTCTAGGCTGATTTCGGTGGGCTTGAGGGGAACTTGGTGGCTTCATATTATTGCTTTTATGGGGGGGTGTGTATTTGGGTGATTCAATTACTGATGTTTTGTTTTGAGCCTTGTGTAACTTCATCTTTCTCAATTCTTCCATTGCTTGAAGTTGTTGCTCATACTGTACCCTTAATCTTTCTGCATTTTGCCTCATTTGTTCCCACTGTGTATCTTCTTCATCTCGTGTCGTAAATTCATGGTTTTCTTCGAATGTCTCATACTCAAGACCTCCCTCACAGAGTGTTGCTCTTTGTTCATCTTCTTATTCTCTCCTTTTTTTGGCTTCAAATTTAGCCATGTGCTCATCAGCTTTCCCAAGGTCCTCTTTATGGGAAGAATTTCTCCTCCCTTCAGGAGTATGGAGCTCTTTAGATGGGCTCTCTTGGTTTGCAAGTGTATCATATGAATTGTGTGTTTCCAGTAACAACATTGATGCTTTGTTTTTTGTTGTTGTGTTCAATTCGTTAAACACTTTCTTGCTCTGATTATTTTTGTAATTTGACTTTCCTTTATTATCAGGACCCTCGCCCTCCTTGTACAAAGATCTTCTTCCTTGCATGTTGTGAGAGACTGTTATGGTCTGAACTCTATGTTGATTCCTTTCTGATTTGTATCTTATTGTATTAGTTTCAATGTTTTTATTCATTCAGAGTCGCCACCCACTTTTCCTAAAAGTGAGAAAAGATTTTGTGGTTATCTTACCCAGCGGAGTCGATTTCTTTCAAATTTTAATTATGGTTTTCTTTGATGACTTTATATGGAAAGGTTGTCTACTACAAGATAATTCTCTATTTTTTTCCCCAGCAGAGTCGCCAATTTGTTGGGTCTCAAAAACGCTGGTTAAATGCACCACAAGAGGTTGCCACACTCTCACTACGTCTTCGGTCAACTGACAAGGCCAACCAATATGGTTGAACCCTCTACTCTTAAGGCTCTGCTAAACCTAGGCGGGTGCACCTATATGAGTAACACAGATTTGAATTTATGTTTCCTACTTGATCCAACTATCCACAAATGGCAATCTAATATTGGACAGATATGATCCTAATTTGGTACAACTTGTATATGCGATATCAAGGTGTGAATTAATATGTTTGATTAAGAGATGTCAAATTGAAATGGATAAAACTAATGTAGTGAAAGTGAGGGAGACCAGTGCCTTATTGGGTAAAAAATGGAGTCTAAATGAAATATTTAGATAAATGACCTCTATCTGGCAGGGATTCTAATTATTTGGCATATGATATTTAGTCTATAACTTGTATAAACATGTAGGAATGTAATTATCAGACTCTTCTTAATGATCCAAATGATAACTCCAGATTACTGTGAATGACTTGAAGGAATTAATCTTTACTTGAAAGAACCAACCAATCACACCACACAAATACAACAAATGTGTATTGATAAACTGAGAATATACTTGATATGTCAATTTAAATAACAAAGAAATATCAACCTTGGAGACAACTTGATAATATTTCAGTTAACTTTAACAAATAATTGATACCAGAATTTTGCCACAATATCAAATTTCTTCCATTTGATCCTTCAAAATTTATACATGCATCATAGTCTTCCTGAGTGCCATCATTCTGAAAATATTTTACTTACAGCAATTTGTCCTCTCCTTATTTCTATGTTTTTTCCCTCTCCTTTTTTTATTCTTTTTACAAATTATTTATACATTACACATCAAGGGTTGTGACCCATCATTTTTTTGATTACGATCGTTTGAATTTCTTTGAACAGAGATTAAAAATATTAATTGGATTGCCTTTCGGCAAATTAAATATCTTTCACATAGTTATGCATTTGATTTTGTTTTAATACCTTACCGGCCTGTAATATTTCGCTCCACGTGGCTTTCATTGTCTTTACCGCTCTACCGTGGGTTTGAATTTTCCACCCGCGATTGTGCGGTGATCGGCCTTTACTGCTCCCTTGCCATCTATTCCTATCCACCGCAGTCACCGCGGTTTGTGCTCTGGCCGGTTACGGTATGGCGGTAACCGTCACTTCTGCTCGCTAATAGTTTACCGCACTACCGCAGTCTTCATGGTGACCGTCCACGGTACCACAGTATGCTCGTTGCTTGTCTAGTCACTTATCGCTATCACCGCGGTCATTGTTTTAACGGCTACGGTATCATGGTAACTGCTACCCGTCCACTACTTCACTACCTCGTTGTTCATTGGCCGTCCACCGCGGTCTGTGTTTTAGCAGCTACGCTATCGCGGTAACCGCTACCCATCCGCTACTTCACTGCCTCATTGTTCATCGCTCGTCCACCACAATCACTATGGTATGTGTTTTGACCACTGGCAGTACTGCGGTGGACTTCATTATCTGTTGATCACCACCGCGGCCACCGCAGTCTGTGGTTTAACCGCGCGCGGTGGCGCGGTAAACACTTTATGCCACCTACTACCTACTACCGCCATACCGTAGGCCACTTTGTGGGAGGCCGCGGTAAAATGGTAAGTAATATAGAAATGAATATAAAGGCAGCGGTAAAAGTCATAAGCATATTTTAAAAGGTAGTGAATGATTTTTTATGAAAAGATGTGAAAATGATGGATTAAAACGAAGAAAAGCTTAGGATTTTTTATGGAATTTTTGGGTTCTAATAGCTCCCATGGAGGCATTGTTTGTATCGTGCGATTGGCTTGTTTAATTGGTAGGATCAGGAGATGTTTCTCTTATAGTGTTGAGGTCAAATCCTTTTGGCAATCTATCCCCTTGGTCAAGGAGCATGGCTAGGTATCTATTTGAATCATGCAAGACCAACTCTTCAATAAAGGAGGCCACTTCTGGGTTTTGGGCAGCAGCTTGTATGTCTTCCTCAAAGACTTGCCCATTTTGGTCTCTGCGGACAAATTGTTCAAAAGGATTGTGTGAAGAGGATTGAAAGGACATCTCACTAAATGGCTTTATGAAAGAATTCCCTATATTGGTATTTCCATTCATTTCGTTAGGGAAAGTATTTGTATTCATGTTATTGGAAAAATTGATTAGGTTGGTGTCTTGACCAAAAGAACCCATGAGTCTAATTTTTCTCTGTAGTCGTGTTTCAACCATAAAAAATTTTCTCAACTTGGGGATGGTGGAGGATGACACTAAGTATGCAAATGACACTATGTTTTTGGGTTTTTTGGAATAAGGAATACTTATTGAATGATGAATGCAAAAGAGACTAAAATAAGTAGACTACAATGTATGCAAATGTAAAGGAGATGATTTACTTAACCATACAATGTTTTGGCAATGTCTCAATTTTGGAATGTCAATGGACTTGTAAAAAGGACTAAGGAGGACAAAGTAAAGTTCCCACACTAGACTAATGAGTGGGGAATGGTTCACAAAAGAAAATGACTAAAGGAAATGGTTTGATCAAGTCCAATGATAACCTACTCTTGAAGGTAAAGGTTTGACAAAGAAATGGTAAGGAATCTTCTCCTAAATTCTGGAAAAAAAGGGTACCTAGAATGATGGTAAAGCCTAAGAATGTAATTAAGGTAATGCAATGGAATCCTATGGTAACCTAAGAATGCAACCTATAATGCAAGGATGACGGAAGTTGAGAACTTCTTGGTTGGGTCATGGACAAAAACAATAGAGAAAGATGTCTGGAATCTTGTGTGGAAAAGTTGAGCCTCAGATTTCTGACAATGAATGAATTTTAGGTTACTGGCAATTGCGTTGTTGCAAATGCGTTGCAAGGTAGAAAATGTGTCACAAGATTGGAAAATGTGGAGTTTGATAAAGCATATGTGGTGCTACAAAGCAATTGTGGTGTTTGGTAAAGCAAATGCGACGTGTGACAGGTAAATGTGGCATTTAAGGTTGCAAATGTGGTGCAACAGAGCGATTGCGGCTCAAAATTCAGCAATTGTGGTTCAAGATAGAAAATGTGTCGCAGTGTCTAGTTTGTGTCAAATTTTTGGTAGATTGCAAAAGTTTGTTTCAGTTTTGAAGTGTTATTTCAGATTGGAAGAGGATGTTGACTTGTTCATTTTGTTTGAAAACACTTGGAAAACACTATATTATTTTGGATTCCATGTGTATTTTACTCCAACCGCACTTGCTCTTAGCGAAAGAATTCAGAAGCTTGGCCCCACGGGCTCCCCCTTATAGTGCACTCACTTCTCAGGGCAACCAAGCTTCCAACCCCCATGAATCTCCCATGGCAGGCTGATCATCTCTACTAAAAACTACGAGAATGTGGATGCCTTCACAACGACCGTTGTTGCACCAAAGAATAGAAAGGGTTTTTGGCTTCTATATAAAAGTTTTTAATTCGGGCACCCGTTCGAGTGGCCACACATGGGGCAAAATATTAAGCTTCGTTAAAGGAGGAATTCCAGCCTAAAGAGATTACGCTCAATAGGGTTTTGGGGAATTCTACTTTCTTTGTGTGACATATCCGCACTTGTAATCCTAAGCTTTCTAGTAGGATTCACATTTTTATATCGGTCGGGAGTAGCTCGGCCAAAGAGCTTCATTTCTGGTTTGAGTCACCTTGGGGTGATTAATTTTTCCCACCAAGGTAGGCCCAATTTCTAAGGTAAACAAGAGCGAGTAAGTACACTCGTAGTTTGATAAATCTTTGTTTTCCTAAACAAAGAGAGAACACACGCCATGTACTAGGCCCACACTAGAAAGATTGTTCATTTTAATTCCAAATTGAAATATGAATGGTGATAGAGTAACTAACTCGTTAGTTTTTTTGTTTCTCCAGATCGCACAAGATGCAAGAGAATTGCATACACACTATGGAGATCATTACTGAATCACAAAACACCTCAGACACATGTTCATTTTAATCGTTTGTAGTGTGAAAAAGCAAGGGTTCATTTTAACAGTTTGTAGTTTGTGGCAATCAATTATTCATTTTCACCCAATGAAAATGTATGAATGTTATTTTTAATCCAATAAGAGAACATGCATGGTTGTGTTCTTTTTAACCTGATGAAAATGTGTGAATGTTCATTTTACCTCATGAATGTAATGCAACTTTGTTTATTTGATTGATTAAAATTGTAAAAAAAAACAACAAAAGGGGTTAGACCCCAGCTTGCCACATGTTGTCACACACAAATTAGTAATCCCAGAAATCTTTAATCTTTTAAAACAGGAAAAAGTAAGCAATCTGGAAAAGTCTGAAAGCAACTATTTACCAGGCGATTGTGTCTCAATAGAGCGAATGTGGCTCATTAAGTTGAATGTGTCATTTGGAATGGCGAATGCGGCTCGGTAAATCGAATGTGGCTTGGTTTCTATCAAATGTGGCGCGTGAATTCAGATGCATCGTTCGATGGGTCAGATGCATCGCAACAGAGCACTTGTGTCATTTCTGAAAGCAGATGCGGCACGACAGAGTGTTTGCGTCGTAGGAGGTGGCATTTGTGGCGTTCCATACACCTATACCTACAAAAATGACAAAAGATCGTATGGAAATCTACAAAAACTGTGTTTTGAAAACAATCAGGTTCACCAATGTAACAAAGGGTATTTTTCTTAGGTTGTTAGCAAATCACATGCAACATGAAATCCTAAAATAAATAATAGAGTGCAAAGGAATAAATGAAAAATGAATGAAATGATCTCACCGAATGTCTTCATTCTCCATGGCTGACCTCCATTACACCTTCTAAACTTGTTGAAAATATGGGTTTGCCCTCAAATTTATGATGAGCAATTTAATAATGACTAGTCCTAAACAAGTGTTGAAGAATTCTCAAATGATTATGCAAGAGAAACTAAATCCTACATGCAAACTAATTAGCTAAATGACAAAGACAAGAAAAATGCAAGATTCAAGAATTACAAAGCGTGCAAGATTCAAGATTTTCAAGATGTCAAAATGAGGACAAAATTGCCATTTTATAGAAAATGCAATTTTGGATGAATGCACAAGGTTGAAGATTGAGAAGTGCCCCAAAATCAATGGTCGAGATTCAAAATAACAACCCCTTAATCAGGGTTAGGGCAACTTTAGGGTCAAATTCAAAATGAGTGGACAAGATTTAATTTAAGAAATTAAATCAAGGAATGAGAATATGTGTGACAGGGAGATAAGATTTAGCACATAAAAAGGAGTTAGAAAATCAAGTCATTTTAGAAATTACTTAATTTGTGGAGGAAAATGCCATTTTGAATTTAATATTTAATTTAATTCAAAATGGTGAAGTCATGTGACAGTAAATAATAATTAAATTATTTACTTGAAAAAAGGGAAATTTAAATAAATGATTTTTATTTAAATTTGGAAATGAATTAAATGAGACATTTAAATTTTAAATTATTTAATTGTGGGAGAAGTGGGTTAATAATTAAATAAATTGTGGGGGATTTATTTAATTATGAGAAGACTTTAATATTAGAGACATATTAAATAAAATTAATTTATTTAAATAGTCAAGAGGGAATAGTGGATTAACTAAATAAATTTAATAATTTATTTAATTTAAAGAGGACTTTAGACATTAGTGGCGTATTTAAATAAATGTCAAGAAGAATAAGAGAGGAGAATTAATTAAATAATTGATCATTATTTAATTAATAGTTGAATTTGGTCAAAGGGACATAGAGGAATTAATGAGAAAATTGAGTTCACAGGCCTAGGTCAATTTGATGTGTCTACAAAATACACAATAAATATCATATGCTTAATCACAACAGCTTTAACCTTTCAATTTAAATTGGTTAATCAATCAAGTAGGGTTAAAGACAACCAACCTTAGCTTTCCTATCAACCAAGAAACTATCAACTTAGACCTAGCACTTATCGGCACAAAACTTAGATTGACTCAACAAGGTTCCCCCATCTTGTGAAATGCGTGTGTGTGTCTACTCAAATAGATTTACCAATGGTTCCAATACCAATCTCCTCTCCTGGGTGATACTCTCCCACTCCCTCTAAAGGGTTTGAACCTTTTCCTACATCCAACTTAGTGCAACATGTACGTAGTTAGCTGATAATGTATAAATCATATTAATCATGTATCATAAACATCATTAAAGTATTTAAAAATTAATTCATCATAATGCACATTCATACATTTCATTCATCCATTGAAATTCATCAAAATATAATCATGCATTAAAAACATATTTACTCATAAAAGTAATAGTATGTGGTAAACAAATAACAGGGTGTAACATTTAAATTTAATGTTTATCTTCTTAATTTATATATAATACTAATTATTATAAATTATAATTATCCAAATAATGGGGATGTTATTTAGGATGGCATAGAATTGAGTGCCACTAAATTTTGGGGAGGACTAGTCTTTTGTATGAAGTGAAGTAATGACAGTTACAACAAGGCTAGGAATTAAATGGCAAAGAATGACTAGGTGATAGGTGGTCAAGGATTTAATTGAAAGAACAATAGATGACAAATGGAAATTAGAAAAGATCTTAAGGAATTGTGGGAGAGAAATAAGGCATTGTGATAGAAGGGTCGATAGAATCGAACAATCATTCATTCCTATGGGCAAGAACATGTGAAGATTGTTGATTATAAAGAGAAAATAAATGAAACATAGAATTCAGATTTAAGCAAAATAGTTGCACATAGAAAAAAACACATATAACATTGTATTTACATGGTTCACTATTGTAAGTAAAGCCTAAGTGTGGAATTACTTTCCTAATGAAAATTCTAAGAGGAGAATGTAGATAGTAAGGTTCAATTTCTAACTACAGTTCACTAGAGATGCACAATTGAAATAAAATAGACAATTAAAAAACCATACACAGAATTGAACACCAGTATTTATCATGGGAAAACCCTTATGAGAGAAAAACTCACACACCAAGTAAAGTCTCTTTGTATTGCAGTAAATCAATTGCATACAACATTCCAAAATCCACTCTCAAGTGTTAATTCACAGTAGCAAACATTTCCCAGATCAACCTCATACATAGATTCTCATTATAGATTTGTTCTTTCACACTATTACAATACTCGTAAGCATACAATGCAGAAAATTAACCATTTTTTCTGAACCCCTCACAATACAGATCGATTCAATATATATTGTCGTCAACTATCCATGGTCGCTTCAGTTCCTGAAAACCAATTGTTTCAACTATATCATCTTCGATATTCGTTCAATTTCCAAATCAAACATTAATCAATCACAAACTGTCAACAGTCGATCATCACTTTTTAGACTGGCAATAGTCAGGTCCACCACGACATGTGTCCAAAGCCTACACACCCCAAGGGATTCAGCACAAGAGGTGTGGGACTAGTGGGCACCGTTAGATTTAATCTTAATCAACGTTGATCAAACCAACAGATGTCAACCGCTCAACAATTTCGCTCACTTCACAAAATTTTGTCAGTCTTCACCACAAAGGAGCACAAAATAAATGTGCACCATTGGATTAGATCCTATCATAACTATTGATCAACATCATATTATATTACATTGTCGTGGTCCCCATTTCCTTTGTCATTCACCATGAGTTATCGAGCTGACAGATGTTCATCGCTTAGTCAATTTGTACGAAGTATCTATGTCACTCAAAATCCTAACTTCACAACCCCTATCAGAGGTTATGAATTTATTAAAACCCACGACATGTCGATCTCTATATCGCCAAGTCAGGAGAAACCTGAACTTCAGAAACCCCAGACATGGCGATAACAAAGGAAGCTCAGTGTCACTAAGTTATGAACTTTTAGAATCCCATGACTTAGGTTTCAAGGTTCGAATTTTCAGCGATCCTGTGACATACAAGCCAACAAAGGGAAAAATGCCAAGTCTTTAAGAGAGGTTTAAGCCAGCAAGTCGAGGCATATTTTCAAACAATTGTTAATGGTTACATCCTCGAGAAATGTAGGGAAATATATTTTTTTATTATTCTATCATGTACAACAATTTGCAATTCCATATATATTACATTATCAAAGGCATTTTAAAATTCTCCAATAATATGAAGAGTCAAGAGGAGGGGAAAGGTCCAAGACGGTTGGACTTCACATTCAACAATCTCTCACTTGAAGTCCAACCATTTTTACAAGTAATCACACATAAACATATCCCCACTTTTCCAAACTTATTGTCACATCTTGATGAGGCCAAGAGAAGCTCTACAAAACTCAAGCTTCTCCTTTGTCACTACCTTTGTAAGTGCATCGGCTAGATTCACACTAGTATGCATCTTTTCCAATTTTAGCTTGCCCTCTTCAAGAATACTTTGGATAAAGTGATATCTGAGCTCAATATGCTTTATTCAATTATGGAATGTTATATTTTTTCCATATTAATAGCACTGTTGTTGTCACTAAATAGATTGAAAACATGTTTGCAACCCAATTCACCCAACAACCACAACATTTCCTTATCACCTTCAATAAGGGAAATATATTTCACTTTGGTAGTTGAGAGTGAAACCACTTGTTGCAATCTAGAAACCTAGCTAATTTTTGCCCCAACAAATCTAAAAACATAACCAATAGTTGTTAGTTCTTTGTCCCAGTCACCAGCCACATCAGAATCAACAAAACCTTGCAATTGTGCATATTTTCTTCCAAAACTTAAAACATAATCAAAAGTTCCCTTGAGGTATCTCATAATCCATCGTACTACATCCCAATAAGCCTTAAGCCTACTTGGATTGCTCATGTATCAGTTGACTACTCCCACTACATGAGTAATGCTTGGTCATGTGCATACCATCATGTAGATGAGTCTCCTAACAACAAATGAGTAAGGCATTCCTTTCATATAGTCTTTTTCTTCTTGTTTCTTGGGACACGTCTCAAAGGATAGTTGGAAATGATCAACAAGAGGTGTGCTTACAAAATTTTCACCCTTCATATTAAACCTATCCAAGATCTTATCAATGTACTTTCTTGTGACAATTTGATTTCTCTTTTTGCATATCCCTAAATATTGTCATGCCAAGAATATTCTTTGCTGCCCCCAAATCCTTAATCAAAAATGTGTTAGCCAAATTTTATTTTAGCTTTCTAACAACATTCATACTAGTGTCAATTACTATCATATCATCTACGTACAACAATAACAAAACAAACTCATTGTTCTCCAAAACTTTGTAGTACACACATAGAACAGGTTCACACCTAGTAAATTGTTGCTCAATCATGTAGGAATTGAACTTGAGGTACACCATTTCATTGGGGCTTCTTTCAACCCATACAAGCTTCTTTTCAATTTTCACACAAAATTCTCATGTCCTTTTTCAAAACCATCTAGTTGCTACATATATAATTCTTCTTCCAAGTTTCCATGTAGAAACGTTTTCTTAACATCAAGTTGCTCCAAATTAAGGTCATATACGACTGTTAAACCCAAAATTGCCCAAATGGTAGTAATTTTCACAACAGGTGAAAAAATTTAATTGAAATCCACACCCTTCTCTTTTTCATATCCTTTGACCACTAATTTGGCCCTATACCATTTCATGCCACCATCTTCTTCCTTCAATTTGTAAACCCGCCTATTTTTCAAGGCTCTCTAATTTGGTGGAATATGTACCAAGTCTCATGTGTGATTTGCCATCAACAAATCTATTTCTTCTCTTATGGAATCCATCCATTTCTCACTATCTTTGTCATTACAAGCATCTTTGAATGTAGCCGACTTTGCTTGATCAGAGCATAATAGATGCACAAAATCATTGTATTTAGCAGGAGGTCAACAAACCTAGTGGACCTCCTCAACTAAGGAATTGGCTCCTATGAATTTCCTTCCTAAAAATTTCCAATATGATGTTGTTAAGGCATAGTTGGAGAAATATGGAGTGGCAGAGTATTAGACATAGAGCTTGCATTTGATGCAAATACATGAGGTAAAACCATTGATCTAGGAAGCTAAGAATTTGTGTTAGGTTGCAGATTTGAACTAGAATTTGACACTAGTCCTTGTGATTCAAAAGGACCGCATCTAATGGAGATGTCTTCTTGATTTGGCCGCATTAAAACTTGATTATGTATATCATGCATAGAGGCATTAGGTAGAGTATGGGATTGCAAATGTGTATGTTGCGATTGAGGAGTTTTCAATGATTTAAACACATCACTTCCATTTCCAATATCATTGATTAACACCATCTTTGTTTAACTTCCCCTGTTCTGACAAATATGGCATTACTCTTTCATTAAAAATCACATTCTGACTACTTGTTACCTATTTGGTGATGGGATCCCACAACCAGTAACCATACTTCTCATCACTGTATCTAATAGATATACATTATTTTTATTTTACATCCAACTTTGTACATTTTTCTTGTGGGATTTGAACAAAGGCCTCACACCCAAACAACCACAAGTGGTTGTAAGAATTTATTCTTCCCAACCACTTCTCCTTTGAAATCTTAAATTCCAACCGAGAAGATGGACCTCGGTTAATTAGGTACACCATTGTATTAACTACCTCTACCCAAAACTCTTTACCCAATCCTGCATTTGAGAGCACACTGCAAACTCTCTCCAAGATTGTTTGATTCAACCTCTTAGTTGCACCATTTTCTTGAGGGGTGAAAGAGAAAAATAACATTATCTACACAAAATTTATAAAACTATAAGAAACAAAACTCTCCTCCATTATTAGTTTTCAAACACTTGATTTTATTATCGATTTGGTTTTCAACAATTTCTTTAAAAAAACTTAATTTAACAAATACTTCAGAATTCCTATTTAACATATAAACCCAAACCTTTCTAATGCAATCCTCGAGAAAAGTAACAAAGTAGTTAGACCCACCAATAGAAGTTACCTTCGCAAGACAAAAAAACATATGAATACACTAGCTCCAATGGTCATGTCTTCTTATCATGCCCTTGAATAGAGAAGTTGACCCACATTTTTTGTGTAGATACAATGCTCACACAAATCTAAATCTAAATATTTCAAACTTGGAAGTTGATCCCATGTATACAAAATCTCAAGGCCCTTCTTGTTCATATGCTTGAGCCTCTTGTGACAAAGCTTCGTCTCACTATCCACAACCACCATCACAACTCCCACTTCAGCATGACTCTCTAGCACATACAAGGTGCCCAGTTTGTTGCTTCTTGCAATCACTAAGTCTCCTTTAATCACCTTCTAAGTGCTAGACTCAAAGGTGATACTAAAACCTTGAGCATCTAGTTGTCTCATGGAAATCAGATTCCTTTTGAGATGAGGAATGTGTCTCACATCCTACAACAACCAATTATTTATATTTTTAGTTTTTATATCACATCTCCTTTATCAACAATGTTACATAGTTCATTGCCACCAAGGTAGACCTTACCAAGTTTGCCTTAATAATTTTTGAAAACTTCCTGACATGAAGTGGCATGAAAGGAAGCACTAGAATCCAACACCCACACATTAGCTATAGTTTCACTTTTAGACAAAAATAATGCACCTACATCCTCTTCATATGTTGCATTTACCTCATTTTCTTTTGAATGACTTGTTGCCTTCTTGAATGAATAGCAATTCTTCTTTATGTGGCCTTTCTTGCCACAAAATTAGCAGTTTGTATTTATGCCCTTCTATTTAGATCTTATGTGAGATTTAGATCTTCTTCTATTATTTTGTATGCCCTATTCTTGGGATCTCCCCTTATTTTTAAAAATCAAAGCTTCTCTAGATGAAGTACTTTGATGTTTTCTTCTCATGTCTTCGCTAAGAATAATTGTGGTCACATCCTCAAATTTCAACACACTTTCTTTTGTGTTGGATCCTTTATTTCTTAATATTGAGTTACTAACCACCATTACAATACCTTCCCAATTATCGGTAAGAGAACACAATAGCAAGATGGTTTTGACTTCATCTTCAAATTTAACATCAAAAAAAATTAATTGGTTGACCAGATAAAATCATTAAAGTGACTGGAAATGTTGCTACCTTCTTTCATTTTCAAGTTGAACAATTTCTTCATTAAGAAGACTTTATTACAAGCAGAAGTCCTCTCATACATGTCAGACAATCGGTCCCATAAACCCTTTGTTGTCTTCTTCGTTGCAATATTGAGTATCACATTTCTTGAAAGAGAGAGGATCATGGACGCCTTTGTTTTCTTCTTCGATCTATTCCAATCTTCATCGAGCATAGCAATAGGTTTCTTGGACTTTTCCTCTAGCGTAATTGTGAGGTCTTTTTGAATCAATGCTTCCATTTGTAATTTCCATGTTCCAAATTTTTGGCCCAATTTTTTTCAATTTTCCCTTCCTCCATCTCTTCTTGATTGTCTCAGATCTGATACCAATTGTTGATAATAAAGAGAAAATAAACAAAACACAAAATTTAGATTTAAGCAAAACAATTGCATAGAGGAAAAAAACACACATAACACCATATTTACATGGTTCACCATTAATGGCTACATCCACGAGAAAATATGAAAATCTTTGTTTTAATTATCCCGTCATGTACAACATCTTGCAATTACATATATATTACATTATCAAAGGTATTTCAAGTCTCCAAGAATATGAAGAGACAAGAGAAAGGGGAATAGCCCAATATTGTTGAACTTCACATTCAACAAAGGATTCTTCTATTAATTGTGGGGAAAGAATTAAGAAGCTAGAAACCAAGAAAATGGAAGGTAAATCAGTGGTGAATGTTTAGGTGGCACTAGTGTACTTATTGTTATATCCAAGGAAATCTTCTAGTTACAAAAACGTATATGATGTGGCGCAAAGTCTCTATTATGCTAACATAATTTCCAAAGTGGCCAAGGTACACATGTTGCATGAAGATATTAATGGGGTTGATGGAAAGGAAGGGTGAATGCAAAGAAAATTGTGAACTACTTGCATTTTCTTTTGAAGAGTGGTTGAAATCTCAGAGGGTCAGTAAGAGATTGCAACATGGTTGAATCTAAGGCCATTGCCATTAGCAGTTGTGAAAGAAGTGGTATACCATTAACCTTCTAAGGGATTGGGAGGACTTTCCATAATAATCAACTAATGGATGAGTCTTACTCTTGGAGTGTGTAATGTCACAAAATTGCACCCTAGGGGCAATTTTACATTTATGCATTTAGCCTTCCATTTATTACACCTAAGCACATTTATGATAAGAACCTCATGGGTTGGAATTTCATGATTCTAACTCCACGAGGACCAATGATGAAGTGACAATAGTCTGCCACCACATTTCCCCAAAATTGATGTGTTGGACGCCTGCACGACGCGCAGACGTCTGCGCAGCGCGCTAGCGTCCATGCAATTTTTTGAGTTTGAAATGCAGAATCTTGGAATCTTGACTTGTGACACGTGTCCTTACGGTCAGAGCTCTGAGTGTAACATCTCTTCCTACCCCTTGCAACAAAAAAACTCTTCCTTTGCTCTCACTTTGGGGGGGCTTCTCATTTTGAGACTCGAATCTTTCAATCTTGCTTCATTCTCTAGCTCATGCTTCTTCGATATTGCTTCTACAACAAAGCTCTGCTAGATTGAGGTCCCTCCAACAATTGAATCTCTCTTTTCATAATTCAACGGTGCGTTTGTGCGTTCAAGAGGGGGTTGACAACTATTGGTAACATTCTCTTGTTCTTATCTATTTGTGAATAGATTACTTTGTTCACTTTGCTACTTTGTGGTACAGGTTCTCCTCCTTGAGTCAGGATTGCTTTTACCACTCTTTGTTTGTTCATTTTTTCCACTTTTCCTATCTATCTAGCTATTTGTGGAGGTGTGAACACCATAGTGGGGGTTTGGCTGCAACAAGTCCCAAAACAGCCCCAACAGTTTTCCTCGTTTGTCTTGTGTGCAAGTTGTCGAAGTGAAGCTCAAAGAAAGGTTTCAGGCATGTAATCGTTTGTAAGTTTATCATTGGCTCTCCTTTGTATTTTCTATCATTCTTTGCTTTATGTTTATCTATTTTTTCAAGCAGACCTCGGGTCTAAGCACGTTAGTAGAGTTAAAGCATTATTGTTCAAGTTTCTAGTTCTATGTTTGCCTTGGACTCCAGCGGATCCCTTGGACTCCAGGGCACTGCATTGGCATCTTGATATCACATTGTAGTCCTTTGGCCAAGAGTTATTCCTTTTAAGGTAGAGATCTTGAAACCCTGCTCTCTCATATTTTGAAGCAATCTTCTTGAATAAATATCCTTAGTACAATCTCCTTTGCAATTTCTTCATTCAGTAACGCTTGAGGGTTAAGGACAGTTCGCTCCTTGGGATTCTCTTGAGAATGAAGAGACTCATGAGCAACGAATCCCCCTTCTCTTACAGGGTGAAACTTGCTTGGAGGCTATAAGTAGAGAAGGATGCACTACGAAGCGTAACTCTATGGAAGAAATATCTAGACACTTGCAACCTGAGAAAGTATTCATTGTTAAAAATCATGTGGAAGGATCACATTTATGGATCTTCATAACCAAATATCTATCTGAAAATGTGTTTAAGATGGATGATAAGCTACAATCATCTTCAAAGAAATTTTGAATGGTCTTAAAAGTGTGGTGCAAATAATATATTGGGGAAAATGTAGAAAGATTACTTCAATGAAAGCAACTTGTTATGGAATCCTTATTGCTCCTTCAAATTTGAGTGAAGGAGTTGAAATGATTTTAAGTCCTTTTAATTTCTCACAAAATTTGACTCATTAATATGGATGGGATTAAAATAAAAAAATATTAGTTATAGAAGGATACTAGTTGAAAATAGCTATGAAAGGAAATCCTCTAGAAGTGTTTTTCATGGAAAACCATCTAGAATAAATTTGGACTACCAAAGACTAATGCCTTCCTATGGCTTGCTACTTGGAATAAGACCCAAAATAATATGAAAGAAAACATGGTTCCAAGGACCTTCACATTGCATTTTATTTAGGTAAAAGAGGAATACACAAACCATCTACTCATCCATTGTATTTCTCTTCGTAAGATTAGCGATATTTTATCTCCAACTTAGATAAGCCCCCCCTTCTCCATAACATAGAACCAATTTTCTTTGGTACTTGTAAGTTTAGCATCTCTCTTGTCAAAGTTTCTTTAAGTCTCCCCATCTCTTTTAAATTTCAAAAAGTATTTCAACCTTAGTATGCTAGAATATCTAGCTTGAAACAAATGGGAGGATTTTTGAAGGAGAAGAGAATGCCATAGATGTGATTGGATAAATCAATATAGCAAAAAGGGAGTCGAGGGAGATTTGATCACCAAATTATGGAAAATGTGTTTTGAACAATGGAGTTAGCAAAATTGGCATAAATAAACCAAATTTGTCAATCTCCTTCAACCAAGGGAATGCCATAATTGAATTTTGATGAGATAGCAACAAAAAATAGAATGGATCATAGTTGGTGGCATATTTAGGGACATCAAAATCACCTACTCTTTTTCTATGAGACCTTAGGGGAGACAACAAATAACATTATAAAAGAAAAATGATATGAAGAGGTCTTGTGATAATCAAGGAGAAGATTGTAAGTGGAGGCGGATTCTAGGGCCATTTATGGAAGCTCTATGATAAAACAAGATAAAGCATTAGCAAATTATAATTATTGAAGATTGAAAGTAGGTTGTAAAGGAATTCAAATTCTTGGGATAAAACACACTTAGAAGTTGAAAAAACCAACCAACAATATAGAAAATATGGGAATGGATCTAATTCTCTCCAATAATTAGTCCATTCTAATTCATATATTTTGTGAAATTAAAAACATTATAGATAGAATATATCCCAAGAAAGAGCAGCATTAGAGAAAGGGGAAGAACACCAAGCTATGAAGGTCCATACAATTGAGCCTAAACACGCCCAGATAATGGTAAGATCATCTCTTATTAAAAAGGATGTTGATAAAGGATGTCGATAGGGTGCATAGCTAAGGCTAAAAACAAGTGAGGAGATTGCAAGAAATAAGACAAAATGAAAAAGGTGAATGATTGTTATTATATTTTTAGATGAAATAAAATTTGAGAAGCAAATATTAACACATTCTTTCATAAGAAGATTTATTTATCACTTTGTCATGGATTCTAAATAGATATTTTAATAACTAGGCTCAATTTTTTCATCTACCAAAGAAAATATTTTAAAAGATAATTAATCTGTTAATATTTATAATTTTCTACAAATTTAAACTTTCCCACCTACTCATTATATATTTAAATTTTTAGTGTGACAACAAAGAGATTTTTTGGACACACTCAACCATTACAATCCCCTTGTTGCTACTAATTATACCTTTATGATAAGGAGTTAAAAAATATAACTCATCCTCAACCTAGAAAAATCAATTAGAACACTAGGTAAATAAACAATAATTCTAAGAACCCCACCCAAACCTCACAACACTCTTATCAATCAACAAAAACAAAAATCATATAGTAATTGTGAGTACATTAAATTTTATAATGAAAGGTTATATGCATTTATGCCTGTGTGCACAAAGACTAAGTATGTGTCCATATGTATATGCATTGGCATGGCCTATGTATATGTTTGTGAATGTGTTTGTTTCAAGTTTGTGTTTGTTTTTATGTGTGTACAAGAGACATTGGGTGAAATGGGTGCAAGGATGAGGATGCAAAAGGGAGAGGGAGGAAGGAGGCAAGGGAAATGAGAACCTCCAATAGGGGCTTGTGTAACACATATTAATGCATAAGTATAAGCATATGTGTGGAGAATATGTAGACTATTTTTTATGTTTATATGTACTCATCCTTGTGTGTGTATATATGCGTGAATAAACATAGGTACTTATAATTCATTTGATCACAATTATTCAGTCTCATCTTTTCGAGGCCCGAGTCAAATCATTAATTATATTAAGAGGATTGAATTAATAAATTCTCTTATAATAATAGCTTAAAAATTTAAATCATGACTAGTGATTTTTTTAGTGGTTAATATTCGTCAATTGATTAATAGTTAAAATTTGGGAATGTAAAATTGGTTAATAATTTGATCTATAACGTGACTTGAATCGTCATATTTTTACAAAAAATTAGTATAACCTTGTTTAAATCACCAAAGAATTTATTTTATTAAAAAAATTAACTCAAAAAATTTGCCTAAATTTTATAATTTATAGTAGAAATCTATAATAATTCGCCAATAGCATATCATAATTATTAGTTGCTTTAAGGCCATATTTCCAATCTTTAGTTTTCACAATTGATTTACAATATAATCTAATGGCCCTCATTCTATTCTGAGAAATAAGATTTACCTATGATCTGTAATGCTCGTGGGGCGCAAAATTGCTTTTGGATCAACTAGCAATTTTAGGCCCCATGAGCATTACCGGTCGCGAGTATAATGAGGGTCGTAAGAAATTTCAAGCCCCGTGAGCATTACAAATTGCAGGTACATTTTACCTCCCAGAATACAATGAAAACCATTAGTTTATATTTTAAATCAATGGTGGCAAGTAAATATGTAAAAATTATTTTTGTAGGTTGAAACAATTCACCATCATAATTAATGCATTGTCCTATTATTTTTCACGATTCGCCAATATTTTCTACAAAATTTTAGTGATGTAAGAAAATCACCGATAAAATTAATATTTTTTGGTAAAAAAGCAAAAAGTTACTAATAAAAATTAATATTTTTTTCCAAAAAATAAAAGATTCACCAAAATTTTATATCTTTTTTTGAGAGAGGCTTTTAAAGTTATCACTACATCCAAGTCCTCTAATCACATCAATAGCAACGTCTTAGATACGTACCAAACATTAAAAAAAATATTTGAGTCAAGTATCTAGCTAGAATTCGTGCTAGAAACAATTCGCGAAATGGCCACCTTGTAACAATCGATAAGAGATTGATTTTGAAGAGCAAGCAAACATGGGGGCTTATCGTAGTAATAAATATGAGAAATTAATTTGATGAGACTTGAATTTTGATGAACGTTGACAAATAGCTAAGTTATTAATGATGAATTTTGGTTACATGTCGATATTTTAATTTTCCGTTTTTGTTGCCTTTTGTTTTGTTTATCTCAAGTTTACAAGATTGTCGATAGCTCATGAAATCCGACTTTTATGTTAGTGGAATTATATGGCTTGGACACAAATGGAATGATGTACCATTCACCAGTTAGAGTTCATCAATTGCCCTGGTATTTATCTGGATGAATTAATTGTACATTTATTATATAAAGTAAATAAATTTATTTCCTTTTATAGTGAAGATCATAAAGATAGAAATTTAAGTATAATTCTAACACACTAAATTTGGAATCAAATAAAAGATTTCAAATTGTTTTGATTGAAGGTAAAAAATGGGTTTTGAAGGGGCCCGAAACCCTTTACATCAAAAGCAGCCGAACCGAAAGATAAAGACAACTAAAGCATATCAGCCCAACCCCAACAAGACCACAACAAAAAGTCAAGTAAAAAGGAGGCCAACCGGCAACATTACATATTTTTCAGAATATCTGCAGCCTCCACATCACAAGCCGCATTCTTAACGCCGTCATCCCCAGCAGCAGAGAAATCCTGAGTACCAGCATTAGCTTTGGTCTTGTTGCGGGTTTGGGCCCCAGGCCCACCCGATTTCACCTCGCCAATCAAAACACAACCCTTATCAGCATCCTTATCACCAAGCTTCTCCCCTTCCATCAACTTTTCATCAGCATCATCAGCATCAGCATCCTTGCCATTTTTTACACTATCCACAGGGGAAGTGATACCAACAGACTCAGCATTAAACCTAGTTTTGTTCCCCTCCCTTCCTTTGTCCAGATTAGCATAAATCCTTTCAATGTGATTTTCCAAGGTGAGGATTCTTCCTTCCAGATTTTGTTTCAATAGAAGCGTTTCCTCCGCCACAATCTTCAGGGAATTCATCATATCATCGATATGATCCTGAACAGAGGAATCCTCTGTTTTGCTCAAAACACCCCACTTTCACATTAGTCATATTCAATTCATGGAAAATCCAATTAAAAAGCTTACAAAAAACAATGGAGCCCTTTTTGGCAGCTCCCAAAACATCAACAATATTTTCTTTACCAATATTAAAAACCTCTTTACCCTCTTCATCCTCCTCATGTAAGGAGCTAACCTTATCCATATTAGCAACAACCTCCTTAACCTTATCAGCTGCAATTGACATCACAGTCGGGGTTTTGATTTCCTGATGGACTCCATGCTCTCAGCAGCAACCACCATCATTTTCATCCTCCTGTTCGGATCCACCACAAGAGAGTCCACAGCAACCTGCTCACTGTCAGTCACAACCATCTTGTCCTTTTTTTGATTCCGGATCCCACCCAAAGAGACCACAACACCCTGTTCCTTTCCATCCGGAGACCCCACAGCATCATGTTCGCCAACCATTTTAAGAGGAGTGTGCATCTTGAGCATTTTGCTAGCAGACCTCACCACCTTAGTCTTACTATCATCCACCGCCATCTCCCTAATTTTTAGAACAGGGGGCGGCGACAACACCTCCCCAACCATATCTTTCATGTCCTTTCTGCTACGGCTCAACATTTCATTAGCAGGCTCTTCACTGCAAGTATCATAACCCTTATTAGGGCACATCACCTCTTTTTTGCACTTTCCCAGAGCAAGGGATCTCATTTCTTCATCGATTGTAGCTAGGGAATCTCGCACAAAATCCACATCATCCTTTGAATCTGACTCCTTGTCCAAGATAAGCTTCCGTTTCTTCATATTTTTGCAAGGCACTCCCTCTTCAGAAACAGTCTCATAACCCTTATCTTGCTTTTGTTTCACATCCTTCGGGGCAGAAAGCGACTTGACAACCTCAAAGGCTTTGGCATAATCAAAGATAAGGAGAACCAACCCCACATGAAAAACAAGGTTCCTTGGATTTTTCTTATGGTCAATTATACCAACATCCAGAGAGGCCAAAAGGTAACAAGGAAAAGAAATCCTTTTCTTGTGACAGAAATGGTTAAGTAAAACAAAGTGGTAAGCATTTACCGCCGGGCCTTCGAGAGAATGTACCACATTATCTCCTCAACGTCCCCTCACAAGGCCTTGATAGGCTTCCTCTGATATCCCCCACTCTTCGTCGGTTTAAGGTCTTGGGCTTCCTCTCCTTTGAAGAAGATTTTCATGGCATTCTACACTTTTTTCTTATCTCTAAAGAACTTCATACCTTATGTCGACAAACCAATAATGTGGGCTATAAGGTCTTCATTTACATCAAACTTCGTTCCTCCAAGTTTCAACACCTTGTTGTTCCAGTTTTTGGCAAACAAAGCAGTCGTTTGAGGGTTATTACCATGCAATTTCTCAATATAAGGCATCAATCCTCCCTTCTCAAGAATAGTCCAAACCTCATATTTCTTCGTAACCACATCTTAAGAGAAACACTCTGCACGATTTCTATCTCCACCCATGGCAACCGAGCTCACAAAGTTGAAACAGTTCGCAATTCTTAAAACAGTGAAGAAACTTCTCGAAAAAGCACCACTTAGAATACCCACAATCCGTGTGAGAAAAGAGACATGGCAAAGGTAATTTAATAACATAGTAATCCGCTCCCTACAGATATCCTCCTTAGTACCATCAGGGCAACCCGAATCCTGATTACCACTCCTCCATATCATCACCCTCCACGTAATAATAAGCATGCACGCCCATCGCCATACAAGAACATAATTCCCCTTAGATATTTGCATCATGATTAATTGTGACAATAGCCTCTATAGGAAGAGAGTCATTCAAATTCCATTCCCGGGACCCTCTATCCCCCAAATTAGCAAAGATGTCAGCCAAACTATTTCCTTCTCTCAAAATATGGGAGATATAATACTCATCAAAAGACTTAAGGATCTCAATGGAATCCTTAATCAAATTTTCAATAGTCCAAAAGGCGGTGGCACAATTTTTCAAATTATTAATGATGTTGAGAGAATCCCCCTCAAGCCACACTTTCTTAAATGCTTTCTTTTTAGCCAGTTTGAGTCCGTGATAGGCAGCAGCAAAAGATTTCAAATTGTTGCCTGTCATCACAGTGAGAATATAGCAAGCACTCTACATTTTGTATGAACATCTCAATTGCTCATATCTTATATTTTTAAATAAATAAACAAAAGGTGCAATGGCTCCATATATATATATATATATATGGGGATAGGCATCTGCTAAAGTTTTTAATTGTGTTCGTAATTGTTAATTGTTTTACCTAATACGGTTTTGATAGATAGTTTCTGGTAAGAAATTGAATATCTAAGAATAATAATCAATACCAAAGAATAGTAATACAGTTCATTAGATCACATAAAATGTAGCAGAATGAAGTTGCAAAGCAAATGAATAGTCATGAAAATGATCGGATGATCAAATAAAAGAAAGCAATAAAATCTATAAACCAGGCAAAGTCACGTTCTACAAAATTTAACCAATTGAACTCTACATGATGTAGAAAAGAAGCAGGCCATAGATGAGGTAAGAGAGGCCCCCTTAAAAAAATCAACGCTGATGCCAACGTTCACAGAATTGGCTACTGTGGCAGGAATAACAGGTATTATCATATTGGTAAATGAAAAAAAACTCCTAGTAAAAAAATAATGCAAATGACTAATTCTAAAAATTTCTTAAATAGATAATTGTTTCAACACAGCTATAGCTCCAATTAGATTAAAGTAATATGGGATTACTGTTTAGAAATAACATTTAAAATACATGGCTACCATTAAGTTATTTTCCATGTCTAATTTTGCGCTAGACTCTCATTATATCGATGAAAACAAAGTTTCAACCTGAATGGTACCTGGTCCCATAATCCATAATTAATTCCTTAATAGTTGCTAGGATGTTCAATTTTAGGAGTTAATCATCCATAATGGATGTCTATCTTTTGAAGTCTATTTGTTAGTAGTTACAAAGATAACTGCTGAATCCTGATCTGCTGGAACAGATACGGTATCATTTACATCCATAATGCTTGTTAGCACAGATCTTTTTAACAGCATTATTCTTATAGTTAGCATTCACATTTGAGTAGGGGACCAAGCAACACTCTCTAGTAAGAGAAATGGCATGTTGGCAACAAGAAACCAACAGAACACGCTAAAAGTAGGTTATATTTGCTTTGACACAAATTGTGTATAAGTCTGAGAGAAGCTGAAATTTAGAACACTCAAAGAAAATTTTAAGGTGATATCAAAGTACAAATTTTTGCACATTAAGATTTTTTTCATGCAAGGTAATTGTCTTAAAAGAGTTTGTGATGTTAATAATAGGGAGTGGAACATCTGCCTTTCATCAAACTTCAGAGGACATAAATCCTTCAAGACAGGTCGATAATTACTCGTATCCCAAAACTTCTTTGCCAAGTGCAAAGGATCTAGCAACCATAACCTTAAAGAAGCCAGACAAATCATTGTGCTGCCAAAGTGCCTCCCAAGAATATCATCAAGACAGAGAAATACTCAACAGAGTATCACAAGAAATGCCAAGAAAGTTAAAACCAAAGAATTAGAAAAAGAGAACGACACAATTATGTCCCCCCAAGTAGCATTTCATGTATAATAATGCCACAAGGACCACAACTTATGCAATTTTCAGACTGAAGTTTTTAAAGACTCCTAATGCACAACAGGTAAGTTACAAGTACATTTCTCATTGCAGTGCAATGTACTTGGGAGTAGCAGAAAGTAATTAGAAGAATATGATGTAGCTGAACAGGAACCATATGCAAAACCTGCTAATTTCTCCTTTAGAGTACTCAGCTATTTGCATATTCCTGCTTACAGAGAATCATCTGCAGTAAACATCCTGATCTATTTGTGGTGGTATTTGCTGGATTTCAGTGCTAAGTTCTTGCTCAATCTTATATCTGCAGTAAAATAGAGTCATGAAAATGTGCATTGCATAAAAAGCAGACCAAACAACACTACTAATGATAGTTAACATCAACGATAATGATGATACTTACAAATTAAAACGATCCTCATATGTAATAAGATTTACAGCAAGACCCAGATGACCAAATCTACCAGAGCGTCCAACCTAGAAAATATTTGGTGAAATGAATATTTTGGTTCACTTAAATACAGCAGCCTAGCATAAAAGTAGATGCAATGAAACAAGCAGATGCCATCAAACATTTGCTTATTGTTTGCATATTTCTAGAAGACTCGAAAGACAGTCATGGTATTCTATTAAAAACAACATACCCTGTGTAGATAGGTTTCTGAATTCTTTGGAAAGTCAAAATTGATCACAACATTAACTGCTTGGATATCAATGCCCCTTGTAAAAAGATCTGTCAAAAAGTGTTCGGAAATATCAAATAAACAGTAGGCATGAAAATTCGAAGACAAAGTATACAGGTACAAGGTATTTATGCACCTGAACAGACAAGATTTCTACAAGCACCATTGCGGAAGTCATGAAAGACTCTATTCCGGTGAGATTGGAGCATCTTGGCATGTATGTAAAAGCATGAATACCCAAGCTCGGTGATCTTTTTGGCCAAAAGTTCAACTCGATTGACCGAATTACAGAAAATTATTGACTGGTTAATTTGAAGCTGCAACAACCATAAAAATATAGCACTATCAACAACAATAAAAATAAAATGATAATTAAAAAGATTCATCTCATTGCTTCTCTGGTTCTAGGTTGTCAAGATTCTATAATCAATGGTGGAGATTGTTATAGCCATTAGCAAAATTCATTGGAATGGCAACCTTTGGAGGGTTTTGACTTGATCTTCTTACTACCTCTCAAAATACTGCTCTTAAGCACTATCAATTAAACACATTGTTATCTGACCTATCAATATAAAGTAAAAGATAATCCTAATTGCATATTTCTAATCAACAGAATCCTAATTGAATATATTTTCAAATTGTGAATGTGAAAAAGTTCTTAAAGGTTTTCCCTCCATAAAAT
Source organism: Sequoiadendron giganteum (assembly GCA_007115665.2). Classification (NCBI taxonomy): domain Eukaryota; kingdom Viridiplantae; phylum Streptophyta; class Pinopsida; order Cupressales; family Cupressaceae; genus Sequoiadendron; species Sequoiadendron giganteum. Next base: position 260,656,767 of record CM021101.1, read on the forward strand.
AAGCTTCATAGTGACAACACAGGGCCAAGATAATACCGAAGCATAAACCAACCTTCGAGAAAAGTGTGTTCAGACAATGAACCTTCTGCCTCTCCTCAACAAAAGCATAATACTGAGTAATACCTTTAAGTGTTAACTCATCCATGAGATTGATCACATAAGGCTTCCGTAGAAACTTATCTTTGAACGATTTCACAGTCACAGGAAATGTGGCTGAATACAATAAAATTTGACGATTTTCTGGAAGGAATGTAATTAGATGCTCTAACAATGGTTGAAACTCTTGAGAAAGAAGTTTATCCGCCTGACAAATGAGAATTACCATCAGTATCTGGTGTGAAAGAACAATAGCCAGCCACCAAGTACATTGCTTTGTGATAAATTGCAATATAAACAGTGAGCAAAGATGCAAAACATTCAAAAACAAGAACATGTCAGTAAATAATCGTTTCTCATGCATCAAAATTTCTAAAAGTGTGTGTTTTGTATTTATGGCATTAAGGTACAGAAAAAATTATTATGGCAGTAGAAGTTAAAGCATATCAAAGTCTCTTAAAAGTTAAAACAGATAAAACTCAGAAGATTTGGTGTTATCATTTATTCTTGACTAACTTCTGTCAATAGAACAACCAGTAACAGATCTGATGAAGCATTTCTTTCAGGTTCTGAATACTTGGACAGTAATTATTTTACGATAAACCAAAAGGATATTTACCACTATCCATAATCTAGAAACTCAAACAAACAGGAGACATAACAGAAACCAAGTTCAAAGTTGTAGCATGAGGCTTCACATTTTCTTATACTCAAACAGGCAGCCCCAAACAAAAAGATGTCAATCAAGAACCTATGCCGACAATCAACATTGCACATATAATGATAATCAATGCTTCCACTGATTCAATCAAGTCAATGTGTAACCAAAAAAATAATTGTGGTTCAGACAAAAAAGCCCATTACCTCATCCATGACAAGCATTGTACAATCTTTCAAGTTACAAACACCCTTTCTCACAAGATCCAAAACCCTTCCTGGTGTTCCAACTAGTAGATGTACTGACTGGTACAACCGCATGATATCATCCTTTAAACTAGTTCCTCCTGTAGTAACCATTATTTGAATTTTCAAATGCTTGGCAAGCTCTTTGCATACTTGCGATGTTTGAAGTGCCAACTCTCTTGTCGGAACCAAAAGGAGAGCTGCACATAAAGTTCATACAACTAAGTGACAGGAGAAAGCCAAAAGAAAAGCAATGCAATTGGATGAATATCAACATCGTCAATTGAATACTAAAGCTGACTTTTCCAGTCCTGCAGCTTTCCATGGTTTAAACATAAAATCATAGGAAGACAATATGAACCAACCTATGAATACTAAACAAAATTTCTGCTGCAAAAAGCTTTACTGATCAGTAATACAAGTAAATAATTGTTACCTCTCATCATTTAGTTAAAAGCATTCACAATTACCCAAAATGCCACTTAAATGTGGTCATTTCAAAGCAGAAGTAGCACACTAAAGTTTGTTTTTCACAATATTAAAATTATATGCAATGCTTCATTCCAGAAATTCTACTGTTTGTAACCTAGAATCCTAAAAACAGGAAAAGCACAAGCATTATTATCTAGAGCTGTAGTATAGAACAGTAACTGAGAGGTGAAACAAAAAAGTTTAAATCAGCAATCTTTCTACAAGGACAAAAACTTAAGTAGCATCAGGCTGCACCAGAGAGTTCCTGTGCTGCAAAACACATAGCTTCAGAAGTAGAACAAAAAGAGTTGTAATGGATGTAAAATTACAGTGTCATAATGGACATATAACACTAATCATGTAGATTGTTATAAGAATTCAATGATGTCCACTAAATGCAAATAATTATTAAAACAGATGTCTTTAAAAGCAGATGAGAGAGTATCATACAAGAGATCACTACCAATGGAAATCAACACCAAGAATGAATTGTACTACACAATTAAATTCCACAAAAAATAAAAACATGTATGATCTAGATAATGTTGACTACTTGACTGTGGAAGCTCCAATTCAAAACAAAAAACTGAAACATGTTGGGTTTTTATTATCCTTGAATAAGAATTGTAAGGCAAAATAGGTTCATAAGCTTTCTCAATCCAAATGCAAACTTTGGATTGAAAGTTGATATGCTAACGTCCTCCTCACCAGTAAACATCACTTAAGAGGTATTTGTGTACTTTGTGAGTCTCTGAACTTTGTGATTACTTATTAATACCAACGCACATAAAGAAGAGTCATAGAAGAAATAACTAATGATGCACATGGACTTCTAGCTCTTTAAAAATAAAAATATATAAACACCTTGTATAGAGTTTTTATTCTGATCTATCTTCTCTAAAGCAGGGATGCAAAAGGCAGCTGTTTTTCCAGTCCCATTCTTTGCTCTTGCTAGTATATCACTTCCAGTTAAAGCTATAGGGATACTTTCTTCCTGAATTGGAGAAGGCCTTTCAAATCCCTTCTCATAAATGCCCATAAGTAGCTCTCGCTTAAGAAAATAGTCTTCAAATTCATTTCCCTTGGTAGCAGTTACATCCTGAAAGCACAAGAAAATTAGTGTTAGCATAGAAAACTAATTTTCTATAGAGCAGTTGAAGGCCAAGAAAATATATTTAATATCAGAAACTATGCAAGTATAACAACTATAAGAGGTGTAACAGTCATGAACCACTAATGGAAAGCTAGCTACTTCGACCCAGTGAATGGGAGTTCATCACATTTATCAGTGTTCATTCTCTATATGGTCCTTTGTATGTGCACATTGTGTCATAATGATAAATTGCCAGCAATGGTAGTAAAATTCTTACTTGGTGAACTAGCAAAAGGCAGAACATGTGTGTTTTAAGCATATGCAAGTTAGGGAATTTCCTGTCCTCATTAGGAAATAAAAGATCCAAGATAACATACTAACATATCTTTAATAGCATAACATATGATAGATACAGTTGAATGATGTATTGATCCATAAACTTTCATACATGATAGCAGCAAAATTAACACATAAAATTTAAATTCACCAAGTGCAGCCACTGGTTTTCACTGTTATGTGTGTTGATGTTATAGCAATGGGAGATATCTTTCTCTCAAATTTAAAAATGATGGATAAATAATACCAAGGCAAGTCGGAATTGCAATATATAATAAATTTATGAAGAGTCACCTTGTTTCTTAAAAGAGGCCAACCCAAATGAAGAGTCACCTAGTTTTGTATAAATACAAGGTGATGATCATTCATTTGATCATCAAGTTCATTCATCATAATTCGCATTCCTAGAAGAAGTTCATACTTGAGCAGCAGATCATCATCTTGTAGCAGCAGATCATCATTTTGTAGCAGCAGACCGATTTCAAGGAGAAACATATTCATTTGTATCTTTGCATCTAGGAGAGGTGCTATTATTCATTGTATCAAATTCGGCATTGTGTTGGGCCTGAGTTGTAAGCAGATTTCTGCTCTTATTCCTTCAATTTATAAGAGATATATTTGCTGGGTTTTTTCTCCCTCAAGTAGGAGGGTTTCCCCAGGGTATCTTGTTGTGTTCATTGTCTTATGTGTTGCATTTTCTGATTGCTTTCATTTCTGATCCTAAATCTAACATGGTATTAGAGCAGGTCTAAGAAAAGATCTGATCAGATTTGTTTAAGCAGTCAAGTCAACTTTTCATCTAGGGCAGATCTTGAAGTATCGCAGATCTAAGGTTCAAATTATTTTTGACCTAAGGGCAGATCTTTGAAGGTAAATTTGTGCGGAAAAAGAAGATGGTGAGCGGTGCCAAGGTTCTGAGATAGGTCAATGGAGGGGAGTTCACGTCCAAAGGATTTCTTTGAAATCTCCGAGGCAGGGATCAAGAGGGAGTTTTGTGACTCACTAAGAAGAAGTGAAGGTTGCAGTGTTGCAAGGCCAAGTGCAAAATCCTTGGAAGACCTCTTCAGCAATTGAGAACATAATTGCACAAGACAATTAATCTGGATTTGACATTGGTAGCTCTGCAAACCTATTTAAAATAGGGTGATCTGGGATGAGGTCGAGGAGGACAGTCCTGGACTCGAGCAAGTCAATAGTGCCGGAAGTGTGCATTGGAAACCGCTCCTCTAAGGCAAGCATTGCAGACAATCTTGGACGAGGAGTTCAGGAGGTTGATGCAAGTACTTGGAGCTCCAAAGGGAGTCACATCATCATGAAGATTTGTTGTAATGTATATTTCTCTGAGACGGAGAAATATGAGGTGAAATCCCTTGTGTATATTTCTCTGAGACGGAGAAATATGAGGTGAAAGCCCTTGTAGTGTATATTTCTCTGAGACGAAGAAATATGAGGTGAAAGCCCTTGTAGTGTATATTTCTCTGAGACGGAGAAATATGAGGTGCGAGCCCTTGTTCATCTCTATGACTGAGATGAGACGTCATGTTGAGAGACTCCATGACGACATCACATTGAGAGACTCTTTGATGAACCCTTGTACTGTGTTTCTTTCCACACATGGGAGTAGCCATGGTGGACGTCATGTTGAGAGACTCCATGATGACATCACGTTGAGAGACTCCGTGATGAACCTTTGAGTTTTCCACAAATGGGTGTAGCCATTGTGGACGTCATGTTGAATGTTGAGAGACTCCATGACGTGGATATCTGGAAAGATACCTCCCTAGCTAAGAGGGAGTGTTGATGTTATAGCAATGGGAGATATCTTTCTCTCAAATTTAAAAATGATGGATAAATAATACCAAGGCAAGTCGGACTTGCAATATATAATAAATTTATGAAGAGTCACCTTGTTTCTTAAAAGAGGCCAACCCAAATGAAGAGTCACCTAGTTTTGTATAAATACAAGGTGATGATCATTCATTTGATCATCAAGTTCATTCATCATAATTCGCATTCCTAGAAGAAGTTCATACTTGAGCAGCAGATCATCATCTTGTAGCAGCAGATCATCATTTTGTAGCAGCAGACCGATTTCAAGGAGAAACATATTCATTTGTATCTTTGCATCTAGGAGAGGTGCTATTATTCATTGTATCAAATTCGGCATTGTGTTGGGCCTGAGTTGTAAGCAGATTTCTGCTCTTATTCCTTCAATATATAAGAGATATATTTGCTGGGGTTTTTCTCCCTCAAGTAGGAGGGTTTTCCCAGAGTATCTTATTGTGTTCATTATCTTATGTGTTGCATTTTCTGATTGCTTTCATTTCTGATCCTAAATCTAACAATGTGTTCCCCATCCCTTGTTAATCATGATACATACAAAAATTTATCACAGAGCTCAATCTTAGACTTGCAGAAGAAACTTCTACATCTCCAACTTTAGTGCCAATGGAAAATTCCTCATACAAGATAAACTTAAAATTTGCAATGAGTTTTCACTTTTCCAGCTAAGAGTACACATAAACTGGTCAGCTATTTTCATAATAAAGAGTCAGACTATACTTGGGGTATGCCTTTGGAAAATACATAATGTTATGTTACTTTAACAAAGACCAAGCCGTGCTCCACATTATCAACACGTTTGGCTTGCCAGGATTTCTGATTGCACAAGTATGCTCCCTTCAGTAACTATTCAATCAAAGACAAATACTAAGGCAACAATATTTTTTGCGGAGGATAAGTTTGTCAGAGTGCTATTCCATAAATTCTGTCAAGAGTACATCAAAAATATAATAGTCACACAATATATAGAAATCAACCATTTAGGTCATGTAAAGAAACAATATCTGCTAGGAAAAGCACTTCACATAGGACCTGCATATTAAAGGAAAAGGTGAAAAACACTCGGACAAACAAATTAAAAAACAAGTAGATTATGTACCCTTACTTCATTAATCCACCGTCTGAATGCTCAGTTACCTAGCAGCATAGCTTCAGTAATGATTATCGTACAACTGACCTCTTTAAATAGACTTATAGAACCACTAAATTATTTGGGGCCCAGGATGAAACCTGGCGGACAACTCTCTAGATAAAAATCTAGTTGAAGTTATATTCATGTGTGGAAATTTTGTTACACAAAGTAGTGTAAAGAAAGAGATATGTAGAACTGAAATAGTAAATGTACTTTTATTTATCTAGACATCTTGTACCCCACATACTCTTGAGAAAGATGTATTGTTATGAAATTTTTCCCCCAAAGTAAAAAAAATGCTATTTTTTCCATTTAAAATTAAAGGGGGCAAAAGTTATTGTTCTTTACCTCTTTGGTTAAAAGGAGATAGAAATAAAAGCGATATGTAAAAACCCTTAAGTTTAAAATGGGGTAAAGCCTGCGTAGTTGCCGGGAGACGCAGGGTACTGGTACGGGGTCGGGGACGGGGATGCCAATCAAATTAGGGTACGTGAGTTAAATGAATAAGGAGACAGCTATTTTATATATAAATGATTCACCGAAAATTTTGGGTATGGGGACTGGTACGTTGTCTATGTTCCCATAATGGAGTTTCCCAGCAACTATAGACCGTAAAGGAGTAAATTATGTCATTTGTATTTAATTACTTTGGGAAAAAGGTAATATAAATAACTGTTCGTCAAGAAAGAATAGTCCCAAGAGATAAACAAAAGAAAAAGAATTAATTTAATTATTTATGAAAGGGTGTGTGGTTTGAAAGCCACCCATTAACATTTGTATCAATAATTTATGTGACATCTAGAAAGGACATGGAGATCACTCCAAGAAGATGGTTTGGTGGGATATGGACATAGGAGAAGAGGCGTGCAATTGTGTCCAACTCGGGGTACAATGCACACTCTGGATTGTAATATATGGGCATCAATGCGTGGGCACCTGTTGTGTTTAATTACACCAGCTCCTCCTAGAGAGTGTCATAGCTAAGAGAGCCTAAACCACTGAGATCTTTCTAGGGTGAGAGTAGCCATTTCCAAAGTTGTCTCAGATAAGTATTATTCAAAATTTTATTTGAAAATAAGTTTTCAATGTTGATGATGATAATTATGAACTCCCACTTTTAGCTTTAATATTAAATTTCATATAACTCATTTTCAAAGCTATCAGTTTTAATATTCAATTTAATATGGAATAGCTATAGCTATTAGTTGAAGACAATAAATTTTGTAAATATCTTCTGTTATGTATCTGTTTAGTGTTTAGCTTGGCTCCTTTGTAATATCTCGTTTAACTTTTTTTTTACATATAATAAACCCTAGCTCACAATAATAGTTTGCACAATTACATATAATTATGAAATCGAACCAAAAATTGTAGTTCAAAAGTTTACTATCTAATTCAGATATAATGTTCAGAATATAGCTTAAAATATATAATGTTTAGAATATAATGTTTTAATAAATTAAAATATATAATGTTTACTATCTAATTCAGATATAATGTTTAGAATATAGCTTAAAATAGACTGAATCTATCTTCTACAATGAGTACTAATTTATCTCTAAATCTGCAGCAACCTACTTCTTAATGAAATGCCTTTGAAACACCTCAAAATCTGCCTGATATCCACCTTAAAATGCCACAACCTACAACTACTTGACAGAATATTTTAATTCAAACTGTAATTAATCCGATTTTGCATTGTGGGTTTCCGTCCTCTGATTCCAGACCTAGAGGGGTTTTGTCCTTGAGGTTAATTGAATCGTAATTCCATGCTCCAACAAGGAATAGAAATCAAATAATAGAATAGTTGAATAATTGATGTCTCCTTGTGTGTCCTCTCTTAAATATTCCTCAAAAGACATAACTCTTCAAATGCCCCTTAGTTAATATTATTAAATTTAAACTTTAATTATTATTTCATTTTAAAATATTCCTCCTTAAGGCTGGAAATTGAATTTTCCTTGGACTGCTACTACGTCGTGTTTTATATCAAATTTGGTGCCCCATCTATTCTCCAAGGATTCTTTATTAGACAAAAAAGGTTACATCATATTAGTTTTTGATTTGATAAAGCTTGTCAATTTATTTTAAAATTACGTCACCTTGCCAACTATTAAAGGGGTAGAAAAGGTTAATAGAAGAGAAGAATTTTGAAAGACAGCGCAATTAAATATATGAATTTATTTTATAAATTTAATGAGTATACATTGAGATATAAATTAATATTGTGCTTTAAGTAATATCTATATCTAAAAATATAATTATGGAGATGGTGTCACTCCCAAAATCCCCCTGCACTAGGGTATTCAAAAACAAATTCAAATGCTTGGAGGGCAAAATAATCACAAGGGACAGGAACTATGCTGGTAAGGTAGGAATCTATACAAGATCTAGGGTGCTATAGTAGGATCCAAATAGCCCTATGTTGTTTGGGCATCTAGCCAATTCTTCTCCTACTTTGCCACAATCTTTTGCCATTTGTGGCTTGGGTCAGATTCTCAACAAAACATCCCACAAGGGACAGATTCAGAGGTTGCCAATGGGAAGGACATCAATCAAGGATGTAACTACACCAATCCACAAAACATACATTAAATCAACCACTAAACATGGCGTTTAGGCTAGGGTTGTTTCACCACAAAGGGTGTCATTATGCTTGGAAGTAGAAAAACCACCAATTCCTCTTAGGATTCATCTAATTTTAGGAAAAACAGCAAGAAACTAACAATGGAATCGACAAGCCCCTCCATTCCACTAGCATGCCCTTTGAAGTGAATTGATCAATGCATGGTTGGTTTTCAAATGGTATCGAGGATGGTATTACAGCGGCGACAAACTTGGAAATGCTTAATTCTTCTGGTCTAAGTATGCATGTTGCCTCCCTTTTGCACTCTGCGACAAAGAATGTGCTTTCTAAGGTTTTGGTCAATGATTTTTTAGTGGCAAATATTCACCAATTGGTCAATAGTTGAAATTTGGGAATCAAAATTTGGCTAATAGTTCAAGCTGTATCATGACATGAATGGACACATTTTTACAAAAGTTTATTTTAGTCTTATTTAAATCACCAAAGAACTTAATTTATTAAACTTTTTAACTCAGAAATTTGTCATATTCAATAAATGATTAGATCTGATTCGCCTAAATTTTATAAGTTATAGTACAAATCTAAATTAATTCGCCAATAGTACATAATTATTAGTTGCTTTAGGGCTATATTTCCAATCTTCAGTTGCCACAATTGATTTAAAATATAATCAAACAGTCCTCAACAATCCAAAAGCAATTTTGAGCCCCATGAGCATTACTCGTCACGTGTACGCTTTACCTCACGGAACAACAAGGACCGTTAGATTATATTTGAAATCAATGGTGGCAACTAAATATTATAGAATCTACCCCTTAAACCCATCGACCATTTCCACCCTTGGGCCCCTACTTTTCCATCAGAAATAATTTTTTAAATGGAAGGATTCACTATCATAATTAATACATTTTCCTATTATTTTCTAAGATTCACAAGATTTCTACAAAATTTTAGTGATGTAAAAATAATCACCAACAAATTTAATATTTTTTTTGAAAAAAAAGAAAAACTTGCCAATAGAATTTCATGCCCCCATCAAAGAAAGAAACAAATTGCAATATTTAGTTGAATCGCAGCACTTTAAATCTAGGAAAATAAAGTAAACATGGACAGTGATTCTAATAAGGGGATCAATTAAGATTATAAGAATGAACAAGGGCAGCAATTTCCTTGAATTAAAGATATTTAATTAAAATTAAATTAAGAGGGTTTTAGGCCGACAATTAAAAGGAATAGTTGTGACTTCCAAAAAGGCAGAAATAATGAAGAGGTGTGACTCCCTCAAACTTGAAGATATAAGAGGGAGAGAAGTTCATTTGAGAAGGAGATCCATAACACCATTCAATCAATCAAGAATAAATATGATCTGACTCCTAATGTGAAAGGTTGTCACTCCTTCAAATATGAAAGATTGTGACCCCCTCAACAATAAGATATAAAAGGGAGATCATTTCCTTGTGGAGAAATCATCAAGTTGGAAAAAGGAAAAATAAGAATAAGAAATATAAGACATCTCTTTGGAAAAGAGATTGAGAACAGCCATTGATAATATTTTGAAATAAAATTGGTGACAGCTAATTAAGACTAAAATTATCATTCCATCAAAAGTATTTATTTAGAAATATTCTAGCAAATTCCCTTAGGAATCATATATTGAATTTGTGAAGTGTCTTGCAAATAGGAAGGCCATTCAGCCTTCCAAGTTCACAAGAGGTGAAGGAAGACCAGCCTTCATGTTAGTTTATGTTACTAATCAATTTTACTAATTTCTCAACTTACATAGTTCAAATTATCTTTTTTATAAGCCTACCATTCAAAAAATTAAAATAAAATTCCCAATATAGAATTTCTTGAGACAAGCAATCTTGGGAAGGGCAGAGTCTCATGCCCCCATCAAAGAAAGAAACAGATCATAATATTTAGTTGGATTACAGTACTTTAAGCCTAGGAAAATAAGGGGAACATGGACAGCGATTCTGATAAGGGGATCGATTAAGATTATAAGAATAAACAAGGGCAGTGATTTCCTTGAATTAAAGATATTTAATTAAAATTAAATTAAGAGGGTTTTAGGCCAGCAATTAAGGGGAAAAGTTGTGACTCTCCAGAAAGGCAGAAATAAATAAGAGGTGTGACTCCCTCAAACTTGAAGATATAAGAGGAAGAGCATTTCATTTGAGAAGGAAATCCATAGCATCATTCAATCAATCAATTAAGAATATATATGATCTGACTCCTTCCAATGTGAAAGATTGTGACTCTTTCAAATATGAAAGGTTGTGACTCCCTCAATAATAAGATATAAGAGGGAGATCATTTCCTCGTGATAAAGGATCAAGCAAGAAATAAGAGAAATAAGAATAAGAAATATAAGATATCTCTTGGGAAAAGAGATTGAGAACAACCATTGAAGATATTCTGAAATAAAATTGGTGACGGCCAATTAAGACTAAAATTATCATTCAATCAAGAGGTATTTATTTAGAAATATTCTAGCAAATTTCCCTAGGAATCATATCTTGAATTTGTGAAGTGTCTTGCAAATAGGAAGGTCATTCAGTCTTTCGCGTTCACGAGATGTGAAGGAAGAGTAGCCTTCATGCTATTATCAAGTACGCCACCCCGAGATGGAAGGCCAACCTTCATGCTCTGATTATGATTCTTCATTTGCTCCAAAGATTCCTCCCAAGTCTCCTCTTTGCAAGCCAACAATGGTGGTAAGGAGTATCCTTCTAGAATGATGGGTGTTTCGACTCTAGCAATCAAAGAGAAACATTCCTCTCGCACCTGACAATTCTTCTAGTTCTCCCTCAACAAGGTTATCTTCATTCCTTTCTCAAGGTCCTAAAAATTCCGAAGAATGGATATTTGTGGTTAGATAGAAGAGGAAGGTTCCTCTATGTAACAATGGGGATAGTAGAGTGGTCCTACGACTGCATAATAAAATGGGATAAGGCTATATTACTTGTATTTTATGTATCAATTTGGTTATTGTTTGTGTTAATGCAAAAGGGTATTAAGGCTTGGGAAGAGGTCATCCCTTTTATGGCCTCTAGCTCAAGCCAGGCTAAAAGTTCTAAAATTTACTAATAGAAAAAAGATTGAGATATCTCTCAGAGGAAAAGCGCCAAGTGAGAATTGCCCCCGAGGGGCAGGCTAAAACTAAATTTTGACGGGGCCTCTAGGGGTAACCCGGGCCCCTCGGGGGCAAGTTTTGCAGTGCGGAATTCTTTTGGTGATATGGTCTGGGCGGCGTCTTTAAAGTTGACAATTGGTACAAACAATGAAGCAAAGGCTGAAGGGTTGCTTGAAGGCCTAAAATTTTGTGTTGACAAGAGTTTGAAGAACATTGATATAGAAGGTGATTCATAAATTATTGTGAGGGTTGCGTCCACTGGGAAGGCATTGAATTGGAAAATTCAAAGTTGGCTAAACCGAGTGAGACCATTATTTGCTCAACTAGGAAACTTCTCTATCCGCCACATTTATAGAGAAGCTAACAGCCTGGCAGACTATCTGGCAAATGTTGGTCTTGAACAACCAACGCAAGCAAAGGTTGTTAGAAACCAAGATCAGACATGCAAACCTAAACACCTTCCACAGAAGAGAAAAACAATGAAAAAGCAAAGCTTTGCATGAAATGTGCAAATTGATAATATTCAAAATTAAGAAATTACAATAAGAGAATTGTTTTATAAAAGCAATGTATACAACCCTAATGTTGACCTAAAAACAACTCAACTAAAATAAAGCTTACTTATTAATTAAGCAAACTAATTATTACCTAAGCAAAACCTAAGTAAAGTTATGCAAGTGTAATTAAATATTAATTACACTAACACCCCCCCATAAGTGCAACTTAGGGAGACTAAAACACTAGAAGAAGATGCATGCAAGCAAGGATGGGTCCCGACAACTAGGCCTGATGAGGTACCCATTTACAAATGTAAGAAAGAGGTAAAGAAAGAAAACCCAGTGGAACAAAACGCCCCTACAATGAGATAACTGCTGCAAAGAAGCATTGAAAGAACACTGTAGAGTAACACTGGAACCGCAATCTGACAAGCAAGGAAAGATACTTTTGTTTACAAGAAACCATATCGGAATCATAATAATGCAACAGCAGACCCGATGCCACGGAACACTCGAAAACACCAAACTGGAACAACCTTAGAATCCATGAAGCAACAGTAGATGATATGAATGATGTGATACAGAAATAAAGTGCAAAGATGCAAGTTGCACCCTCCCAACTGCCAAAATATCCAAGTAATCTCCAAACAACCCATCGGGCCAAATCTGAACTAAGTGATCAACCTGGGACAGATACAGAAAAAGTGCATGGACAGCAACATAGAGCTCCTCAATACCTTTCCAACGCCGCAAAGATACCGAAAATCGAACATCGTGGCAAAAAGTTATGAGCTCGAAAGCATAAAATGAACATCTGACTTCAAAAAGTAATAAAAAGCACCAACTGCAAAATCTGACAAAAAAACCAACACCACTGGATAGTGCTCATAACCAACTTTCCGAAAATATCTCGTTTGCCAAATTTCGACAACCAAGCGAAAAGTTATGCTCGTTTTCCCGATTTTGCTTATTTTGCAAAAAAAAAGCAAAAAAAACAAGCCCCCAGGGCCGAGCGCTAGTCGCCCATGTGACCCTGGCGCATAATTATTTTTAAAAAATAAATAAATAAAACACCCAGAACCCACCGGCGATTAGCCAGATGGCTGGCGATCACCGCCAAACCGGACGAGCACCGCAACCATGCGGTTGGCGGGCTCCACTGGAGCTCCGCTCCACGGGTGGTGCGCCACTGTGGCGCCACTCCACGGGAGGCGGTCCGGCGGCGCCCCCTATTTTTAATTTATTTTTATATTTTTTTGAAAAAATATCGCCTCAGAGTGCGTGCTAGGAAGGTCGTACGGCCTCCCTGGCAAAAGAATTTTGCCTTCCGGATCAACTTCGCCAAAATCAACGAAACAAAGGGCGATCTTAGGGTTTTGAGGCGTTGCGAACACGATGACAGTGTTCGTTTTGCTCCAAGATGCTCCGAAAAATAGGCTACCTCCAAAGCTTCCAAAAAAACACCGAACTTCAAATCCTCACAGATCTGGCAAATGATGACCAAACTCTGCAAAATGAAAGCCAAACTTGACTTTTTCCAGTGCTCTAAATCCAATGGTGAAGCCCAATTTGATCCAAGATGCTGCATAGATGAACTCAAGGCATAAAATCCTCGAAGAACCCCAAACGAACTCTGCAATGATTTTCTCCAAAATTTGAGAAGGGGTTGCATGTCAAGGCTCTGATACCATGTTAGAAACCAAGATCAGACATGCAAACCTAAACACCTTCTACAGAAGAGAAAAAAAATGAAAAAGCAAAGCTTTGCATGAAATGTGCAAATTGATAATATTCAGAATTAAGAAATTACAATAAGAGAATTGCTTTATAAAAGCAATGTATGCAACCCTAATGTTGACCTAAAAACAGCTCAACTAAATAAAACTTACTTATTAATTAAGCAAACTAATTATTACCTAATTAAAACCTAAGTAAAGTTATGCAAGTGTAATTAAATATTAATTACACTAACACAAAGATTTCAAATAACATAGGGTTGTGGCCGCATGGAGTAGAGCTTTTGAACAAAGATTTAATCGGCTGAGTAGATGTGTACTCAAGGTGGCGAGCCGTGGGGTGGTTGGGGTCGTTAAGGTCATAATGGGCCTTTCCAGTTTTGCATAAACGTCTTCCACTGGCCCTCTTCCTTGGGGTTGGGCTTTATCCAAGGGTATGTGGTTTCCCGAGTAGCCTAGCTCTTGCAGCCAAGTTCGGGCTGCAACAACTTGCTGGGGGATGGTGCACAATGCGATAGCTTTGGAGGTTTGCGGTCTGCAGCTGTAAGATGGTGAAGTCTTATGCTGGTGGCTGTGTAGCAGAACTCTGGTGTGCATAACTTGTAGGTGCTCATGTGTATGTTGGGAAGATGATGATCTTTGGCTAGGAGCAGGCAAGTGGCCTCAAAGAGGTATTGATAGTTGTCCACGTGGAGCGTGGGAGGTGGCTCTAAAAGCATTCTTTGAAGTTATATCAAATAATGAAATGTACTACCAGAGGCCCAAATCGATAGGATCTTCGATGTTGGGCGTGTTTTTTTATCTTTAAATAAAATCGAGCGCTACCCTCTCTGATTTGGTAGCGATCCGCCAAAAAAAAAAACATGGGTCATTAAAATGGGGGGATTTAATTGAAAACTTGTAAAATTATAGGTTAAATAAGTGAAGCAGTCCAAAGATATTTGAATAAAGGAAAATGGTTTAAGTCACTTGGGTTATATCAATAATGTTGGGTAAAAAAATATATCTTAGATAAAAAGATAAATAAATTTTAGGGCTATCCCCATTTTATCATAAATATTGTTATAGGTGCATATAAGTTAAAATATAGGGTAATATAAATTGGATATGTGTTTTAATTAGGTATTTCAATATTATTAATAGATTATTATGTTAAGTTTTACCTCAAATTATGATTGGTTACATATAAAGTGTTAAAATAATAATAATTAACTTAATATTAAATTTGCTACAATATTTTAATAAAAATTCATAGTTATGTTCAAGAACAATTATGGGTCTAATGGGTTCCTCAAGAATATTTTGTATATGGTTTAATACATTCATGATACAACTAATATATTGTTAATGGTAGATTTTATGGTAAGAATTTTAAGATTTAGGCTATGTATATCATATAAACGTATAATATATAGTTTGTCATTTACATAGATACATTTCAAGAAATTATTGCAATGACAAGGATATAATATAGGTATATAATACCTCACATAATATCAATTAGATTTACTATAATGACAATATATATGTATAAATATCGTATAATTAAAAAATAAAATAAAGTTGAGTCATAAATAAATACAATGAATAGTCTATTAATTTATGGGAACTTAAAAATATTGTAGCGAGCTACTTTAATTACTTAAAGCTATTTTATTTTATTTAAGAGCTATTTTATTTACTATATTTATTTATAGTAATTTTACTATTATTTAAAGAGTTATTTAATTTTGTACATTATTTACTTTTTCTTTTATTTGAATTGTTTATTACATATCTTAAGTAAACAATTATTTCAATTGTTTCCTTATTAATTTATTAGTACTTGAGAAAATATTTCATTTACTCTAGTTAAATAAGAAATAAAAAAGGAAATGATGGGAGTATGCAAATTTCACCGTTACAAGTGTTATACAATGTGATTATAAAGTTAAGTGTATATCGATAATTGTCAATTATGATATCACTATTATGTTGCATAATAGTTTATATTCATAAGTTATTAATATGTATATGAATATAGAGTTTTGAATAGATCGATTGCTATCTTATATTTTTACATATTATATTGAATATTAAAATAGTCAATAAAATTATCTTCTATTCATGTGTTATAGCATGGTATGCATGGTATGGTTGGTGAAATTGTTAATTTCAATGTAAGGAGGGCATAGGTTCAAAATCACAATGTACATATATATTTTTTTATGGAATGATATTAAATACTTAGTATCAATAGTTAGAAATGCATTTTAAGGTTTGTAGGCCTCTAAGTGGTGAATATATAAGATAGAAACACATATTAGTTTACACCTTATTAATAGAATTAAACTATATTTTGGGAAACAAGTTATTTATCATAAACTAACCTACACCTTGTAAACAAATTGAAAATTGTACTTAAGGAATATTAGGACTAGGGAATTGGATGTAGCTTTCTCTAGTTAAAAAAAGACTTATCAAATCAACAAATAAAAATAATTTAAAATAGATGGAACATTACAACTTGAAAAAAATCCATGAAATATAACGATTTGTGATTGTTGCATGTATCTTCTTTGAACTATGCAAAGTTATTTGGTTGGTTGGATAAGGTAGTGATAACATGCTAATTGTTAGCAAAGCCAACATCCAAATTTGTTAGTTAAGTCTAACCTAGGTTACATTGTTGGCCCATAAAACAATGCTTTTATAGGACGCAAAATTAAACAATTTTTATCAGGCTGAAACATAAGGGGAGAGATGTCCTCTAAAAATCAAAACCATTTTTGGATTACAAATTTATAATAATCCTTTTCCATTACATACTAACAATAATACTAAATATCAATAGATGCCCAAGCATTCTACTAGTTTTATAGCAAATACACATATTGGTAGAGATTTTACAAAATTACAACATAATGGTTCTTTTTCCCATATGCCTAGTGATACATTTATACGCATGACTCATAATATTTTCCTCTTCGTATGTACCTCCAGTTATTTCATTTCATGAGGAGATCCCCAACAATAACTATTATGGTCCGCTTTATTTTTGAAGTTTCCTCCATGGTCGTCACCAAATCTTTCATCCAAAAGTTTAATTGAACAAATCTCCATCCCTAAGTTAAATTGAAATTCAATTAACACAATTACTTGAAACAATGAAAGATTAGAACTTATATTTCTCAACGAAGTGGCCTATGGATGGTAATCAATTACAATTGTTTTATTGTTGCTTAAGATGCTTTGTGAGATTCTTTGTACCATCTTTGTTTTTTAATTGTACTTTGTTATTGGGCTTGATCAACCTAATAATAACCTTCTACATGTGTTTTGGTAAGTATTGTATTAGTTATTATAAACACCCTATTGTATTACACTGAATTGATATTTAAGTGACTGTGTGAAGTGATATGAATTCTGCCTTAGGTTAATTGTGTATTTGGTCATTTAAAAGTCAAAGTTGAGGCTCAATGTTTGGACAAACATTTTTGAGTTTAAGATTATGAGTTCTTAAAATTATTTTAGTCAAGAAGAGAGGATATTCAATGTCCCTTTTGATTGAACATGATTTATAATCTTGCAAGTATAGAAAATTTATATTTGTACAAGAAGAGAGGATATTCATGTAATCCAAAAAGCATAATTATCATCTTGGAATGTATTTTGAGTATGTAGATGTAGTCAATGGTGGGTGACCACATGGTATAGGATTTGCATGTGATTCACTGAGTGAGCACTATGTAATCATAGGATAATACTTTTGTAAAATTTACATTGAAGAAGAATAAAGACATCTATGTTAAAAATAAAGGGGGTGCACGAATGACTAAATTGAGAAAGTTAAATGAAAGGAGATTTAACATATAAACTTGGATTACCTCTACAATTGCAAAACAGACAATGTTTTTTATGTGAGTTTCCTTAAAAGTGCATCTACAATTTTAATCATGTTATCAATCAACAAATTATTTCTGTTGAGTCTAATTGTGATTATTAAACTAGAAAGAATCATTGAAAAACATCTAAAATTTGAGAAAAATATTATAGCTGAAATTAAAGTGAAATCAATTCACTATGATATTGATAGTGCTCCATCCGCACTTATTTCACTAATTATTTGTGTGAGTTATGTTATAGATGCACCTTGAGCTACTATGGAGAACAACTAATTTACTGGGGGAGAATTGTTGTGGGACTTTTTTTCCATGTAAATAACTCTTTAGTATTACATGGGGATAGAAGTTATTGTTCTTTACCTATTTGGTTAAAAGTTGGTAAAAATAAAACTGATAAGTATAAACCATTAAGTTTAAAAAGGGGTAAGAAAGGAAATTATGTCATATGTATTTAATTAACTTTAGAAATAGGTAATTTAACTAAATGTTTATAGAGAAAGAATAGTGCCAAGAGATACCAAAAGGAAAAGAAAAAAAATTAATTCTGCTTGAAAGGGTGTATGGTTTGGAAGCCACTCCTTAACATGTATAAAAAACTTATGTGACACATAGAAAGGGCATGGGGTTCACTCAAGGAAGAAGGTGGTTTGGTGGGCTACAAGCATAGGAGAAGGGATGTTGTGGGAGCTGAGCCGTCCCAATTTTTAAGGTTGTGGATGGGCCATGGTTGGCAAATTCAGTTGCTTGACATTTTCTGCAGAAATGAGATTCTTCATGCTACCACCTTCAATTAGAAAATCACATGGTTGCCCTTTTAGCCACATGTGTCAATGGAATTGCCCCTTTGCTTCAACTTATGGCTCTATGAGGGTTGCTCGTTCCTTTTTGAGTAGAATATTAGGATCTATGTCAATGATTCCATTTGAGGTTTTGACATCATCATCCTTTGTTTTGACCTGCATAAGCAATGTCTTCTAAGCATGGCACTCAATGTTGGAGCGATTGTTGCTTTTGAATCTATCACACCATTTACTTGTCTTAGACAATTTGCTCTTGTTCAAAGGTGACATTTTCTTTGGTATGGAGATTGTTTCCCGCTTTCCCTTCTTGAACTCCTCAACGACTACCACATAACTTGGACTAAATGGATAGTTGTAGGTCATTGTGTTACTTGAGGACTCAATGTTTCTATTACTTGAATGAGCTTAGCCTTGCATAGAGATCGTGTAAGGCATCAATATAGGCTTGGACTAGCTGTTTATGTCCTTATCCGTCATGACCACCACATGTTGCAATCATCATAGGCATTTTCGAGATAATATTCATTGTTAAAGATTTCTTGGAACTGATCTCAGGTTGGTCAAGATTTTCTGTCATGCCCCTTGCAAAATTGAACAAGATATAGGACTCGATCACCACTTTGATAATAGAAGGCGATTAACATAATGCAAATCGTAAGTCATCCAGGCGAAGACACGGTTATGAAAGGATACGACTAGGAAAAGAGGCAATTACTTAATTAATAATAATGATGCCCGTCCAAACCAGAAGACACGTCCCCCCAAATAATAATCAAGAAAATAACAAGGGAGGGTGGACAGTTGGAGGAAGATCTGCAATCACACAAGGAATAATATTAATTACATTAATTATTCCTATCTATAGTTTAAATGACATTAACAAGAAATCGTGTCCTTTGGCAAATCGATATATTGAAAGGTTGTGCCCCTCAGCCCAAGGGGGGTATAGAAGGATGAACAAATCAAGGCAGAGGACATCATCGATTAGAGAAGAAAACATACAAACCAAGAAACAAAGAGGAATCAGTCCATACATCATAGGAGATTGTTGTTATCAGATATTCATTTATATACATTCAGGTGTATTTTCTGCCAATTGTTGTTTATACATGTATGCATATGGTTTATACGATAATAAGAATAATTAATGTATGATTTCCTATGATAGAATTAGAAATGTATTTGACTAACTGAAATCCACTTGTGGGAAAGGCCTAGGGTGGAGTAGGTAAGCGAGGCTAGTAATTTGCAATCCTAGAGTTGTTTGTAATGGCTCCTAGGACCAGAGGGCACTTACCCAGAGAGCTGAGTAAACCACTTATGACCCCCACTCAATTCCACAAGATCGCAAATGTCTTCAAGGAGTCGAGGCATTGATGGGGAAAGCAAATACAAGTCGCCAAGGGGAAGGGTTGTGCTATACACCCTCTTAGGCTTGGTATATGGTTTCGGACGGACCCATCATGTCCCTTCTCCCAAAATTCTAATATGTTTGCATTGTTGATAATCTATGGATGTGATATTATTGTCTAACTCTCTATATATATTTGCATATCTTGTTCATATGGTGTTTGTAGGATTCAAACCCTCGCATTATTGAAGAGGTATTTTTGGTAAGACAAATCCTAACCCTAGTTGCTGCAATTGGTGTTCAATTGGCAAATTCTAGGGAAAATCAGGAGAGGGACATTACATTTTCTTTTTGTTTGGTCTTCCTCCCAAAGTGCATGGACTTGCCACCACTTCTTGATGGCTGACGACTTCCATGAATGCAAACTTGATATTCTCTTCATCAAAAAAGTCATACATGGAAAAATAAAATTTTAATTGATCTAACTAGTTATCTAGTGCATCTCCATTAACCTTGCCCTCAAACACAAGAATACCTAGGTTTGCTTGAAACCAAGGGTGGACTCGACCACCAAAAGGAAACTGCCTGTTCAAGAACTTCTACAAATTGGCCGAACAGAAATTTCCCATGGTCCTCGAGTGCTGCTACAATTTTGTTCTTAATCATCACATTGCAAAAAGAAAAAATAACACATCTCTTGGGCATCCCATGGGCATCAAGGCATCCCCTACAGTCTGCAACTCTTTAAGTTGCAAAACAAAAAATCATTTTATACATTATCAGTACCATGCGATGACAAGAAGAGTGTGATCTGTTTTGTTGCACTAATTCTACTTCAATTCAACAATGCGCCAACTTCACCATTTACACATTTTAGAATTTCACGGGCACAGAAAACATTTTGTTCCTTATTTTAATGACAGAAATATTGGTTAAACAGTGAGCACTCCAATCGGTTTTAATGATAGAAAAACTACTCTGCTACTCCTGTGAGAGAAGAGGCATCTAAAGTAGTGTTGTGTGCTTGCAGCATAGATTCCAGATATACAGAAGCTGATTGAGATGATGCACTACTGGCAGATTCAATACTAGGCCTATCCTGATCACAAGCATATTCATGTTTCATGTACATGGAGTGCTGCAGCCAAATGTGCTGTCTCTCAAAACGGCTTCTAGATCTCCTCCATCTTAAATCCTACACCAAGTTCCCATTATGTTCAAAAATCTGCTGAACAAGTTACAGTCATGCTTCTTTTAGTTTAAGTTATTTATAATCTATTTGAATTTTGAAAATTTAAATATTAATTTGCATATATAGTTTTAAATTTTTAATCACAGCAGCAAAAACCTTTTGGGGAAAAAGTAGGCCAACCAAAAGTATAAGATTTTTTGAAAAAATCGGATTTAGAAAAAAACATAAAAAATTGTAGAACAAGAGATAAAAACTATTTTGTAAAAAATTGAAAGGCATTTCCATAGCATAGAGATATAGAGAGAAAATAAAATAAAGAGTTTAATTAATGAATTGTAGAAAATAGATTTTTGTAGTTTATATTCATATCGCTGATTACATTGCATTGCACATTTTTCAAACTCAAAGCATTACTTCACATTGCATAACTAATAACTAGATGTTAATAGATGACAAAATTTCAATTACAATATAGTTTTTTACAAAGTCAACCTAAGCAGTTATGCAATTACTTCACATTGCATAACTAATAACTAGGAGCAGCTGCCAATTGCATTTGATTGTCATGGCATTTTATGAGACCACATTTCTTTGAGGCATTTATCCTCACAGTTCACTACCTTGCCTATGCTACCACATTTTTCATACATGTCAAAGCATTTTATCAAACAGGTCACTGCCTTGATGCTATGGCTAAAAGCCTAAAACACATGATTTCGAACAAGCTATGGATGCTTGGAAAAAATCTACCAAAGCATAACAGTAAGCAATGGCATAGACAACGCAGTGAACTTTTTGAAAAAATGTCTCAAAGAAATGTGGTCTCATGGTGATGGAATGCCATGAGAAGCCATAGACAAGGCAATGAACTGTTTAAAAAAATGCCTCAAAGAAATGCAGTCTCATAGTGATGGAATGCCATGACAAGCAAATGCTATTTGCTTATTTGTTTTTCATTGCATTCCATCACCATGAGACCACATTTCTTTGAGGCATTTTTTCAAACAGCTCACTGCCTTGTCTATGCTACCATATTTTTCACACATGTCTACCAAAGCATTTTATAAAACAGTTCACTGCCTTGCTGCTATGGCTAAAAGCCTAAAACAGGTGCTTTCGAACAAGCTATGGATGCTTGGAAAAAATCTATCAAAGCATAATAGTAAGCAACAAGCTATGGTCTCATGGTTTTTTTTCGCGCGAAAATCAGCACGATTTTATTCGTGTTTTTTGCAGGTTTTAAATGCATTTTTTGGCGATCTTGCAGTTTTAAATGGGAAAAAATCGTCCCGCCTACCGATTTTTTGCAGATTTATGCTTCTATGGTTTTAATAGCCATCCTGCCACTGTCTCCAAAATAAGGAAAAGTTTTACCTTCCCCAAAATGTCATCACCATGTCCCCAAAACTCAGAGAAACAATGGTTATCCTGATTCCTGGGTGTCAAGAAAACAAAACAAACCATACAACAGAAATTGCAGTGTCCATTAGTTGAAGGCCATGTTGCAAGGAATGGCATGGGAACCTTCAACCTTGCTTTCCAAGCCATAGAGCATTTCTCACATTTTGCATTTTGTTTTTTCCCCATTTTGTTTCTTCAGTCAAGCATAGCTCGGTTAAGAATCAGATGCAAATATGATGTAGCATTACAGTTTCCTAATCATGTCCCTGTGGATGATGCAAATGTCTTCTTATAGGCCATTGTGTCTCAAAAGCAGAGAAGGGTGGCAGAAATAGCAATAGAAGTGCTAAGAATTCTAAACAAGACAATTGTGACAAAGGGAATCCACTAAATGATTATGATAATGCAATCTATTAGGATACATGCTAGTTCCTCTTATTATTATATGCTATCCACTTGCTAGTACAGTTCAATTTATTTTGCTCAATTTTCATCTTCAGATCATTTGTGCATAAAAGTTTGAAACCATAATAAAAACATAATTTCAAAATTGCAGCATCATTTAGTCTATAGGGTTTAATTGTTGTGTGCAAAGACATGAAAAAGATTAAAACTTTTATACTGTCTATAATTTCTTTTTATGTCAACAAACCATATTTTGTGCAAAAGCTTTCAATACTATCACTGTCTCCTGTTTATTGTTTTGCAATTCCGGTAATCTAGGTTGGAGGATAAAATCCCACCCTGTAACTTTAAGTAGAAACCTTCTTAAAGAAGAATGAGCTGTTTTATATTTTAAAAATGCAATAAAGCGTGAGAAACTTGGCACAAAACCTAATAAAGGAAGTTGGACTTGAGTTTTAGCATAGGTTGGTGATATTGGACAAAATATAGGGTGTTCGCTATGATAGTTAAACCATGTTTCTATTTTATGGCCAAAACAAATTATTCAAGATGCAAAAAGTGCACTGTGCATTTTGAACACCCAGGATATGTACTGAAGTGAGCACCAAAAATTCTATATTAAAATGGGTTCAATGAAGACCTGATTGTCCCCGATGGACCAAGTAAATTATAAAACCTATCAAACTTTACAGGGGTCACTCTGGATGGAATACACCTACTTCTAAACTAACAGTCCATTTTTGCATGTATTATCTCATTCCAGGTTGATCAGAAGTAAATATCAACTGATTTTCCACATTATTCAACACAGCCCATTTAGGCAGTTTTTGACATGATATTACACCTTGACTAACCTGAAGAGCAAGAGATTGTTATTTCTGCAGCTGGAAAAATGCTTAGGTTTTCCTCACTGTAAATTAGTCTAACCTAGACTTTAAAACAATCCCCTGACTTGTAATATGCTAGGGCAACACACATCAAAATACTACAAACTTTTGCAAATAGCTAACATGTTATAAGAGATAATATAGCTCAGCAATTCCATTTGGATCTTTCCTGGTCAAATTGTGATTGCTCAAAAAAAGGCTAAGTTTATTGATTACATAGGAAATGAAGAGTATGAAACAAGTAGATACCTCAGTCCTGTAACGGGAATCAGCTGGGGGGATTTTGAGCTGGGCCTTCCAGTCGTGCATACTAGAAAATTGATGAAAGCAAAAGCAGAGTCAGTGCACTCAAACACATAAAGATCATCATATTGGCGCTACTAATAATAAAGACAGATTAAGCTTGAGCTACTAATTAGAAAAGGCATCTATAAATTGCTGCTCAGTTCTATCACCACTCGGTGCTCAAAGTCAACATCAAACTGTATCAGCTAACACAATATGCTCAATCATTTTAGGCATTTCACCCACCATGTGCTTTTATGATTCCAATTAAGTGTTGGTCCACACTGTAAGATCAATGATACAGGCACAAGTACCAGGCTAGTAAAAAAAACATACCCAGTAAAAGAAAAGAAAACATAATCTCTCATATCCCTCAAAATGTTGAAAGGCTCTAGGCATGTGTACAAGTGGATCAAAATAAGACTCTATAGAAACAATGATTAAAACACACTAAACCAAGTTCTAGAACTGATTGTCAATCTAAATTGTATTCCATTTTACTTTGTTCAAAAGTCTAATCTTACCATACTTGAAGAAAACGTGGCAGCAAAATGCTGTTTTGAGTTAGAATGGCCAAAAACCAATATGCAATGCAAGTAGCCATTACCTATGGGGTGCATGTCCTTTTTGTTCATGGCTGGTTTTGGGTGCAATGGTGCTTGCAATGCATTCAATGATCCAATACAAAATTGGGACTGTACACAAGCAATGGAGAATGTCTTCTAATGAGATTCATATGTATGTATATTTGTTAACTACAACTAAACTATACTCCAAGATATTCCATAGGTATATTCACCCATGGCATCAATTTTAATTAATTAAAGTCTTCTGCATAACATTAATAAAACACAATGTAGGGGCTTGAAGTTAGAAGGAAGCTGATAGCAGAAACACTTTCTAGACTAATCAATGAGTGAAATGCATAGAAAATACAATCAAACATTTTCTGAACGATATACACATGTTGACACTCCAAAATTTTGTGTCCCATTATGGACCTTAGCCATATTTGCCCAAACATATAACCGGTCTGAGATATCAGTCATGGGTGATTTTCTGTCCAAATTTCTTAGCACTAGTGTGTAGAGTACTGAAAAGTAGGCCCAGTTGCTTTTTGAAATTTTAAAAAATAAGCCAGGGGGCGAAAGTTATAGCCATGCGGGTTTTTCTCTCCCATCCAGTTTTGTCCCAATTTCCCGCAATGTCCAATTGAGTACGTATTTCCACAATAGGTTTTGAAAGATGAAAAATCAACTAAGTATAGGTCTTGCAAGTTTGCCTACGTGATCTGCCCTTATCCACTTGCCAAAGACTTTTCCACATTGTCCACATGCGGGTCTTTTTTTCACAAGCAACAAATTTCAAAATCGGCTAAGTGAAGTATGTGAGGGCTGATGGGGTCCAACTTCCCGCATCCTTACAATGGTGACATCATGATGACGTCATCCCATTTGAAGGTCCCCAAACCCACTAATGACATCATGATGATGTCATACTAACGTTATGTGTAGAGTTTTCGATCTGAATCGGACTTTCTTTGCAGATGCTCAAGTTCACATGCAAATCAAGTTTCCACAACAAGCCGACAGTGGTCAAGTTTCTGCATGGGTCAGATATATACTGAGAGTCTGCAAGGCTTTAAAGGCAAGATGGAAGATGTTGCGAGATCGGCTTGTGAATCGAACATGTTCCTGAAGTAAACTTGACCTGATGGGGGTCAGTTCCTTGCAGGTCCAGATGATGGAAGTTTTTCTGCAAGGTCTTCCCTTTCGAGATTTTAAAGGGATCGGAACATTGCAAAGATTGAATGGCTTGAAGGATATGTTTGTTCCAGCCATATTTTTCGCCTTCCCATTTATGATGATTTCTTCACAATTGCTCCAAGTGGGTCATGTATGTATGAATTTTCCACACTTTCCTTGTGTGACTATAGAATTGACAAAGGCGAACATAATGACCAAAAAAAGTGATGAAGTGTTTGGTTTGTGGGATTTTCTGTCTACATCGGATTTTTGACGAATAAAGGCCGTGTATTGGTCTAGGTCAAATTTCCACAAGAAAAAGTGAGGCAAATGAGTCTCACCTACCTCCATTAACGATCAACCACCACTGTAATTGCCCTAACCTTGATCCAAGGACATTAGCTAGTGACCTTTATGGCATTTTGGCACGGATCTAAGAGATTTTGCAGCACCCATACCTCATTAATTATCTGCAGAACCTTTTCTAGCGCACTACACTTCCAATACATCATTTCCAATGGATTTCATGGGTGACTATTGTTTCTTGCACTCATTCCCATGATTCGTCAATGCAAATGTATGTCGCAGATCAGAGAATGTTCTTTCACGTCTCCTGTCAATGTAAAGTCCCAACTTTTGGGGTCTCTTGCAGTGCAGTTGGAGCTGGCTTTCAAGGATTGTGTCAGCCAATTCAAAGGGCTATTTCAATGTCGCCAACATGTTCAAAGAGTTTATTGGTGATACCCGACACTTTTTGGTGGGTTTTCGTACAATTTGTCCATACTATTTATAGTAAGTGGGTCACCAACTTGGTGGTTGCCAGGGTTGCTATTTTTGATTAGTCAGTGATTTCTTAAATGGATGATTTCTTGGTGACATTAGGCATTATGAGTTATTATTTTAAATAGCATTAAAATATAAAGTTAAATTTAATAATTAACTAACGTTATTTAATTTAATAAAGTGACTTTATTGGCATTTTAAGGAGACATAAGGTGAATTTAAAATTTAATTAAAAGGTTGCACAACCCTAATTAGGGCATTGAGTTGGCATGTTATAAAAAGGGCTCTATTTGAGAAATGTAATCATTCAGGTGGATTTTGATATGAGAACACTTTTATTGCTAGAGGAGCTTTCTTCGGTAAGGTTTGTGAGGATGAAACCCCTTGCAGGCGACATCTTCTACGTTGGTGAAAGATCCAATCTGGGAGATTTGTGGTGATTACCATTCAAGAATCATATTTGGGCTTTAATGGTGTTTGATATCTTCTTCTTCAGTTCGTAGCGCTTCATATCTTCAGAGATTATTCATAACGGCTGATTAAGAGGATTTTCAAAGCTTATTGCATATCTTTGGGTCTGTTTTCTGCTGGCCATACACTCTAAGGCTGGTCGTACCATTCCAAGAAGGAAGTGTTTGCTGGAAAAGGAGGGCCCTAGGGTTTGGAGCTGATTTGGTAACTTCTTGGGAGGTGTTTGCAGTGATCTCTGCTATTCCTATCTACCAAACAGTCCTGGTAGGGTTTCTTGCAGTTTGGCGTCCATTTCTACAATACCAGTTTGCATATTTTGTGAACAGCTCAAGCCAATTCATCGCTGCATTTTGTGGGTATGTTGAAAAAGTATATGTAATGATATTTTATGAACTGGGTTGTTCTTACTTTGGAAAATTATTGTGCATTCAAACCAGAAGTTAATCTGGAATATTTCAGCTTGAATGTACTTGCATGTGCTTGCATGCTATTGCATGTGTTAATTTAGATAAGTGGTGATTTTTTACATACTAGGTTGTCGATATTTTATGAAAATACTGAGTATCTAATCTGATATAAAAATCTGGAAATTTCAGTTGTGTATTCCCTATGTAATGTTCAGTTTATGAGTTGAAAATATTATTGCAATATCTTCTATTTTGCCGCACTATATTGTTGTATCAAACATCGCGAATATATCACCAGACATTCATCAAAAACAAAAAAAACAAGTGCAAAACCAGGCTGCATATTACAATCAATCAGATTGAATTTGCAAAGGGCACTTGGTTGTGCATTGGTAATGGTTGCGGATAGGGTTTCCCAAGAGGCACGACCCTCCGACAGATTACAAACTTCTTTGTCGTGGATATATCTGCCTTGGCGTTCATTTTGCAAAGAGAGATCAAAAGAGGATAACATTTTTAAAAAGGAGAGAAGCATAGCACAGAGAAGCTACACAACAAAACCAAAAGGTTCATAGTTTCTAGCTCTAGGTATAGATATTTTTGCATTGTAATGATCTGGGTTTATCTTGAATTTGTAATAACATTTGTAACCATTGTAGATCAGGTGATTAAACGCAGATTTGACCTTGATTGAGTGTTTCCATGTGCATGGTGCTCATTTCTTTATGTGTTTCTTATTAGTTAGCCAATCAAATGACTGTAAAATTCTTGTAAAGCTTTTGCAAGATATCTTCTTTGAACAACAAAGGAAACGTATGGATATGTTCCAAGATCACTAAGTAGACTCATTTAATATTCTGCAATTATCTATGATTTTTTTAATGCATGTGTAGAGCCTAACTTGCTTGTGCATTTTAGAAAATGCCTAGTCTTCGTGGTGTGTTGATTAATGCATCACCTTGGTTTCAACTATTACATGTTTTTGTACGCACACAGACTCTGTTGCCCAATTGGATAAAGGCACCAGTCTGTTATTTGCTTTCTCTCCCCATCATCCTAAACACACTCATAATCGATAAATTTAAACATCTTTTAGTTTCATTAGTTAGTGTGTTCCACTGTTGTGTCTAAATGTTTATAGCATCTAAAGGATTATCATAAAACACATTCACTGACATCTATATGGCAGATTATCTATTAAATAAAGTGCTTAGCCTTACACATCCGAATTAGCACATAGATATATTGTGCCACCATTATTGAGATACACCATGCAGTGGATATAGTTTGTTGTAAGGGAGTGTTTAACTCTTTTAATCATCATCTAGCACCTCAGAGAAACCCCCTTGGTGTTGCAAAGTCAAAAGTGAAGGGGGTCTTACCCACCTCAACAGTTGGTCCTTAGCTGCCCAATCTAAAGACAAGTTTGTGGCGATCTTCCTGGGTTGTACACCCCTGGCACCTAGAAGATTATCAGACCTTAGGGATTTAGGGCTTACAACTCATATCACCGACAACACACATAAAACTATTCACCACATTAAATAATGTTTACCCAGGGGAAACCCTTTCATAAAAAACATAGCCTCCAAATCTCAAACCAATGCATTCATAGTATCAATCTAACTACCATACATAAGCAAGTTCAAGCCTTGACAGAAGAAAAACCAACACAAGTCTATATAAATTGCAGCTGTGTAACCCCTTCAAAATCACATCATACTAAATCCACATCCAAGCACCCAAATATATAGGCCAAGCCTAGTCCACAAACCAAGAGAGGTTTCCTAACACCATTGGGAGAAAACCATTAGCCAAGAATGACATACAAATCCCTATGAGAAATTCTGATGCGCACAATCAACAATGGGTCAGCAAACTCAAAAATAGCATATTCCTTGTGTATGTCATAACCACTCACCAAACTTGGACACCCCATTTGGACTTATTCAACCTTTTCACATATGCTCGATGACACATCATAAGTTAGTCATTATTCCAAGTTCACCTTATAACTCCCTTCTTGCATGCTCTTACATATCATAAAATTGTCAGAAGATTTCGTGTGCATCTTACAATGTCATAAGATAACATTGCACATCTCTATGAATGCTTTTACAATTTCTTACAAACATTATACAATTTACTACACGTGATAAATAATGTCAAAACAAGTGGAACGCCCTTTTCCAAGAACACTTAAAAATAATGAATAAATAAATAATAAATCCACTGTGAGGATTGCAAGGTGTATAACATACCTACACCAACATACTCATAATTTGCTAGCATTTATCTGCCCTTTTGTTTGAATCCCTCTTTCCTTTCTTGTATTAGAAGAAGCTTATTCTACAATATTTTACTTATTGTCCAATTTTCATGCATGTCCATATGTCTATCATGACTTGTGGCCTAAGGTAAGTTTTTGTTTATTTGCTTGTGTTTTTCATGGAGAAGATATTTTTTTTACCCTTCCATGATCCTTTAACTTATTTTTCATATAATCTGAATTAATAATGTAGCAATAATAAGATACTTTTGAAAAAAATATTCAAAGTGTAAGTGAAATAAGGCTTTGGTACCTTTTTGACATATGCACTTGGTGTGTGGTTAGACAATTTGTAGTTGAAAGTTGAGTTTTAAGATCCTTTAGGTTACATTATAACTTATTAAAATTATTTGTTTTTTCTATAATAAATTTTACAACAGATGCTCACTTTTTCTTCATACAATGTGATCCCTTAAGAGGAATTGATAGAATTTTCTAGGATGCAGTCACTTAAAGCCTCAAATAAACATTAACCTATCTACGGGTGCCTAATCATTTAACAAGCTATCTTCCAGCATTAGTGCAAATGTAGAAACAAGCTTTATTGCAAAACTAAAAATAGGTAATTGAAATAGGACTTGTATCATCATATGTTACCTGATCTATAAGGGAATCTATGTGTAGCATTAATTGTGTGCAAACTATGTGTGATGTGCAGCGCAGCAATGCTTAGTGATAAAACCGATTAATAAATAGCAAAAATACTTTTGCAGTAGTACAGGAAAAACTTAAGTCAGCATCAGACAATTCCGATGCTGATGAATTTTTGGGAGAAAGCTCCTAACATATATCTTAACAGCTAACTAATTGGATCTATGATATACTTTCTATTTAACAATAATCATAATGCCAGTTCTGTTAAATTGTAGCTTTAAATTACGTGCAATTTAACAATAAACGCTGCAGAGAGCAAAGAGGAATGCGGTAAGATGAGGATAATGTTGGTTGTGAAATTTTCTATCCCTCACAAGGTAAGGTAAAGGCCTACCTAACACATAGGACATAGGAAAATTCTTAGGAGAACAGGAAAATGTGCTTGTATTTTCCTTTATTCTTCATGAATTACAATGTCTCCCTTCAGTCACTTGATGAATTTCACCATTATTTAAGAATTTTTAACTAGGCTTTGCATGTGCAGTAGTCAATAAAAAAGACTTTGCACATGCAATGGCCTAAATGAACTGCTAGTGATGTTGTTTGGTTTTGTAAAACTCCCAATACCTTCATGCAGTTTATAAATAAAGTACTGTACCTGTGTATCAAGTTTATTGTTTATGGTAAAACATAGGAGGAGAATTTGATGCCCTTTAAATGCAAATTAGTCTATATCGGACATGTCTCAGAGTTGGTAAGGTAATCTTAGAGTGTGAACATGAGGCAGTCCATGACAATGAATGAAAAGCTTCTGAAAATCCATGTGTTTAATTTTGAATCAAAATTTCATATCACACTACCATTTCCTGCTTTTGTTTGCATCAACTTGCTTTCTCAACCTTGAAAAATTAGAGGACATAAATATTACAATAGATTTTAGATATTCAATCAGACATAATAATATATCATGCTAAGTTGCCGGTTCCGGTACTGGTTCACATTTGGGGGTTCGGCTAAAAAAAAATTTTTTTTTGGGGGGGGTGGGGGGGTTGGGGGAGTGGGTTCGGTTCGTTAGTACACAAAACATGTAAAAATATATATATGCAGCCTAGAAGCATGAATTAGGATTAGAATATCACATAACATCATATAAAAAACAAAACCACCATAAACTTAAATGTCATTTAATACATGCATGATAAATATTCATCGTTGAAACTTGAATTGTGGTAGCTTGATATATAGAGTCTATTGATGCCAGGGTTCAATTTGTATGATTTTGAAAAAAGAAGCCAACTGAGTAGAGTTATCAGCATTCTTAAGAAATCATAAGAATTTGTTTAGTATACTAGCCATTTTGATGTCTTCTTGGAGTCTCAAACATTATTTTGTATCATTGTTACATTGGTCTTGAAAGTGGTAGTTTAATATAGCTCCACAATACAAAATCTGGTTTACCTGTGCAGTGTAACAGTGGCATAGGCAGATTTTTCTTTGAAAGAACCAAAGGGTGACTGCACAATTGAAGTGTATAAACACATCTTTTTGTAATATCAAGGATACTTTTTGAATCTTCCATGCATTGCTAATCTAAAAGGAAAGGTCTTTTGCCTAGTCTGTATGCAGCCATGCTTTTGACATTGTCAAAAAGAGCAAAACATCCTTAATGATGCAAAGGCATGGCCAAGCAATTCTAACTCTCCACATGAGAGAAGAGAGATGTTGGAGAGTACATCAAGTCAGTGCGAACAAAAGTGTAATGTGTTTTAGTTTGTAGTATTCCTCTATTTCTCTACAGATGTGTGATAAATTCTCAGTTCAATGATGCAAAACAATTTTTGAAAAAAGAAAGTTGTGTCAGTTCGCTTTCAATCCAACAAGCAAAAATGAAAGCTCAGCCTCTTGGAATGAAAATGCTTGTTTGCAAAACAAATGAATAAGAATGAGGTAGTTAAGGTGTTTAGAGTGATTCAGAGGTCACTTTTAGGGTTCCCTTGGCCGTGGGTCAAAGTCAAACTCCATAAAACATTAAAAAAATGCTCAAAAAAACACTTTTTGGATGCCTAGGCACGTGGGTTTTGTCTTCGTTCACCTGGGTTTTGTTTGGGTTTTGTCCGGGTTCTCTTGGGTTCTGCCTAGGCGAACCAGACCCAAAAATGAAGGATCTTGGTTGAACCCACAGGCGAACCAAACTAGGATCCAAACCAAGAGCGAACTGGGACCCAAACCAAGGGTAAAATAGAACCCGGTAACATAGATATCATGTATCTGGTTAACACCATGTAATGTTTTTAATTCCTAAATATAGAGAGGTAAGTAGAGGAGAATATAACCTCCTCGCTTGGAAAATTTAGTTCAACAACCTAGCTCAAGTTGGAACATTTATCCATGATAATAAAAACACTCCAACATCTCCCATTAAAATACTGCATCATAAAAATGCTCAAAAATCAAATCACTAGTAGCTCTTAACAGTGGCCCATACCAATCAAAACTTATATTACTTAGGACCAAAGTCGCATGGACACAGATACAGATACGGATATGATATCAAATACAAATACGGCCATTTTTCAAGACCCTTAATATGGATACAGCAAGATACAACATTCATAAAAAAATAAAAAACCCGTATATATATATAACACAGTTTTCTAAGTAATTTGGAGAAATTTTCATTACTTTAAAAGCAATAAAGACACATAATCGCTACATATTCCAAAGAAGTTATATTTAAATATAATTTCATCATCAAAACAAATCTGAAATACATTGATAGAATCACATGCTACCAAAAATATCATCATTGTTCTCCTAAAATTGAGGTTCTAGATCATCAAGATTCTTTGAAGAGCTAGGATTGTTGGATTGAGTATGACCACTAACTAGACTCTCAAAACCAAATGAAGATGCACTAAAGGATCCTCCTACTATGTTAGAATTCTCAACAATGGGATTGAGATGTGTCAATGCACTTATAGATACATCAATGTCACTCATCTCAAGCTACACATCAAAAAGTCTACTAGGTCCCTTCATGTAGTTTGTGGAGGAATATGACAAGAGACGAAGATTGGAATGAACATATACAAGGTCCTCTGTTTTACTAGCTGCCAACCTATTTAGTTTGATTGAATGAGTGAAGCCATACGTTCTCCAATTTCTCTCAATTGCAAAAGAACTTGAAACCTATAAAAAAATTGACATTACAAGCTATACAGACGCAAACAATCAAATAAAAGATAAAATAAGAATCAACTTAAATTGCAATATAATTCATATAGTGTTAAACCAACAATAGAAGTTAGCCAGTTTTTGCAAATGTCTAGTCATGGCACCATGGAAATTTCACAACTTCACAAGGTCCATTTCTTTTTTATCTGCCATTGCATCAACATCCACATAAGTTCCATCAAAGGATGCAAAAGTTCCAAACTCATCTTGAATTTGGCAATGCCAACATGTCAGTGTGGTAGTACTTGGGTTCAAAGCATATGCCAAAAGTCGCAAAGGAGTTGTCATTTTATCCCACCACTTCTTGATCACTTCATATATCTATTTATAAAAGTATTCAAAGGAGCCTTGTTCTTTTGCTATGACTATGTCTCTGACTTGCTCTACCATTATATTTATGCAATCATAGATGTCACCCAATATTGGCTTATTTGTGTCACAATGACAAATGAGGTTGTATATTGCATAGTTGGCAGACTTGTCAAAAACTCGGCAAATCGACAAAAACTCACCGGGTCAAACCACTCGCGAGTTTTTTCAGTGTTAACTCGCCAAAATTTTGGCAAGTTTTCAACAAAAAATTCAAGAATCCATGCAAAAAAACTCGCTGACACAGGAACAAAAGGTCGTCGCATCAAAAAAGCCCCTCATAACAAAAAAAACTCTTAAATTGTTTTGCTCTACATATAAACCCTTCCCAACAGAAAACACACTATTTCCATCATTTTGCCATCAAGGAGAGAAGGTTGAAAGGGATCTTTTGGTGAATTTCGAAGGCAAATTTGAAACACAGTAGGTTTTTTGTTTCTCATTTTTTTTGTTTAAATAATTTTACTTCATTTCGGATGCAAAGTGTTGTATCTAAGTTAAAAAAAATCATCATATGCTAAAAAGTAGGATTTTTGCATTTAAATTCCAAAAAATAGGATTCATCACTATTTTTTGTTAATTTTTTTTATTTTGTCATTATTTTCCACTATTTTTCATGCTCATCTTATTTTTATTTTCATCTTTTTATTTGAAAAAAATGTTTAGAAAGTTTAGATTAGATTAAATTTGTACTGATCTAAACTCATTTATATTGATTTAAACCAAATTTAGGCTGATTTTTAATGATTTATGTATAATTTAGGTTTTTTTGTATTGAAAATTAATATGTTGTGCTTTCACTTTGTATGTGTAGGTTAAATATACAATATAATGGCAAATAGAGAAGCTTTTGGTTCAGATTTAGCCTTAGGATCCGCCTCATCGATGCCCATGCCATCGCCCATTTCACGCACTCGTCCTGCATGAGCTAGAGACCTTGCTTGGAAGTATGTCGTGCGGGGACCGATGCCTGAATTAGTTATTTGCATTTGATGTGAGAAACTGCATTATGGAGGCATAAATCGCCTCAAATACCATCTTGCAGGCATTACTCATTGTGACACCAATCCTTGCCCTATGACCATGGAAGAGATTAAAAAAAGAGATGAATGCCCTACTTGCAACTATCGAAGAGAAAAAATTGCAAAGGGAGAGGACAAGGGCAGCCATAGCAGCAAGCATAGCTGGTGGTCATGGTCATCATCAAGTGAAATCAGATAAGGAAACATGCCCTAACATTGTGGGTTCTCTTCATGGTCAACACATCTGAGGCACATCCACCTTCAGGCCCTCCACTTCCTCTACTTCAAGTAGAGTGCCAACGCCTACACCTTCACGCACACCACACAACTTTTTTGTACCTAGAAACACACCTGGAGCACAACCATCATTAAAAGCTATCGGGTGGAATAGGGAGGTGCATGAACATGCTAACATAGCATGTGCTAATTTTAGGGATTTCAAAAACATTTATTTCAATGTGGCAAGTAGTCCTTATTGAGACAATTTGGCTACTGCATTGACAGTTGCAAAAAAAAGGCTACAAGGCACCTTCTTGCAAAGACTTGAATTTAGGGCTAGAGTTATGTTCTTTAATCTAAATTAATTTACGTTGAATTTAAGCTATTTTTGTTTAAAAATTAAAATTTTCTATTTAATTTTACTATGTACTTGTAGGTTGCTCACAAATGCAACTAAAAGGACAATGCAAGCAGTGGAAGAGCAAAAGAAAGAATGGAAAAAATATGGTTGCACCATTCTTTCAGATGGGTGGACGGATGGTAAAAACCGCACCATCCTTAATTTTTTGATTGCTTCAAAAGCTGAAGTTTTTTTCTGAAATTGGTGGATGCCTCAAGCAAAGTCAAAAATGCAGAAACATTGTCTCTATTGTTGGATTAAGTTGTCATGGAGGTGGGCATAGAAAATGTGGTGCAAATCATCACTGATAATTGATGCAGGAGCATCTGGGTGAACTGGCAATCGACATCAACCAAAAAAAATTAGTTTATTTTCATGTTTAATTTTGCATTATAGTGTGGGTTGGAGCTTCAAGAGCATGTTGTGTTGTGTTTGAAAGATAAAATCTTCATTTACAACGCTTGGATTTTCATTTCAAAAATCAAAGATAATCAGTGTGTTTAATGTGATTTTGAAATTATTGTATTATATAATTTCAAAGCTTGAAGGGTTTAAGGGGTCCATTGGCATGTTAGAAGGAACTTGAAAATAAGAAATAATATTCATTTTATCGATTTGGATGCCTATTAAAGTTTCATAAGGCAAGTAACCTTTGATATTCCATTCTTGTCTTATGGGTGCTTAAATGGAGGGAAAATAGTGATTTTTGGAAAAATAATGAATGGCTCTTCAATTACCAAAGGAGCACGACTTGGTTTTGTATTTTCTTCATTTTCCAAAGGCATCTACATCAGCAAGGCATTTGATATGGAAAAGAAACATTAAAAACACATTTTGGAAGCAAAACTATGTCGTTATTTCATTCTTTGTGAAGGAATTTTATAAGTCAAGTTGAGGGTTGATAGAGCAGATTTGGGTGCCACTTTTTGGTGCTTTGTAAGGGTGTATGAACATATAAAATACAGTCTTTAATAGTGTAAAAAGGCAGCAAGCTTGAGGAAAGAATTTGCAGGTTGCTCTAGAGGATTGCATGAAGGAAAGTATGGAAAATTATCTTTCCAAGAGGGGAGAGATAGAAGAAGAGAAGAAGAAAGTTGTAGGTGTGTTTTATGTGTTCAAGGCAACCATAAGAGCTGTAGGATGAAGGAAAAATATCAGATTTACAAAGAGGAGTGAAGCCAAGAAAGTTTAAGGTGGTTTGGATGACATGATAAGGCAGCAAGATTGGGTAGTTTGATAAGACCCCCCAATCTTGACTACGTCAATAATGCAACGGCATATGTGGCGGCTAGGAGATTGCTCCAAAATAGACACATAACACTTTTTTGGTCACCTTGTGCAGCACATTGCCTTGACCTTCTTTTGGAGGAAATAGGCAAACTTGATTGGGTGACACCTGTTGAAGATGATGCAAGGAGCATCACAAAATTTATCTACAATCACCCTTGGGTTCTTAATTTGATAAGAGATCACACCCAAGGAAAAGAGTTGTTAAGATCAGGTGTTACAAGGTTTACAACAATTTTCCTAATGTTGCAAAGCATTATTGGTTCATTAACTGCTTTAAAACAAATGTTTGTGAGTCAAGCATGGTTAGACTCATCTTATGCAAAAAAGCTTGAAAAGGAGAGAGTTGTAAGCATGGTCTTTGACCATCCTTTTGCACAAAAAGCTACAGAAATTGTGAAGGTAACTTCAAAACTTTGAATTTAAATTCAAGTTGAATATTTTTTTTTTAATTTAAGTCTTTCATTATAAATTTGAACTTTAATCCTTTTCTATTTGTAATGTCGGTGTCAAACCCCTTGGTTAGAGTTCTTTGTTTGGTAGATGGGGATCAAAACCCAATGGGGTACATTTGTGAGACCATGGATAGGGCCAAAGAGGCTATCAGAAATTATTAGATGGGGGACATCTTCAAATTTTATCCCATATGGGAGATTATTGATATGAGGTGGAACAATCAACTCCACCAACCCATCCATGCAGCAAGGAACTTCCTCAACCCTTGTTTTTTCTACTCAGACACCTTATCAAATCCTAATGGAGAGGTTATGGAGGGGCTCACGACATGCATTCAGAGCCAGCTATTTGAGGAAGAACCACTCAGACACCATGTATAAAATTTGGAGTCTTTATTTCACATGTACCTTATAATTTGATAAAATATGTTTTGACTTTGCATCCTAACTCTTCAATATTTTGTTTTGCAAAGTCTTGCATCCTAACTCTTCAATATTTTGTTTTGCAAAGTCTTGGTCAAAAATTTGGGGTGGAAATACCCAAATCTCCAAAGACTTGCCCTCTGCATACTATGCCGACCTTGTAGTGCATCCAGTTGTGAGCACAATTGGAGCTTGTTTGAGGCTATTCACACAAAGAAGAAGAACAAATTAGCTCAAAAGCACCTCAATGACCTTGTCTTTGTGCAATACAATCTTCGGCTACACACAAGAAGGGTAGAGAATAAATCACAAGATCCTATTGATTTGGATGAGATAGATCCTTACAATGATTAGACATGGCGAGATGAGTAGCCTCCATTGTTCACTGAGGATAAGATTCTTGATTTTGAGAAATCAGCATTGGAGGATGTGGGTGCAGCAAGAGATGTAGAGTTGGATGACATTGGATGACAGCCAACTCCAAGGAGTAGAGCATCTACCTCTCCCCTAGTTTTCAATAGATTAGGGAAGAGGAAGGTGTAAAATGTTGTATTTACTTTTATTTTTACTATTTTCATTTTCAAGTTTCTATTGTACCAGGCTTTCAGCCATCAGGATTCCACATGAAAATGCAATTTTGTACTCAATTTGCACTCAAATCAATCAAATTTAATAGAATACACTTTTGTACTCATTTATGGACTCATTTGATACATCTTGTCATTGAATTTTGCAAAAAAAAATGTGTTTCTAAAGAAATTTAAACAATTTTTTAAGTTGTCGAATTTTTCTTGAGTTTTTGCCAAGTCAAATTTTTTCAGTAGATCAAGTTTTTGTCAAGTTCGAGTGTCATAATATTATTTGCTCTATCTATTTGAGATTGCTTCCAAACTACCCAAATATCACTAATCACCATACTTTTTAAGGCTTACTTCACATCCACAAGTCTTTTAAGAACAATGTAGCATGCGGCAAAACGAGTCTCAACCACCTACAATATAAATATAAAATACAAAGTATACTTTAAAATTTAAAAAAGTTACCTTCAGCAGCTCCAACTTAGTGAATTGTCTATAAATGGCTTGTGACATGTGATGATTAGAAATAAACATTTGAATTTCTTTTGCTTCTTCATAAATCTTTTGTATCCATTGGATTTTGCCATTTTTTTGTAACATTGAGTTCAAAGAATGAACTGTACAAGGAGTCCACCAAATGTTTGGAAATCTTGCCTCCGTGACCAACACAATTGTTCTACATACAATAGTTGAAAAACTTGGACTCGGCAATAACTCGACAATCCCAAAAAATTTAAAAACTTGAGACTCAGCAATAACTCGACAAATTAATTGAACATTTGAAAATACACAATTTTTTAAAATATTCTTCAAAAACACACATATAAACTAAATTTGTAGAACATATTACTGATTTCATCATATATAAATCAAAATTAGAGTTTAATACATATCATAGACCAAAAAACAAGTTCAACTTTTGAATACATATCAACTTCAAGTTTCAGTATCAATGAAAATATCATAAATTTCTTCTACGATTGAAACTCAAAAGCTTTTGTTGCCACTATGTGTGTTTTGCTGAAGTAGATGGTATAGTTGTAGTATCCTCAATAGGTGCCTCATCCATAGTGATAGGATCAAGCTGTGTATGTGAAGAAATTGGCTCTACTGGTTGACCAGCCTCGCCTTCTACCTCCTCATATGCTGCCACTTCTGCTTCCCATTCAACTACCTGCCTCTCCATCTCAGCTAACTCATCATCACTTATCCATGGTCCCACATTGACCTCATCATGCTCAGCAATCCAATATGAGAATGGATCAATGTCATCAAGGTCAAGTGCTTCATGTGAACTCTGCCCTTGTACCTTCTTCTCATGCAATCGAAGGTTGTACCGTACGTAGGCAAGGTCATTCAAGCGCTTTTGAATCAACCTATTGCACTTCTTTCTATGAATGGCCTCAAAGACACTCTAGTTGCGCTCACAACTAGATGCACTACAAGGCTAAGGTAAAATGTGAATGGCAAGCTTTTGACGATTAGGTGTTGTGGTACCATAATCTTCTCACCACAAATCTGCAAGGATAACAATTGCCATTTATAACTTAGTAAGGATTTAATAAACTTAAAAATTAACATAAATGGTAAAATAATATTAAACACATGAATTTGTTACCTGGCTATAGAGTGTCTCTCCTACGAAGACAAAAATTGGAAGAAAACAATCCCCCTTTGGCCTTCTTATAGCTTTGTAGCTCATCAAGTATGAGATCTCGAAGGTCATCATCACTAACCAATATCTCAATACATGTGTTGAGGCCAACAAGAACCTCTACATCATTATGAGAGAAAGAAAACTTAAGGTTCAAATAGTAGGCACCAGCATGAATATGTTGGTAGAGTTGTCAATTATGTGTCATATGGGTTCATATTTGGTCTTGTTTGCCCCATACAAATGTTGAATTGCCTCTTTGGCCTTGTCCATGGCCTCATATAGATACCCCATGGGGTTTTCATCCCCATCCACCAATCGTAGGACTCTATCCAACGATTTTGATACCTATAATATAAAAAATTTAACAAAATCAGCAAGTTGTAATATTAGAAAACAAAAAAATAAATCATCAATTGAAGTTTGAAAACTTACATTGATGATCTCCTCCATTACTTTGGCAAATCTATCATCAAAAATGATCTTCACAACCTTCTCTACTTCAACCTTCTTGCAATAAGGACTCTCTAACCATCTTTCACTCACAAACATGTGCTTGAGGTTGGGCAATGTAGCTAAAATACTCTGCAAGGTGAGGAAATTGGTGGCAAAGTGTGTGACTCTTGATCGCACAAGATCCTTACCATCAATGTGCTCTCTCATGGGACTTAAGACCCATGTGTCGTTGTAGATGTACTTCGTGATATTCCTTCCATCTTCAACCACATTCTTCACCCAACTTAGTTTCCCTAAGTCCTCAAGGAGCAAGTCAAGATAGTGGGCAGCACAAGGGCTCCAAAATAATGTCGAATGTTTCGCCATTAAAAGTTTACCAACTGCCACATATGCAACTGCATTGTCGATCACAATTTGAATGACATTTTGAACCCCCACTTCCATCACCACCTCAACCAACATGTTGCACAAGGTCTCTGCATTTTTTGTTTCAATGGAGGCATCAATTGATTTTAGAAATACCAATTGTCCCCCTGAAGCCACCAAAAAGTTGATGAGTGTCCTATTTTTGCCATTCATCCACCCATCAGGTATAATGGTGCAGCCATTCTTTTCCCAAATTCTCCTCTGATCCTCCACTAGTCGGTGTGTGTTTTGGACCTCATTCTGCAATAATGGCCCACTCAACTCATGACAACTTGGGGCCTTGAACCCCTTACCTGCCACAGTCAATGCATTGACCAACCCTTCCTAATAAGGACTAGAAGCAACATTGAACGGAATATTATTGTAATAACAAAATCTCGCACATGCCAACATCACCTCATTTTGCAACTCTCTATTCCATGTAGTACCTTCCAATGAAGGTTGTGCACCAGAAGTATTGCATGGAACAAAAAAACTATTACTGTGGCTGCCCACACTTTAATAGTTTGACAAAAATATTAAACCTTTTACAAATTGACAAAAAAATTTAAGGAGTCGAAAGTTTTAAACATGAAAGTGACACTGCGAAACAATGAAAATTTATTTGGAAAAAATCTCGTGCCCTACTCGCATTCTCATGTGCCCTCATTGTGTCTTGTCGTGCTCTAAATCGCATCATGCAAGGGTTTAAAACGAAATAAAACATCAATGATTTTCCTTTTCTGAGTTTTATACTTCATTTCCAGGGAGTTTTGGGCTAAAATGTGCGCGTTTTGGTGAGTTCTACAATGAAAATCGCGACACATTTTGTAGATAAACTAGGTGTGAGTCACTTGCCGCCAGTAATGGCATGTGAGTACTCACAATTTCAGCACGTTTTAACCGAGTTTTGCATCTATGCTACATACTTTTGCATTATTTGTGATCACCTAGACAACATTTTTTGGGCCCATTGACTCAATTGCTTCAATTAGAATATTGGCAATAAATTGTGTGTCTTTTTCATCAACCTTTCATTCCACTACTTTCAAGAGTATTGCTCCCTTTGGACTCATTGCAATCACATTGATCAATGGCCTATTTTTGGCATCCTTCCATCCATCACAAATGATAGAAACCATTGGGATTTTCCATGGAGCTCGAATCACATGTAATTCTCTATCAATAATGTCTTTTTCTTCAGCCAAAAGGATGGTATGAACCTTCTCATAGCCTTAGCTTTTATATCCTTTTGGTGCTTCATTAAATGATTTAACCATCTCTTGCCAATATGGGAAGCGCACCATATTAAATGCAATTCCATGTGCATATAAGCAACAAGCAATATTTTGATCAATATCCTCTCGACTCTCCAAATTAAATGTTTTTCGAGAGGTTCTAAATTGCTCCTTTTCTGACTTATAGATGTCCTTGAAGCTGATTATGGATGCAAGTGGGTCTATTGAGACTTAGAGCTAACCTTTGTTTGGATGCTTGAACATGATTATCAACTTCATCTTGTTCTTTTTGATATTTTGCAATTTTGCAAGGTACAACCCCTTCCCTAAACGACCATCAACATTTGGACTAGGACATACAATGCACCATTTCCATGTTATGTGGCAAAGGTGCCCACGAACCCTGGTATAGGAACCTCCACCACAATGATGACGCCATGATTAATATCCTCAATCTTGCAACAATTAAAATTTTAATAGAAAAATGAACATTAAACTTTAATAGATAACAATATTTTAATATTTGTTATTTTAAATTTAATTTATTGTTAAATTCAAAATAACTTTCACATTACAGGCCCGTTCAAGTACCCATTATGTGAAAATGAAGAAGAAACAACGAATCATCTTTTAATGACGTGCAAATTCGCCCAAAGTTGTTGGAATGCTTTATGTGATAAGTTGGGTTGGAGGGGCCCTCTGCAAAATGATGCAAAAGGAATCTTTGAATCTTGGCCCCAAATCGGCAAAGGCTCAGCATTGGCAAGGTTATGGTTGGAGGTGCCTACAATGGTTGTTTGGCAGTTATGGCGTGAGCAAAACAATAGGCTCTTTCAAGAAAAGGCTCCGCGTCTAAGCAAGGTCATACATAAAATAGAGAGCGTGGTGATTGAGCATCTTAATGCTACTCTAGAAAATTGCCGCTATAGTTTTGTGTCGGATTGGGATTGGCAGATGACAAGGAAATGGCCAAGCGTCAAATTCCCAAGGGCAAGTCTAATGTAGCAAAAGCAGGGAAGGGAAGGGGTGGGGTGAGATGGTTGCTTCCGCCGAGTGGTAGATTAAAGTTAAACTTTGATGGGCCCTCGAAGGGCAACCCGGGCCCCTTAGGCGTTGGATTCATGGTAAGAGACCATGAAGGTAAAATAGTTTGGGCTGCCTCTATAAAGCTTCAAGACAGCACCAATAATGATGCAGAGATGGTTGCTTTATTCGAAGGTTTAAAATTTTGTGTGGATAAGAATCTAAAGGTGGTTGATGTGGAAGGGGATTCTAAGATTATTGTGTAGGTCATGGGCACGAGACATGCTCCAAGTTGGAAGTTATCATGTTGGATTGCAAGAATTGCTCCCCTTCTAGGATTCTTGGAATCCTACACGATCAACCACGTTTTTAAGAAGGCCAACAAGTTGGCGGATGCATTGGCAAATGAAGCAATAACCCAAGAGATAAGGATGAAGAGGTCGACAAATCTGGGGATGTGGGAGAAGGTGGGTCAGATGGTGGTGGATGGGGAAATTGAAACCTTTCCACGGGTTGAAGTAGGTCGATGATAGTTTCTATTAGCGCCAATAGGATGTCTGGTACAGCAAATTTCAGCGAAAGTACTCCTCTTTGCTCAACCTAAATGGATTTGAAGGACAAGAAATCGTCCTTTCTGAATTGGCATGGTCGTAAAAAGTATGTATCAATGGTTTAAATGGCGAGACAAGGCTGACATTGGTTCAGTTCGGGACTATCAAATCTCAGTGGCAACCTTCCTCGGGTGGGGGTTCTTCCCAATGGTCGCAGCACGTTCACTAAGGGAGGTCTCTATTTAATAGCCAGTCATGTAAGATGGTTTGGCATCAGAGAAGGTGTGTTACGAGGATTTGTAAGCAGTTTGGGTGCTTGTAAGGGTTGGGTTTGGTGTTGGTAAGGCAACAATGGTGGTTGAGGTGCTGG
This sequence comes from Sequoiadendron giganteum, assembly GCA_007115665.2. Classification (NCBI taxonomy): domain Eukaryota; kingdom Viridiplantae; phylum Streptophyta; class Pinopsida; order Cupressales; family Cupressaceae; genus Sequoiadendron; species Sequoiadendron giganteum. The sequence goes on from CM021101.1 coordinate 260,700,814, forward strand.
CTGTGTGTAGGTGTTATAGAATCTCAGCGGGTAGAGGCGAGTTCAGGGAGAATATTCTTAAAACATATGAGGCGCAGCTGGCACGACTCTTCAAATCTCCTTCGGATGACTAATATGCATAGACTGCAAGGAGATCACTTGCACGATGGCATTATGTTGGGGTACTTTATGACTAATATGTTGTATTCAACTGGGAGCAAAGGGGTGGCGAGGAATTGCATAAAGCTCCTGGCCAATGTGCACAAGGATACAGCAACGAAGGCTGTGGAAGCTAGTGAAGTGTGGCTGTCGGAGGGGTTTGTGTGTAGTATTATAGATGTGTAGCAGACTCGGGTGGATCCGAAATTGCATGAAGTGGTGGAGATATTCAAAGCGGCAGTGATGTCCAAAGACCTGTCTAGGTTCCTAGACCACGTTGCTGCTAACAAAAAGGTGCTGAAAGATTTGACGGTTAGCCGGCTGACAGATCTTGGTTTAGGGGTTATAACTGTCCTGTCATCTATCTAACAGAGGGTCTGCAAAAATGTGTTGTCTGTGTAATGCAATGTAGTGGGCTGTAGTGACATGTAGGGGGCTGTAATGTGTGTCTTTGTAATGCTTTGTAGTGGGCTGCAATGCCATGTAGTGGTCTGTAAAAGTTAGTATTCTGCTGTTTGGGGGCATGTAATGCCACATTTTGATGTAAGCTCTTTCGGTATTAATAGAAGTGTGCTACCCACTATGGTAGTAATTTGCCCAAAAAAAATAACTTTCACATTTAAATCTAAATTAATTTTAAAATAAAATAAATATTTATTAATATTTATTATTATCAATTAAAAATACAATTAAACTTTCATCACCCAGAAGACACCAAAAAACACGCAGACAAAAAACACCCAGAAACGGCCAAGGAAAATCACATGTAGAAGGAAAATCATGCAGCTAAAAGGAAAATCGTGCAAGTAAAAATACTGCAAAAATCACACAAACAAATCTTCAAAAAAAATTCCTAACAGATTGTTGTGCGATTCATTAAGTTTAGGGTTTATTTATAACAGAACAACTGTAGTTTTTTCCCACTAATTTTAGATTTAACAGCAGCTTTTTTAAGATTCAGGCCAATTTTTATTAGAAATTGAATCCTACGAATCCATCACGGCTAAAAATAGGTCATTTTTTTGGACCCGCACAGGTACAATTTCCACACCATATCGATGCTGTAACGGTTCCGTACTCGTACCAGGTATGGCAAAATGTGTACCAAGAGAGGGGTGGCGTATCCTGCAACCCTGCTTAGGACCATTTCCCACCCTCTTTTAGATTACCATTGAACTCATTTTACATTTGAATAATTTTCTGTTCAAGCTGTAATCTATTTCGTTCCATCCAAAAGAAGCTTAAAATCTGCTCCAAACACTGCAAGCTATTAAAAGTAATACAACCCATTTCAACATCAAGATCTATAGATACCACTAAGGCAGGCTTTAAACAAATATTAAGATTACAATCGGAGAGATCAAAACTGACAACCAAACCCCCATGCTGAGACACAGCTGTTTTTTAATTGAATTGCCATTTTAGACTTTCTGAAGTAGTCAATAGCCTGCTCTCAAGATTGCAAGCAATTAGAGAAAATTAAATACATTTGAACAAGCCAAAGTTAATGGCTTATTTGAAGCAACCTTAAGGAAAAAATTAATATTCCAATCAAAACTGTCCACTAATCAGAAGCCCCATCCCTGACCGCCAAGAAAATAATAAAATTAAATAAAATGTGTTGAATAGAATGGAATTATCTAATGCAGTGGATCAAGGGGCCTACAAAACCTGTAACTAATTCTCCCCCCAGCGACAAAAAAAAAAGGCAAACTAAAACAAAAAGCATGCAGTAGAATCAAGCAAACATAAGAAATTGCTCATGGAGACCTTCATAATAAAGCTCCAGGTTCATTGTATTAAGTGCTGAAAATGGGTAAAAACTTCAGAAACCAAATCCAAATTTAGGATACAAATCTCCAGAAAACATATTAAGTGTGGAAAAGGAGAAGATATCACATCCAACTATTGGTGCTGGTGCTCATTATCAGATGACGCTGGACAACTTTGACATAAGAGATACCTACTCCCACAAGGGCATTTGAGAGGAAGATCACTTCTGAAAAAGTTATATGCCAATAAATAATATAAATTAAAATAGGTGACTAGAATAAAGAGATACACATTTATATTAACAACAGAGGCAAAGGTTTACCAAGCAATTTTGCCCACAGAAAGAATAAACTAAAATAAAAACAAGTCAAATGGGGCGAGCTCAGGTGGTAAAACATGGGGATCAGGACATTTCATAGTGGAACAGCAAACCCCAAACTAAATTCAGTAAGAAACATGATAAAGAGTTGAAACTAGGTATAGTACCACATCCAACTCACTAGGTGTAGTGTACCTTGTATATACAACTAAGAGAACTATTACTAAAGTATTCTCCTTGGTGTGTCAATCTCATGGCACTCTTCTGTTGTAGGAAAGGGGTCTGCAATTGCAGGATCCTTCAGGTTACCCCTTGGGTCCTCTCTATCTCTACACCTTTCTCACATCCATATGTCCCATCCATCATTCACATCAGTACACCCAAAGGCCAATGGTTCTAGCCCCAGCCAAAATAATTACATATACATTTGTAGCACAGCTTACACTTTCAGCAACAGCTGAAATTGTTATATATACCTTGGAAGCACACCTTATGCTTTTAGCCCCAGCCAAAATCGTTGCCTACTACTTTACTATTTTGGCCCCAACTGACTTCACCACCCCTTGTTCCTCACAACCTTACTTGGATTGGTATGCATAGGAAACTATCTACCTCTCCAAGGTAAGCATTCATAACGTATCATTCGGATTCTTTCAGCTCTACTCTTCTCACATTCTCTGGATATAGACTCACAAAGGACAATCTGTCTGAATATGCTTGCAAGGTCAATCTCTTCTTGCTAGAAGCCCCTTGTAGCACCTACAGAGTCTGCATTTAGCAGTCTCGCACAAGATCCTTGTCTACCTGGCCATCTAGATGGACATCGGCACATTGAGGCACACCCTATCTCTTTTGCAAAACCCAAACTAACTTTGACATGGGAGATAACCATCTGTGAGGTCAAAGCTAAAAGTTCTCCCACAAGTAAAAATTTATCAAATCAAAATACAAATATAAAGTCAAATTGAATGAACTTAACTAGTTAATCCTCAAGGGTATTACCAAATCTGCTCGAGTCCTGGGTAATCCAACCGGATGCAAGTCCCTATTGGAAAGATACCTTTAGTTTGTAGCACCTAGTCTGAAGGTTACTTCGCTAGGGAAAAAATTAATAAATAAAAAAATTTTAAAAAAATAAAATATATATATATATATATTGAAATTGAGGAAAATATCACATCCAATGATTGAAATCGGATAAACTTACCACATATAAGGGGCAAAGTGTAGCATTTGCATTAGAAGCTACTTTGCATTAGGAATTTATTAATAATATTGCAAAAAAATAAAATAAAAAGAATGAAAAAAAAAACCTTACCTGGAATCACCATCTCCAGACTGAATCCTCTTCTCCTCTTCGCTGTGATCTACTACTGCATCTTTGTTGGGCTGAATCTGACTTCTACTAATCCACTGCTGCTGATGATTATTGTGTTTAATATAATTATTACTACTGCTACTGCCATTATTACTGTTTCTTTGTACATACTGTTGATGAGCACTTTTCTGCGCACCATATTGCTCCGAATTAAACTGCCCCGGCCGGCCGTTCGGAATTGCGCCACCGTTACCCTGGCCGACATATCTCCCTCTCGAATTCATCCCTCTTCCCCCTAACCGCACACTCAGAAAAATGTCCTTACCAAAACCCTGAATTAATTAAAGCTCCATAATCCTCAAGTAAACCCTCCACGCAGGATTTAAATTATAAAGCTTCCGTTAAATTAAATCGAAGCCCTGTATTATTCTCACAACATTTTGCTAAAAGCCCTGTTTTTGCCGTCGTCGTCAGCAGACTGAAAATGGCTGCTGACAGAAGCTAACCTGACAAACCGTCAGAATCTCATCGAGCTGCAAATCGATTTTGAGATTTCTTATGTTTACTGTTTGTTGACGGGATTATATAGCTAGCCAATTGGCCAGCAGATCGACTCCCTCCTCGATAGTTTTGACGCCTTTCAGCAGAGGCAAATATACGAAAAAACCTGAACGAGAGGTCAAACGATGGAGAATTTTAACCTCAAAATAAATATATATTATATTAAGAAATGATTATTATTTTTTATATGAGTGCTACAATGAAAAATGCCATTCGAGGACCTTTCAATATTTAGGCCTATTTACATTTAACCTTACACCTTTTAGGCTATTTTATTGTATTTAACTTGTTGTGTGATGTCGGCTATTGAGATTAGTAGCTTAAAAAAAATTCCTCAAGGTTAATTTATTATTAATTTAACAAAAAAATAATATAATTCAGCATAAATTAATTAATTGTTAGGTATGTATAAATATTTTGATTATTTCTAATGTATTTCAAAAATAAAATTTGAGTTTTTTTAAAGGGAAAATGACATTATAGGAGTGGAGCAAACTATAGAGTACATTTCATAGTTCATAAAAAAGAAGCGAAAGAAAATATTGAGCATGTCCTCACAATTGATGTTTCTAATCTTGTTCATGGGGACACAATGGATCTAAGCCAAAGAGCAAGCATCGAGAAGTTCCTTGGGAGGAGGCTTGTGAGGGTGGAAATGAAAGAATGGATCATGCACAATAGGGACGAATGCACAAATTACAATTTATTATCAAAAGGGTTCTTTGTCACCCTCTTTGTGATAGAGAAAGATAGAGATAACATCATTGACGAAGAATGGACACATGAAAATGTGCCCCTGTATCTGCAAAAGTGGGCTCTGAATTTCGATCCATTGAAGAACAACCTAGCGATGGAACTAGTATGGATTCACCTTTACAATTTTCCCTTTGAATACTAGTTTGGCACATGTGTTTAAGTAATATTGGAGATTGTATCAAGAGAACCCTAGAGGTAGATTTGAGAAATGGTGATTGCCTCATTTATGCCAAAATTAGGGTGCTTGCAATCAAAGAAATCCCTAGCTCGATCAAAATATTAATGGTGGAAGGAATTTGGCAGCAACAAATAGAGGTGGAAAGGCCTAAGTTTTATTGTCTAAGATGTGAAAGAAGATATCACTTTGAGGAATCTTGTAGGCACCCACCTCCGATTCCCAAGAAAAAAAGGATTCCTAAGTAGAACATTGTGGGATAAAAACCCAAGGAAAATAAGTCTCTTAAGATGGAGGAAGAACATGTTAAATCCCCCACACAAATACCTAATTCATCAGAGGCAGCAAACTCAAACCATGCCTTGGAATGGGCAATTGTTCCATTCCAGCAAGATGAAAAACAAAAACCAAATGAAAGACAATAAATCAAATCTTGAGGATGAGGATGTGATGGAAGAATTTGATTTGAGTGACCCAAGACAGATCAACCAATCAACTTCCAAGATTTTGAATGAGGGCACAATTCATAAGGGACAAAAAAGAGGAAGAAAGTCAAACAAAGAGAAGCGGGAGGAGGAAGCCTTAAGTGAGGAACAAAAATCCATCAAATCCTATTTGTTGAGATCCAAGGGAGGAATCCCTTCCCTTGGAGAGCAATGAAGATCCTCACATGGAATGTTAGGGGCATCAATTTCCTTAATAAACGATGCTCAATCACGCGATACTTGAGAAATCAATTGACCAAATGTGTCTTGTTACAAGAGACAAAACTCAGTAGAAATAAAGCAGAAATTTTCGTCAAGCATTTCAAATGTTGGTTTGGATATTTCACGAAAGGATCTGGAGTGTCTAGTGGACTCGAGATAATGCAAAAACCTCAAAGATTATCAATCAATTTCATCTTTGTATGTTTGAATTGGCAACAATCAAGGTACACAATTCTCACTTAGGCTTGAATTTTCATATTTTCAACATCTATGGTCCATCTAAATCTATGGAAAAAAGAGCTATATGGAATGTGGTTAAGGATGTGATTAGTTGTTTATGTCTTGAGAAGTGTGTAATTGGTGGAGACTTCAACACAACTTTGGATGCCTCTGAAAAGTTGGGTGGTTGTGGACGAACCTTAGTCACAAATAGATTTTGTTGATTTTGTTAACAAATATGATCTGATCGACATTGCTCCTGGAAATGGCTCCCACACTTGGAACAATCACAAAGCCAATTTTATAAACATAGTAGAAAGACTAGATCAGTTTCTACTTTGGATTGGATGCAGTTGCCTACACTTCCTATATCAAACATGTGGTTGATATCTTTGTCAAATCATTTTCTAGTGATCCTTAATCTAGTTAAAAATTCAACACCACAAAAATATCAATTTAGATTTGAAAAAATATGGATCCACAGTGAGAACATACTAGAATTATTGAAGAACTGGTGGGAGGAACCGATTGACAGTAGCGACTCACACATGTTTGTTTTTTGCAAAAAAATCTAGCATGTCAAGGAGAGAATCAAAATTTGGAATAAAACCTTTAAAAACATTTTTCAAGAAAAAGAAAGAATAGAACGAAAGATGGAGGATTTAAACCAAAACGTAATTGTTAGTGGGATTTTTCAAGAGAATTACATCAAAGAGAAGTCCTTGATAGGTGAACGCAATAAGATTTTGGTTAGGGAAGAATGCTACTAGAAATATAAATCTAGAGAGACGTGGCTAGCGAAAGGAGATTTGAACATTTAATTTTTTCACAACTCAACTAAAATAAGGAGAGGGAAAAATCGAATATCACAAATTAGAAGCAATGATGGGACAATAATCACATATGCTCAAGTGATTCAAGCTAAAGGTGCTCAATTTTTTGAAAGATCTCTTCAAATAAAATGGGGTGGATCCATTGCAAATTGACATCATTGATTACATCCAACCAATTGTCACAAATATGGATAATAAGATGCTAACCACTAAAATTGGGGAAGAAGAGGTGAAAATGGCCCTATTTGAGTTATATCTGAATAAGGCCCCTGGGCCTGATGGTTTTTCGAATTTCTCTTACCAAGCCTGTTGGAGTTTCATGGGGAACGATATATGTGAAGTAGTGGAGGAATCTTGAAGATCGGAGAATCTTAAAAGACTTGAATAACAAGAATATTGCACTAACACCGAAGAAGGAAGATTGCATATATTTTGTTGATTACCAACCAATATCTTTATGCAATACCATCTATAAGATAATAACCAAAGTGATTGAAAACAGATTAAAGAAGTTACTCCCAACAATCATATCTTTTGAACAAAGTGACTTTATACCTAATAGGAGAATAATAAATGGAATTATCACTCCACATGAGGTTGTCCACTCAACTAAACAAAAAAATATGAAATAAATGATGTTAAAACTTGATATCAATAAAGCTTATGATAGAGTTAGCTAGAGATTTCTCATGAAAACTTTAGAAATATTTGACTTCAACAATAAATGGTTGTGATGGTTTTATGCATGCATCTCAACCCCTAGGTTTTCAGTGATCATTAATGGTACACCGTGTGGTTTCTCTATTGATGGGAGGGGTGTTCATCAAGGTGACCCTCTCTCTTCATTCCTTTTTGTGATTATGGTGGATGTCCTTAGCAGATACATATCCAAGAAAGAGACATCTAGTCATTGGGTTGGCATCAAGATTATAGACAATTTATAGCCACTCACACACTAGCTCTTTGTGGATAACACTTTGTTGTTTTCCACTCCCGCTATTAGAAAGGTGAAGGCAATCCCCTCATTTCTAAGTGAATACATTGAATGCTTGGGGTAGATTATCAACAAAGAGAAATTAAAGATTGAATTCTTCAATACTATGAAAATTACCTAGTGTAGAGTGGCTAATGCCCTTGGTTTCAAAATCGAGATTTTTCCAAGAACATATCTTGGAATACCATTGTATGGAGTGACCCCATCACTACATTGGAAAGAAACCATCTCTAATTGTAGTAAGAAGGAATAATCTTGGAGTGGTTGATGGTTGACACTAGCAGGAAGATTAACTATCTTTGAATTTTGTTGACATCGACTTGTTTGACTACCAAAGAAGTCGATGTCAACAAAATTCAAAGATAGTTTTTTTGGGAAGGATCAAATGACCTCAAAATAATAACTCTAATAGCCTAGGAAACAATAAAAAAGGAGAAAAAAATATGGAGGATCATCAATCAAAGATATATACAAACAAAACCTTGCTTTAGGGGTCAAACTATCATGGTGCACATTTGAGCAGTTGATGGCTCGGTGGTGTCAAATACTAAGGCCCAAATACCTAGATGATGTTGATCCCAAGTGCGTCCTTATGCTGGCCAATCCTCCATTGGGATCTATTTTGTGGAATTTCTTGGTAAAATCAAGATATATAATAACAAAGCATCTTTCCTAGATAATTAACAATAGTTCCAAGGCTTTGTTTTGGAGAGACTCGTGGAATATTTATAAACCAATAATGGAGTTGAAAATAAATTAAGATGTGATACTGAACTCGAAAGTTGTCTACAATACCAAAGTTAAGTATTATTTGAACATACAAGTTAGTAATGGAGTTCTAACTCATATTTGAAAATTATTCAATTTTCTCCCAACTGTAACAAGGAACCTTATTCAAGTGGAACTTTCAAGCAGGGAGATCATCCTCACTAGCAAGGCAAATCAAATTGTGTGGTGGAGCAAAATACGGTAACTACATATATCTAGAGGCGAACTCCTTTGATTGGCCTATTGACGTATGTTGGGGGCAAACATTATATCGAAGGTTGGGGCCTTTGCTTGGGTTGATCTCCATAGTCCTGTGTTATTTGGGGATAGATTGCAAAAACTAGGTCGTGTGAGGTGAATGAGGAAAGCTTAGACCATGTTTTACTCCAATGCAAGTATGTATCAGAATGTTGGAATTTCTTCATCCAAAATTCGGAATGGCAAGGTCCCCTACATGCCACCCTACTATTTGTCTTTCATAGTTGGCCCATACTACACAAAAATTCCTTATGTGTGAGCATATAGAAATCCATTCTGACCATCTTAATATGACATTTGTGGAAGGAAAGGAATATGCACATTTTTAGAGGTCAAGCCACAAATATCAAGTCCCTCATAAATAAATTTGAGATAGCAATTTGTGAACATCAAAATGAAAAAATGTGGAAGAAAAATAAATGGTTTTTTTCATGATGGGATAACAACATCCTTTCCACTTGGCCTCTTCTTGAAATTCCCACTTAATTTCAACAAAATAAATGCAGGAATGAAGCTCGAAAGAACTTTGAATGGACTCTCCCACCCAATGGAAGAATCAAACTCAACTTCAGTGGTGCTTCACATGGGAACCTGGGTAAATCGAGGGTTGGTTTCATTATTTGGAATGATTTGGGACATCTTTGTTGGGTTGGTGTAGTTAGGTACCAGATGGAATAAATAACATTATTGAATTTGAAGCTTTGGTGGAAGGCTTAAAGTTCTATGTTGATAAAAACTTCAAGCACATACACATCAAATGTGATTCACTAATCATGGTACATGCAATTCTAAATAAAAGGGCCCAGGACTAGAGACTAGCTATAAGACTAGAACATATTCTCCACATGTTGGAAAAGATTGATGACTACACTATAAGACATGTATCTATCGAGAAGCAAATAAGGCGGTTGATTATCTTTTAAACATGGAAACCAACCATGTGGTTAACAGTGTGATCTTGAACAAAATCAAGGATTGGAAGGAATTAGATAAAATATTAAGTGAAGAACTCAAAAAAGTACTTTAGGGGTCTCAAGAAATCTCAACAAGATGTGATTGTGGCTACTTTTTCTACCTTGTGAGATCAAGAACAATTCACAAGTGCAATTGTCGATTTCCCATCTCTAAGTGATAATCCAAAGAATATTATCCATGTACATATATTACAAATATGGTGGTTGTATCAAGTGTCTCATGGTGAACTCTCACATGGGGATAAGATCCCTAATGATGAAGATCTAAAGACACAAGTAATCCCGATTGGACATATGAATGCTTTAAATTCTAAGGTACTTTTACAGACATGACAAACTTTCTTTGGATTATAAGTACTATTTTTATGGGCTCCAAGTCACAAGAACAAAAAACTATCTATTTATTGGATGTGGGGTAAAAGAAAGGAAGGGTGGATAAAACAACATTACCAGGCTGCTCATGCCTATACCCATTGGTTTGGAGGAGCATACAAATACAAGACTTTAGATTTTCACAATCCTTTATCACCTTTAAAAAGTTAATAGGATGTTGAAGATGGTCGATCATTGTTTTGAGTGGTCCTTAACAAAGTGAGCAGAAGGGAATCATTAACAGAACAATCTTTGACAATGTAAGTGAAAGGAAAACAACATTTCAATGGTGAATTTTCTCAAGGTTTGGGGGTGCAAATGCAATATTTGACATCTAGTTTGATGTTTTTGAATCAACCATCAGGTCCATCATTAGTGAAAAATATCTAGAACATGCCCACATCCACAATGTGGAGCTAATGGAGAAATTTATTTACAATCTCATGCACACCTCCAAAAAAATTGAATGAGGGGAACAAGTGATCAATAACTTTATCCTACAAAAGTGCAAAGATAATGTGGCACAAGCATTGTCCAAATTAAGTCGTGACCTAAAACAAGGATTGGTGTGGGATGTTATTTATATTCAAGTGGCTAGAGGAAACAAAGACATGAAGCAGACCATTACACTAGTGATAGAGGGTTTAGGCAAGAACGATATGCAAACATATGATTTTTTCATGAGCCACATAGACAATCTATTTTCCCCTACCTAGTTTGAAAGGTTACAAGAGATCATTGAAGCCATTTGCATCATGATCTTTAGCCTAGGCTAAAGGAACAACTATGTAATTTTGTTTTTAAATCTAATGAATGGGAGCCACCCCCTTGGTGGCTCTTTACCAATATACATTAATTATTTGTAACAAATTAAATATAGCACTGTAAAAAAGAAACAAAGATATTTAATTTTGTAATTGAAGAATATCCAAAGAATGACATGAACACAAAATCTTATGTATTTCCTAATATTTGAAGACTATTAGTATTTATAAATACCTTTTTAAGGTTGTTGGTATGTCCTAAGAGACATGTTCTCTTAGATCAACTCATGAAACTATGTACAAATAATAAAAAATAACAATCTTCAATCACAAATATGCTCCTATGAATGATCATACACAACTAGATTTATTTTAATGAACCAAAATCAAGTGGTTTAATCCTTTAAATGGGAGAGGACTTATTCATATTCAATGAATAGGATGGATGCATTGTATATCTTTAAAAATAATGGTATAGCAATGTTACACAAAATTTGTACTTAGTAGACCTTGGGAAGGGAAGTTTTAAATTTGTTTTTTTTATCTTGGAATTAAAGATATATAAATATAATTGGGACATGGATATGGATAATATACAAGGATGTGAAAATATAGGCATTAGATAAGGGGTAGTTATATAGTAATGTGTGAATCATAAGAATGGGGTAGGAGATAAATGCATAAGTGGATGTGATAAATGTTAGGATAAGGTGAATGTATAAAAATATGTACATAAGGAAAAGCTAGGGCTAAGTGTATGTGGATGGATAAAAGGTTGGGGGGATGAACCTAACTTCACATAATGTCATGCCAATTGTCTCTATGTATATGTAATAAGGTTTTTCCTCAAAATAAGCACAAAACTAAATGGGAAATAGCTTGGGCATGTAAATTTCACCATTATATTTTGTCCATGATTTGAGGTGCATATGAATTCTAAAATAATCATGTATCTCAAAGTATATAGCACTCACAAACATGCATGTAAAGTAAATTTAGACACTCAAAGGAAATGCCTCAGATTCTATATAAAGTAATGGACCTTGTGAGGATATGATAAACTTTCTTTGGATTATAGGCACTATTTTTTCGGGCTCCAAGTCACAAGTACCAAAAAATATATGTTTATTGGATGTGGGGTGAAAGAAAGGAAGGGTGGATAAAAAAACATTACCAAGTCGACCATGCCTATACCCACTAATCTAAAGGATCATACAAATACAAGACTTTAGATGTTCACAATCCTTTATCACCTTTAAAAAGTTAATAAGATGTTGAAGACGTTCGATCATTATTTTGAGTGATCCTTAACAAAGCAAGCTGAAGTGAATCATTGACTGAACAATCTTTGATAATGAAAGTGAAAGGAAAACAACATTTCAATGGTGAATCTTTGACAATGATTGGTGGGTGATGTTATTTGTATTCAAGTGGCTAGAGGAAACGAAGACATGAAGCAAACCACTTTACTCACAAGAGAGGGTTTAGGCAAGAATAATATGTAAACATATGATTTTTCCATGAGCCATGTCTACCTAGATTGAAAGGTTACAAGAGATCATTAAAGAGATCTTTACCTTGGGCTAAAGGAACAACTATGTAATTTTATTTTTAAATATAATGAATGGGAGCCACCCCCTTGGTGATACTTTACCAATATATATTGATTATTTGTAACAAATTAAATATAGGACTATAAAAAGAAACAAAGATATTTAATTTTGTAATTGAAGAATATCCAAAGAATGATATGAACATAAAATATTATGTCTTTCCTAATATTTGAAGACTAGTATTATTTAGAAATACCTTTGTAAGATTGTTGGTATGTCCTAAGAGACATGTTCTCTTAGATCACCTCATGGAAATGTGTAATAATCAAAAATAACAATCTTCAATCATGCATATGCTCCTATGAAAGATCATACACAATTAGATTCATTTTAATGAACCAAATTCAAGTGGTTCAATCCATTAAATGAGAGAGAACTTATTCAAATTCAATATATAGGATAGATGCATTGTATATCTTTAAAAATAATGGTATAACAATAAGTCACAGTAGACCTTGGCAAGGGAAGTTTTAAATTTGATTTTTATCTTGAAATTAAAGATATATAAATGTAATTGGGACATGGATACGAAGAATATACAAGGATGTGCAAATATAGGTATGAGATAAGGGGTAGTTATATAGGGATGTGTGAATCATAAGAATGGGGCAGGTTATAAATGCATAATTGGATGTGATAAATGTTAGGGTAAGGTGAATGTATAAAAATATGTGCATAAGGATAAGCTAGGGCTTAGTGTATGTGGATGTGTGTGTGTGTGTGGATGGATAAAAGTTTGGGGGGATGAACCTAACTTCACATAATGTCATGTCATTTATCTCCATGTACATGTAATAAGTGTAACATACAACCCTTGAATGAAGTAAAAATTTATAAGTTTTCACATTTCGAGTAAATTAACTAAGTGACAAGTCATTGCAATAAAAAAAATTATTTTCTTTATTGATAGTTCAAACAAGATGCATAACATAATACAACTTGGATTCTATTTCATTCCAATAGTTCCATAAAATACAACAATACAAGAAAGCATACATTTACATACATAACTCATTAAGTTTTAGAACAAATAGTTGTAAGATGGTCCAAGATCCTTCCTTTCAAATCTTGGTTCTTTTGTTGCCAACTATGGAGGAGAAGCATCACTCAAGCACTTTTCTACCAACCACAGACTCATAATGCGGTCCCCAACACATCTATCATTCGATAGATGACCCTTCCCTTTGACAAAGAGATTGGTAGAGTAACTGATAACAACAACCAACTAAGCATAGTGCTTGTCCTACATAACTAGAATTTGTAATCCCACAATCTCATACTAGTATGTAATACTAGATCACGATGAACTGACAGTGTAGTCTTGGTAGTCACACATCTAGAGTGGAATCTCAGACATTCACAATACTTTGGCCAAAGTGTTCTCATTCAATACTTTGAATGAAGTCATCTATCACATACACTACTTAGGGCCGATTTGACTTAAGGCTATCTTAAGCTACACATAGGTATTTCCTTCAATGGATAGTCTATCATCCCAGAGATAACTTATCACCATATTAATCTACTTGGAATAAACCTACTTAACTAGTAAGTACACAAGCTAGGTATTTCCTTCAATGGATAGTCTATCATCCAAGAGATAACCTAAATACTTGGAATAAACCTACTTACAAGTAAGTACACAAACTCCCTCCCATACTGGATTATCTATCATAGGAGTAAACACAAGATTTCCTAGTTAAATCAATAACTTAGATAAGTGTACCATATGTGCCTTTCATGTTCAATCAAACCTAGTATATAATACCTATGATAAAAACCCATCTCCTACTATGGAATGCTTATAAACACATTATGAAAATAGCATAGAAGCTTCAATTTCCTTTTCAAGACACTATAATTTCTCTAATGCACATACTAGAAAAGACATCTCAATCATGCATGCAAGACACTGTTGGAGTGAAAATGACATTGAGAGGGGAGGTGAATCAGTGTCTTAACATATTTTACCATTTTTTAGAAAATAAACCATAGCACACATTTTTTATCAATATTTCAATGATAGGTACATTCATGAGTTGAATGTAATCATTCATAAACTGAAATGAGAAATGTAATTGCAAAACAATGAACAATAAAGCATTCTCACAGTAAAGAATTGAAACCACAAATGAATAATGAGACATAAGATTTGCCGAGTGGAAAACCCTCCTGGAGTAGAAAAACCACTCCTAAACTGTTGCCTTTCAGGCTCTTATTTGAAAACCACTGTTAACAATGCTTTATAGGCTAATTTATGAGCACCAACTCCTTTTCAGATTACAGAATAATAATAACACAGAGGATCTCTTTGTTTTCCAGATAAACTCATAGAACCCCACACCCTTAATCTATCTAATACCCTAAAGATTCAAAACAATGAATCCCTAAAATATTAAATAAACTAAGTTTACATCTTTGCTTTGCATCATATTTTTCTATTTTATATAACAAAGCTTTTTCAACTTTTTCTTTTTGATAGATCAACAAGTTACAATCTCAATAACAACATCAACATCTCACAGTGATGAAACACTATATATATGTCTTTTAAAAAAAAAGATCTGCTAAAAAATGAGTCTTCAATAATGTCATTTTCAAAAGAATCTTGTACCCAACTAGTTGTTGGAACGGTTTTGTTTCAGGCACCACAAAATGATCAAAATAAAGAGCATCTTTTGTTTTGTAACTGAAGAGCAGATAGTCGTGAACCCCACACCCTTAATCTATCTAATAACCTAAAGATTCAAAACAATAAATCCCTAAAATATTAAATAAACTAAGTTTACATCTTTGCTTTGCATCATATTTTTCTATTTTATATAACAAAGCTTTTTCAACTTTTTCTTTTTGATAGATCAACAAGTTACAATCTCAATAACAACATCAACATCTCACAGTGATGAAACACTGTATATATGTCTTTTAAAAAAAAAGATCTGCTAAAAAATGAGTCTTCAATAATGTCGTTTTCAAAAGAATCTTGTACCCAACTAGTTGTTGGAACAGTTTTGTTTCAGGCACCACAAAATGATCAAAATAAAGAGCATCTTTTGTTTTGTAACTGAAGAGCAGATAGCCGTTTTTGAAACCAAACATAAGAAATGTAGTTTTCCAAAATGTAAGATTACCCATATGCTAGATCTGAGAAAAAAAACAAACATAATGACAAAAAACCCTCACTGTAATGACAAATAGGAAGGATATTTATCAAATAATCTTTTCTTTTCTCTTCACACATTTTTACCATTCAGATAAAACAAAAAGGAATATCACTACCAAACCCTGTCAAAAAATGTAATCGAACTCACACCTTCACAAAAATACCAAAATAAACAATGCTTTCAGAATACCCATGATGGGTAAAGAAACGTCACTAATTTCCATGCAAGTTTTTCTGACACAAAAATCAACAGCCCATTTGCATTTTTAGAATCGAACAAGAAACCAGTAATCAACCTTTCCTTTTGATTTTAAAAACTTTCTTCAAGAAAGGAATAATAATACATGTTCATGCTGCAAGAAAATCATATAAAAACTAGAGAGAATCGATGCCTATCAACATAGTTGCTCAGATTCGTAACTTCTTTTTACCTCTGTCGAGCTCGCATTGGCTTTTACTTCTCAGACCAGACACACATCGAACACTCATCACCACATGGAGGTGTCCACCAACAGAGAAAAAAATTACCATGGCGGTGGCTGAAGCAAGGGTTTCAACCCTTAGCAAAATAATAAACACAATTGAGTTTTCCCTAACTTCCTCAAGCCATTCGATTCAACATTTTACTAGTCATTTGATGACTATTTCATAATAGATAATACACTAAGGTTCGGTGAAAGAAAAACACAATGATTATCAAACTTATCATAAGCTTTCAAGACTATTGTCAAAACATTAACCATAGATGTTGACACAATAATCACCTTTGATTATTGCTTCTAATGTGTCGATTCGAATTACCAACTTTATACAATGTCTAATGAATTTAAAGAAAATGTCAACAAAGATAATGATAAATGATGGCTTCCATGTCATTTAGAAATGCCCTCTTCATAAGGTCGAAATCCTTTTATTAAAGTAGTCAAAGTCATATGCTTAGATGCAATAAAGTGGTTGATACCAAATTCAAATTGACTTTAAGTCATTCACTATTGTAATAAAGCTCGATACCTTAGAGAAAAGAAAAAAAATATTGCTAAGTCAAAACCATTAGTGTTCAAAAGAAACCCAATAGGGTTTTTTTTATTATTAGATTGTAGGAATCGGGTAGCACAACCCCCTATAAACTGCAGTGCACCTGGTAAACTTTTTAACGTGACCAGTGGCACTGGCACGACACCCCTTCGGTACCACGGGAGTGGGGGAGGTTGGACCTCGTGACCAACCTCCTGCAATAGGAAAGATTTAGCCAACCGAGCTAGGGCCCCAACCCCCAAAAGAAACCTGATAGGGTTTAAACACCAAACCTTAATTTCCTTTAGTTCTCAATCACCTTATGATGTCAATTCTTCCGTATTAATGATGTCTCTTTTAACATACGATGCCAATGAAATATCAATCTCAAATGCCAAAGAGAACATTAAAGTAATTCCAACCCAATATGCCATGTACCAAATAATGCATCATAACCATTGACATCAAAAAAATATGAGTCAGCCATGAAGATCAATAAAATGAAAATATGCCATGAAGACATAATCAATTGAATCTTGTCAATGATGCCAAAATTAAACTGATAAGAGCAATTGAAATAAACATTATGTAACCTGAGAATGTAATAGGCATCTAAAAGATAGATTTTTGTCACTTGATCAAACTGAACCTATCCAAGATGATTTAAATAGATAACCCTGTATCTTGTAGCATGATAACACTGTCAGTCCAATTAAAACCATAAGCACATTTGCAAATGAATAATGACTGAAATAGATAGTTGAACATGAATAACTGATCTGAAATATAGATGAACATGGCAGTGAAAATCCTAAATCACCATAAACAAGAATACCAAAAACAAAGCCTCTAAATGATTGTTTGAGATACCAAAGAGAATGTCGACTGATTTTGTCATCAAGGACAACCAAAGACAACTGAGAAGTCAACAAATACATCATTCAAAAGTAAAATAAAAAAGAAGAAGAGATCCCCATGCATGTTATCGCTTTATCCAAACAAATGGCAACAATGCAACCCTTTCCAACAACATCAAGCTTGATAAATAGCTTCTCAAGAATGTTGCAAATAAAATTTATCTCTCAAGTTGATATCTTACTCCTCTCAAAAATATCTTCCTCAAAAACTAAACAAAACTCACTGCCTTTCTCTCTCACAATGTAAAACAGAGTATGGCTGGAAATAATGCAGAATAAGGAATTGTAAAAGACATGTAATCTTGTGGAAGAATGTCTCTTCCAAATGAAATGGCTCAACTATTTGTAGAGAAACTTGGTAACCTCATAGCCTACAGTTTAGTCATGTTAATGGGCAACAAGCTCCATGCAAAGCAACACATGAAACATAGGAGAAAGGTGGCGACTTCCTAAGTTAATACTCAACATAATCACCTACAAGTCAACTTGTTGATTGATAACAATCTAAAGACTTATTCAATCTGCGTATGCTTAATTCAAATTGTAGACATCTACAAAAATTTGGTTTCTAGAGGTGGCACCAACTTCATCCACACTCCCTCTTGTTTGGCACAACTTCAATGCCAAAAGAAACAATCAACTACCAATTCATAACAACAAGCAT
Organism: Sequoiadendron giganteum; assembly: GCA_007115665.2. NCBI lineage: Eukaryota > Viridiplantae > Streptophyta > Pinopsida > Cupressales > Cupressaceae > Sequoiadendron > Sequoiadendron giganteum. Next base: position 260,719,114 of record CM021101.1, read on the forward strand.
TATCGATTTGTATAGGAGATGAGTTGGCTTAAGTTGATAAATACGTTTGACAAAGTCTCCAAAAGATGTAAATATCATAGCAAATGTGTTTACTAAGTCAATGTTGATATTTACTAAGGCGTCAACTAAGTCCATCAACATTAAACATCAACTCAAAATGCAATATAAGTGTTTCATATCACGTGGCAGAAAGAGTGAGAATCGACTTCACAAAATAGTCATAAGCTATTTTATCGGCCTCTTAAAACATAGTCTTAAATAGTCATAATAGACCTCCAATATCATAACCTTTATCGACTATAATCAACCTTTATAAATTGGCTTCTATCAAAGTAAGTGACAGTCGATTTCTATAACATATATAATATGCTAAATATATATTATTATATATATAGTATATTATATACATATATATATTTAAACACCATCATGTATTTATATATATGTATATATATAACTGTTAATATATATTTACATATATATATATATATATATATATATAATAATAATAATAATAATAAGCAAATAATGTAAGCATACATTCAATATATATATTGAGTACAAGCAAGATAGTATATAATAAACACATTATATTGAATGTATATGTAGACATGGAAAATATACAATTCAATTCGACACACTAGATCCTGATTTACTAACACCATTTTGTCCTGAATCATCTCCTTTGCTAGTCATTTAATCGAATAATCTGTATTTGATTAAATTCATCACTCTTCATCTCTTAATTAAATAAATCAATTTTATTTAATTAATTTGTAATCCCCCTTTTAATTAAATAAATCATTTTATTTAATTAATACCTAAAGTCATCTCATTTAAATTAAATAAATCTTTATTTGGTTTAAATCTAACATCATCCTCTTTTAATTAAATAAATCAATCTTTATTTAATTAAATCTAAAATCATTATTCTCTCAACTTTTATTTATTTAAATCCTAAAATCTAAGTCAAAATGGTCAAATTAGTTAATCCCCCTCTTAATTAATCAAATCTTGATTAATGTTACTCCTAATCACTCAAATCCTCTAAATTTTGCAACTTGCACAATAAATCAATTACTTTGATTTATTAAATTGCCTATTTTCTCTCAACATGGAATAAAGGAGGAATATTCCTTCAATTTTGAATTCAAATCCAAGTGGATTTATCCTTCCAACAAAGCATTCACTCCTCTTACATGTCCTTGTGCATTGAGCCAAGTAGCATTAACTTCATTATTTTTTCCCTCTCACATGTCATTTCACTATTTTGAAATTTCACCTAATATCATTTATTGACACTTTGATCAAAATATGCACAACCTTCAATTCACATCTTGACAAGTGGCACTTGGCCATTGGGTGTTAAATGATCCCACATTGCTCAATTTCACTCTCTTTTCCAATTTGGGAATCTATAAATGAGAGACTCTTCCTCTCATTCCATCATCCACAACTTGAGTAAAATTACTATACTCAACTTCATCCTCAAACAATATCTAGTTTCATCCATTTCATCAAGATCTTAGCTAGGTTATGCAGATTTTTCATCATGGAGTTTGATTGAATGTGGATCACTCATCAACATTGCAACAAAGGAGTTGGGAAAGGGCCAATTTATACACATAATTGACACCAATTCCCCCATGGGATGAAGTGTTTGCATTGCTTAATTAGGATTTCATTATCAGCTAATCCCCCTTTTAATTAATCAAATCTTGATTAATGCTAATCCTAATCACTCAGATCCTCTAGATTTTGCAACTTGCACAATAAATCAATTACTTTGATTTATTAAATTTCCTATTTTCTCTCAACATGGAATAAAGGAGGAATATTCCTTCAATTTTGAATTCAAATCCAAGTGGATTTTTCCTTCCAACAAAGCATTCACTCCTCTTACATGTACTTGTGCATTGAACCAAGTGGCATTAACTTCATTATTTTTTCCCTCTCACATGTCATTTCACTATTTTGAAATTCCACCTAATATCATTTATTGACACTTTGATCAAAATGTGCACAACCTTCAACCATTCACATCTTGACAAGTGGCACTTGGCCATTGGGTGTTGAATGATCCCACATTGCTCAATATCACTCTCTTTTCCAATTTGGGAATTTATAAATGAGTGACTCTTCCTCTCATTTCATCATCCACAATTTGAGTAAACTCACTATACTCAATTTCATCTTCAAGAATATCCATTTTCATCTATTTTTATCAAGCTCTTAGCTAGGTTATGCAAGAATTCAACGAAAGTGGATCAAATCTTCATCAAACCATCATCAAGCTTACAAAGGAGTTAGGAAAGGGCCAATTTCTACACATAATTGGCACCAACTCTCCCATGGGATCAAGAGTTTTCATCTTAGAATAAGATTTGATTGCTTTCTTTGTTCATTTCTTCATTTTTTTTCCTATTTGAGCATTGCAAATGAATTTCATGGGGAATCCTTGTTCTATCTTGCATATTGATATAATATTCTCACATTGAACATGTGTTGGCGATGACTCTTCATCATAAGGATTCAGAAAGCATTCTATCATGATGTGCGCATAGAGACAAAGTTATCCCTGGTATCACGACATCTACACCTACTTAAGAATAGGAGTCCTCCTAGCTGACATAACCCCAAATCTTAAAAGAGCCTTTGTCAAAAGGTCCTTACATTTTGTCATCCTAGGAGAAACCCTCTATCGTAGGAGCATTGAAGGAACCCTATTGCGTTGCTTAAATCCTGAGGAAGCCCTGACTGCTTTGATTGAGGTTCACAATGGCATTTGCGGTTCACACTCAAGTGGTATGACCTTGGTTAAGAAAGTTGTTGAGAATCGAGTACTACTGACCAACAATGGAAAGAGAGGCACACAAATTTGTCAAAAAGTGTTATAGTGTCGGCAACATGGAGACCTTATTCATGCACCAGCTCAAGAGCTTCATCCTATTGTTACACCTTGGCCCTTTTCACAGTGGAGGCTCGATCTCATCGGCAAAATCACACCCACCTCATCCAACGACCACAAATTCATCATCACTGCCACAAAGTACTTTACAAAGTGGGTCAAAGAAATTCCCATGACCTACATAACTGAAAAGTAGATATCCAAGTTCATCCTGAACTATCTCATTTTCCAATATGGTGTCCCTCAATCCATTATCTTTGATAATGGGACACCTTTCAAAAATCAAGATGTCTATGATCTATGCTATAAATTCAAAATCCAACATCGTTTTTCCACTCCATACTACCCCCAAGGCAATGGCCAAGCAGAAGCCACGAATAAAAATATCTTGAAAATCCTTAAGAAAATAGTCAATGATTCTGGTCGTGACTAACATCTGCAACTAAATACCGCATTATGGGCCTACCGCACCAGCATCCGCATGCCAACAGGTGCCACCCCATTCTCTCTAGTCTACGGATCAGAAGCCATCTTGTTAGAAGAAATAAAGGAATGAAAACAAGATCAAAATAACAATCCAAGAAGTGAAGTGCAAGAAGAGCTTTATCATTAATCAAATGAGAGATAGGTGCAAGATCAACCACCAATACCAAGATAAGACTCCAAGAATCCAACAAGAGCCAAGAGATTTTCGTAAGGGGAAAAGCAAAGAAAAACCCCTTTGTGAATTATGAATGAGGCATGAAAAGCCTAAAGAGAGAGAGAAGAATATGAGCAAGAAGCTCAATACAATATGATAGAACTACTATGCAAGAGGAGAGACTTGTGTGAGAGAATTGTACAAAATTAGTGTGTAGTGTGTGGAGAAATATCTCTTTAAGTAGAGATGAGTGAAGGAGTTTTCATGTAACTCCCTATGTGTAAGAGTGTCACATTCATACTTAGTGTGTGCCAAGTGTGAGCATCCTCATAAGGAGGAATAACCTATTTTCCTTATTAAAGGAATTACAAAAATATGAGTTGTCCTCCCACTTGGACTAGAGGACAAAATTACATGTAGAGATTCCTTTAGGAATATCCTAAAATAAATAAAAGAGGATACCTTGGTTTATCCTCAAATTAAATAAAACAATCAAGGAAAGATTACTAATTCTAACACATCCTCACAATCGAGATCGAGCTCCCATCATTAAGGATATCACTGCAAAACCTCTTTACAGATGAGGAATATCGGGTTTCAAGGTTAAATGAGTTGGAGTTATTAGATAAACGGTACATGGATGCCCTTAACCATCTACAGGTCTATCAAAATCGGTTAAAGTGCAGCTACAACAAGAAGATCAGGAGACACACCTTCCAAGTCAACGAACTTGTGCTAAAGGAGAACCAAAAGAACATGCCAAATCCAGAAAGCAAAGACAAATTTGAGCCCAACTGGTTGAGACCTTTCATCATCACAACAAGCTATAAATCAAGGGCATATCAGTTGTCAACACTAGAAGGCGAGCCCTCGCAAGAGCCCATGAACAACTCCATCTCAAAAGGTTTTATGCCTAAAAATTTGCAAGTTCACCATGATGAAAACCTGGCAAACAGACGTCTTGGTGACAAAAATAAAAATAAAAAATACAAAAATCCAACAAAAAAATCAGAAAAAGGATTGAAAATAGTAAAAAAAAAAATCGTCCTCTAGTGAAAACCACTTCGGTGGCGCTTTGGAAAGTATCTTGGTGAAAACCTGGCGAACAGGTGCCAAGTGTAAATAAAGCACTCTCCATCCACCAGGATCTTCAAGGCTTATTCCACACACTCACTTATCCATTACATTCCATTACATTCCATCATCCGTTCACAACCATACCATAGCTTGATCTTGTGCTTGTATCATGTTCCACCGTAGTACTACTTGGCATACTCCTAAGGTCAGTTTGTCCTGCCTTTATCGAAGTAGTCTATATCATCACATTGGGGCATGTTCTTATACCTAAATTGGATCATATTTGTGTATATTCTTGTGATCTTTTTTAATCAATCAAAATTCCAAAAACATTCAAAAAATCAATCAAAATTCCAAGAACATTCAAAAAATTAAAAATTCCAAAACATGTCGAAAATCTAAAAAATCAAAAGTGGCATCTTTAGTCCGAACTACGTCATCTTTGAGCTTGAATGTAGGCAAGGTTGATCTTTGATCATCCCTCGAGACATTTTAGGTTAGTCCTTTAGGCGTTTGTCGCAATGGCAATATGTTTGCCCATCTATTTTATATTTTAGGTCAATCCTTTAGGCGTTCGTCGCAATCTGGCAATACATTTGCCCATTTTTCTCATCATTGAGTCAAGTATGTCATCAGTCAAACTACGTGGTCTCTACTTATATAACATAGGCAAAACTAATCTATGAATCATCTCCCCAGACCCCTAGGATAGGTCTTTAAGTTAGTCTCTTCATCATAAATATAAAAAATCCAAGAAAATTGAAACATCCAAAAATCAAAACATCCTCAAAACATTTGAAAAACCCAAAATGGTGCATCCATCTCATCTCGCTTTCACCCGCGATTGTTTCATTCCTAATAAATCAATCATCACCTTCATCCTTTGGTGGGTCAGTTGGAAGCAAGTCTAGCAGGTTCCAAAGTGAACACCCTAATTGTCAAAGTCTCAAGTCTAGGTCAGTAAGCAAGCAAGTTGATCAACTCGGAGTATCAATAGCTTATCACCCAATTAGTCTCACCAAAACCTTGATCACAACATGTCTTAGGATGTATCCTTCCCATGATGGACATAAGCATTAGGTATCTCGCAGTAGTTTAGCCTTGGCTAGCAGTATGAAGAACATTAGCTCATTTGTTTACTTTTTCCTTGGTCTTTATGACTTATCTTATTTTGCGCTCATTCCAAGGACCTCTCGATGATGCCTAAACAAAAAATAGGTTTAGAGAGAAATGAATGGGGCAATGATCATTATCTTTTTTATTTGTTGTGCTTGTGGGATACTCTTGTAAAATAACTTAGTCATCTGTGCTTTGTTTGGTTTGTAGGAAGGGTGTTTTAGGTATCTTGTTGACCACATAGGAAGGCTTGTCTTTCTATGTTTTGGCCCAAGATGTTTAGAATATCTGAACTACATTCTGAACAAATTTTCGTATGCTAAGTGTGAACAAGAATACTCCTATCTGATCGTCAAGTCAAAGTCCATCACACTAGGTACAATGCCATCCTGGTTCTTAATACATTGATGCATCATACCTACGTGTGTTATCAAACATAAAGTAATTGACCCTTTGAAAATCCCAACTTGTGGTAAGAAAATCATCATCATCATCATCATAACATAGGCTTGTTGGATCCTCTTCTCATCATTATTTTCTTCTTATTCTTCTATCTTTACTAACATTTCTATCCAAAATTGGTGTGTTGTATCAAAATATACACGAGGGTACCCATGGTCGATGGTTGTCTATACATCATCAAAGTTGTCTACGTCAAATATCTGATATTTCTAAAGAATTATCTTTCGTCCTTTGATCAATAGAACCACCCCTCTCGCATTTTATCGCGATCTCGATCGAAAAATCAAACATTTTCACTCGATCTCTCGAGGGGGCATTCGAAAAAATTAAGAAATTTTGAACTTTGATCACAACAGTTTATTCTTTGAACCAATACAACAAGTGCATTGCTTTAAAGAGGGGCAAAATGTAGACATGGAAAATATACAATTCGATCTAACACATTAGATCTTGATTTACTAACACCATTTCGTTCTGAATCATCTCCTTTGTTAGTCATTTAATTGAATAATCTGTATTTGATTAAATTCATCACTCTTCATCTCTTAATTAAATAAATCAATTTTATTTAATTAATTTGTAATCCCCTTTTAATTAAATAAATCATTTTATTTAATGAATTCCTAAAGTCATCTCATTTAAATTAAATAAATCTTTATTTGGTTTAAATCCAACATCATCCTCTTTTAATTAAATAAATCAATCTTTATTTAATTAAATATAAAATCATTATTCTCTCGACTTTGATTTATTTAAATCCTAAAATCTAAGTCAAAATGGTCAAATTAGCTAATCCCCCTCTTAATTAATCAAATCTTGATTAATGCTAATCCTAATTACTCAAATCCTCTAGATTTTGCAACTTGCACAATAAATCAATTACTTTGATTTATTAAATTACCTATTTTCTTTCAACATGGAATAAAGGAGGAATATTCCTTCAAATTTGAATTCAAATAATCCAAGTGGATTTGTCCTTCCAACAAAGCATTCACTCCTTTTACATGTCTTTGTGCATTGAGCCAAGTGGCATTAAATTCATTATTTTTTCCCTCTCATATGTCATTTCACTATTTTGAAATTCCACCTAATATCATTTATTGACACTTTGATCAAAATGTGCACAACCTTCAACCATTCACATCTTGACAAGTGGCACTTGGCCATTGGGTGTTGAATGATCCCACATTGCTCAATTTCACTCTCTTTTCCAATTTGGGAATCTATAAATGAGAGACTCTTCCTCTCATTCCATCATCCACAATTTGAGTAAACTCACTCTATACTCAATTTCATCTTCAAGAATATCCATTTTCATCTATTTTTATCAAGCTCTTAGCTAGGTTATGCAAGAATTCAACGAAAGTGGATCAAATCTTCATCAAATCATCATCAAGTTTACAAAGGAGTTGGGAAAAGGGCCAATTTCTACACATAATTGGCACCAACTCCCCCATGGGATCAAGAGTTTGCATCTTAAAATAGGATTTGATTGCTTTATTTGTTCATTTGTTCATTTTTTTTCCTATTTGAACATTGCAATTGGATTTCATGGGGAATCTTTGTTCTATCTTGCATATTGATCTAATATTGTGCTTGTTTGCCATGTTTATGCAGGTATAGGATTGGGGTTCACATTATATATATATATATATATATGTATATGCCTCTATGTACACGTATATGTAGGTATATCTATATCGATGCATCTGTATGAGCATGTCCATCCACCAACGTACGCTTGTATCGATATACATACACATATGGATACATTTATATACTATATATGTATATGTTCACATCTGATTCATATATAGCTATTCACAATTACCATCATATTGATAAGTGTTTATGTGTGGTGCATATATACATGTCATTAGATCCCATTGACATGCATGTGCATATATATACACATACTCCATGTACATACCACTTGTCAATATGCAAGATAGATCAATATTAGAGGAATGGAGCACATACCTACATCCACTAACACATGCACATGATAGTCAATTATTCGTGCAACATATGTAGTATACATAAACATCTCCAAAGTTAAAATAATAATTCAATAACCATCCATTCTCATATATACAGTATTTCTCCATGAAATAACATCAATTGAGATAACATCAAATGAAATAATATTAACATTGATAATAAAGTACGAGCATAATTTATTCATCTCCAAAATTCACATTACATTCATATTTACCCTATGTAGTAATAGTAAATAGTAACTACACAAGTGGGGTGTAACATACTCCCCCCTTGTGAATCTATAGACACCTAAATTTGTACACTTCATTTATCCAAATTTACCTTTTTTCGAATAAATTTCCCCTTATCCACATTAATTAAGTAATATTACTATTATTTAATTAATACATCTAAAGTTCTTCTAATCCCTAAGGTATCTAATTAAATAATTAAGTACCTTACCCCTTTAATTCCCCTCTCATCAAATGAATTAAATAAATATGACATTTATTTAATTCTTCACATGTCACATCACTTTCACTCAATCCTAACCCACCTCCCAATCTCTTCATTACGGATGTGCACATACCTAATCCTTGATTAGGATGTGTCACATCCTCCAACTTTTGAAAGTTGGCTTCTAATCTTTGTTAACCACTAATCATATTTTAATCACTGATCAGTTAAGCCTAATCAATACCTTGGTCAACTCTCCCCATCCCCCAAGAAATTTTTAATTCTTGTTTATTCATCTAAGACTCCTCTTTTCTTCATGCAAAATTCTAGAACCTTTGACTTATCACATCACATGTGCTAAAGTCTTCTAGAATCTTTGACTTGTCACATTAAATCACATGTGGGTAAGTACTTACCTTTTTAAGGACCTTGTTTTATCCAAGGTACTTTCCACCTCTCCTTTTGGAACCTTGTTTTATCCACAAAATTCCCCAATCGTGTTAATTTTTAATTCAATTTTATTCACCCAAGATTCTCCTCTTCCCTATGTGATCATTGAGAAGTCACATCATCCCTTTTTCTAAGGTACTTGTCCTTCCTCCACATCATGTACCTTCTTTCCACCTCACTTCCACATCATCTCATCCTAGGCCATCTCACATTCCACATGCCAAGATGTGAGGGCTTGTGAGTCCTCAAATCACCATAGCCCTTCATCTTGGCCTTGTTGGTTTAATCTCAACCATTGAATTCTCTAGAGAATTCAAATTCCTCTATAAATACCCCATCTTTTTTTCTCATTTAGGGACCTTATGCATTTGATACCAAACTCTTGCCATTTTGTTACCATACTTAGGCAATTTTCACATTTTGCCTTCATCATAGCACTTGAATCCACCCTTATCACACTTTCAACCATCTCGCATCCCATCTTGTATTTTTAATCTCATTTTCCATCCAAAGAGCATACACAACATTGAAGATCGAAGGGCCAACCAAGGAACAACTTAAAAAGGTATAATCATTTCATTCCATCTTCTTTGTTTAAGTTCAACATTTTGCCCAATCTTGAGGTGTTAGGTGTTCTTCATTGTTTCTTGCATTCTTTTTGTTGTTGCACATTTAGGAACAAGGATTTTCACCTGATCATATTTTTGGTACGCCCAGTGGGCTTGCAGGGCCATCCGTTTGTTCAAATTTTAAATTTTTTTCTTGTTTTTTTCATAGGCACATAGTTTAATTAGGGGAAAGTAAAATTTACTCCTTGGTGTCTCTATTTTTGTGTCATCCAAGGGGGCACTAGTTTGTTTTTGTTTTCTCGCACTTCGTGTGAGCTTGGGGAGTAGCTGGAAATGATTAATGCCTTCTTTTTAGAGGGACCTGCTTGGAGATTTCATCACCCCAAGGGACGATCCCAACCACGTGAACCAACGGGGTATAGAAAGGGGGGAGAGCCAAAGTTGTACTCCAATCCAGTCACGTCGTGTCTGGTGGAGCGTCGAAGCTGGGGTGATACCTATATAGATGTGAAGAGTTGGTCAAAGCCCTTTAGTATCTCGTTGGGATTCCCGACTCACGCTTGTGACGAACTGGTGTTCACGATCTGAACCTCACGTACTGAGAGTATATTGACGACTCCCTAGAAACCTTGTGCATCCTAGATTAAGACCTTTGTTGGCCATACCCTTAACACTAATCATAGGATTATGCTTATTTAAAGTGTCTTCTTGTGAGAAACCAATAATTTTTTGACAAGTTAATCCTTGCCATAGTCATTCTCATCCAAGCCAAGTCCCTATTTTCTACAGAAAGGTGGATATGCCATCCAGTTTACTACAGTGGGGCGGATTTTCCCTACAGTTTACTTCAGAGGGGTAGATACGCCCCCTGAATAGTCAATTTTGCTCCGTTTGACCATTCCAAGCCTTAGTTTAACCATTCCAAGCATCCATTTAACCATTTCAAACATCTGTTTGACCATTTCAAGCCTCCATTTAACCATTCTGTTAATCTGTTTACCCATTTCAAACATCCAAACTTTTGTTTCCCAATCCGATTACTCATTTCATCATTTGGGGAACCCATTTCACTGTTCAAAAGACTTATTCCATCTTCTAGTGAGCCTGCTTCACCATTCGTTAGGCTTGTTTTCCCGATTCAAACAAAAACCAGTTGGGAATCTAAAACCTTATTATTTGCTATGGTCTAAACATTTCATGCTCATTCAGTCGTCACAATTCACCCTTTAGTCCATTTGCATTTTTTCATTCAGGTCAAGTCTCAGTTTTCTACAGTAAGGCGAATCTGCCCTCCATTTTTCCACAAAAGGGTGGACTTGCCCTGCAAAGGGGCGAACTTGCCCTTGAAAACAACCTTTTTCATCGTTCGTTTATCCATTTCAAGCACCCGTCTGCTCATTTTCACATTCTAAGCAATCGTCCCCCTATTTTGAACGTCTTTTCATCATATTGAGTGATCATCCCCTCAGTCAAGGAAATCACCCCCTCATTTCGAGCACCTATTTACTTAATCCGAACATTCGTTTCTCCCCATTTTTCACCAAAAGGCAAACTTGCATACATTCCGTTTGTCCATTTCGAGCCATCGTTTCCTCATTACGAGTAAATTGTAATACATTCTAAGAGTCAAGCTCCCCATCCCAACATTCGTTCATCCATTCTGATCAATCATTTACTCATTTCGAGCTTTTGTCTCTGCAACCTGAGAGTCGTTTATCCATTATGAGCAGTTGTTTACTCATTCTGAATAGTCTTTCATCCCCCTCGATTCTCCGTTTACTCATTTTGAGTAATCTTTCATCCATTCCAAGAATCCATCTCCTCATTTCGAGAGTTGTTCATCCGTTCTAATCAATCATTTACTCATTTTGAGCTTTCATCTTCTTGACCCTAGAGTCATTCATCCATTCCAAGCAATCATTTACCAATTTCGAGTGCTTGTTCATCCACTCTGATCATCTATTTCCCCAATATGATTATCTAACACCCCATTCTAATCACTCATCTCTAAGTTCTAACAACCCGTTTACCTGCTCGAAGAGTCCAAAAGTAGTGGGGCGGACCTGCCCTGCAGAGGGGAAAATCCACCCCTTTGTGAGAGAAAATCCGCCCCGGAAGGGCAAGTTCGCCCCTCTACAACAAAAAGTTGGCAAATAGACAATAAACAAATCCAGCTTCCAAATCCGACCGACAAAACCAATCCCATCATATCCTTCGATCAAATCCCAATTGGAGCCTTAATCCAATCCTAATATGAGTTTTAATCCCATCACATCATCCAATCATCCTAATTTGAGCTTTCATCCAATCCCCATCTGAGCTTCCAATCCATCCTATTTGTCTATCCATTATCTATTCCTTCATGCTATTTTGTATCCATCATGAATCCTTATCCCCCTCTCGCATCACCAATAATAGTAGTTAAGGGAAATCCTAACTACATTGATGAAAGTCTTGTTGATCACGAAGAGTGTTATATAGATCCCCTTGACGCTATCATTGCTAGCAAGCTCTCTCCAATCGCCTCCCAAAATCCCACTACTTCTTCGAACTATCCCACCATCCCTTCACCCGCATCTCATAATAGTCCTTATGCTACCCTTGACAAGGGATATCCAACATCCTCACCATCGACATATTCGTCATGTCCTCCCTCTCCACCTCTATCCTATTCAAGATCTACATCCTCCTATCCTTATCATCATCAACAATCCTAATACCTCTACCTTAATCCCACATCCCAATCTTCCCATCCTAATCCAACACCCACACTTTCCTATCACGATCCCCCATCCCAATATTCCTCTTATCTTAATCCACCATCTCAATCTTCTTATCCTAATCCATCATCCTTATCCTTCTATACCAACTCACCATACATGTCTTCCTATGATGGTCCACCACCTCAATCTTCCTGTTCTAATCCAACATCCACACCTTCCTATCACAATCCCCCATCCCGATATCCTTACATTAATTCCACATCTTTCCATCCTAATCCTCCATCCATGTCCTCCTACGAGAATCCACCACCCACATCTCCCCATCCTAATCTATCATCCACATCTTCATACTACTACCCACCATACCAATCTTCCCAACCTAACCCAACATCCCCACCCTCTTACATCACTCCCCCTTTCACTGCATTGTATATCAATCCTCCATCTAGTCCCATTCATTCCTCTAATCCTAATCCACCCATCCACTCATCTAATCCTCCATCTCCTCCTAGTCCTCCATCCAATCCCATCCACTCATCTAGTCATAATCCTCATCTCCTCCTAGTTCTACATCTAATCATTATCCACCCATCCACTCATCTAATCCTCCAATCCCTAACCCTAATCCTCCATCTCCTCCCAGTCCTCCATCCAATCCCATCCACTCATCTAATCATAATCCTCCATCTCCTCCTAGTTCTACATCTAATCCTAATCCACCCATCCACTCATCTAATCCTCCAATCCCTAACCCTAATCCTCCATCTCCTCCCAGTCCTCCATCCAATCCCATCCACTCATCTGATCATAATCCTCCATCTCCTCCTACTTCTACATCTAATCCTAATCCACCCATCCAATCATCTAATCCACCAATCCCTAACCCTAATCCTCCATCTCCTCCTAGTCCTCCATCCATTCCCATCCCCTCATCTAATCCTACTCCACCAATATCCATCCCTAATCCTCCATCCATTCCCATCACCCCACCTAATCCTACATCCCTTCCAAATGTTGCCCAACGACTCATGACAAAAAAGACACAATGTCCTCCCACTCTATCATGTACAGTCACTAGTGATAAGGCCATCTTCCATCCCACACATATCATTCCCACACATATCATTCCCATTACCATTCATAGCACCACTCAAACCGTTGAAACCATCACACCCATCGAATCCCCATCTTCTCCTGCTAGATCCACCCAATCCATTGGAGACATCCAATCCACTCCTCCTAGTCCTAATATTACCAAACTTCAATCACATAACCTTCATGAATCCTCTATCCTCCTATCTCCCCCACCTAAGGAGTCCCTCAAACACTCCTCTGTCACTGTGCCTCCCACACACAATGATATATGCCAAGGGTTTGATCCAAGGCATACAAGCATATCTCCTCCTCCAAATACATATCCCACCATCTCATCTACTCCATCCCAAGAACATAGTCTTCCATCCATTCCATCTCATGATCCCTTTCCTCCACCAAATCCTGATCTCATCATCATATCTACCCCGTCTCAAGATCACACTAGCTCGTCTGCTCCATCCCATGATCCCCCTTGTACTCAAGATCCGATCACTCCATCTCATGAGCTCTTATCATCCACTACCATAAGTCAAATCTTGTCATACCATCTAATCCCTCTCTCGATCCCTTCCCACTCATTCCTCATGATCAAGATGTTGCTATCCCTTCATCTCCATCACATGATCCTCCATTGCCACCTACCCCTATCACCCCAACACCACTTTTATATCACCTCGGTAATATTACACTCATCCATGGTGGTCTCTTTGCAGAATAAAAAAAAAGTATATGCACCACCCATCCTCCTTCACCTAATAATGCACTCACATCATGCTTCCAAAAAAAAAAAGCATCCTACCATAGACCACATGCTCAAACACATGAACTATCAAAGAAAAGGTTTAGGCCTTCATGAGCAAGGTACGTTAGAGCCCATCCAAGTCAAAGAACATCCAGACACACAGTCTTGGATATATCTCCCAAGACTCGCACTCCAAAGATGTTGGTACAACCTTCGTACATCCTAAACGATCCTCTTCTAAAGGCACAAGAGGTACTCCCCATCGTTCTACCAAAACATTCGTCACCATCCCCCCTCCCCCGTCATATTACCTCAAAACAACCATCCATCTTCCTCCTTCATCCTCTACATCCATTTTGGGTCCTTATGTCCCTCCATCCACCATCATTCATCCGCCATCCACTACATCTACTTTGGGTCCTTATATCCCTCCACCAAACCCCACGCATCCTCCATATATAAAGTCCATTTTGGGCCCTTATATCCCAAAATCACCCCCTCCATCTTATCCTATTCATCCTTTCATTCACCCACCACCTATCCCTAGTGCACAACATAAAAATCCTAAATTCATAACTCCTAATCAGGACCAACAAAGGCACCCCTCCATGCATGCTATTTCACATCCTCCATCCACACACCATCGTCAAAAGCCTACCTCTATCACTCCATACACATCTTCTCCACATCATCCATTGCATCCTACCCATCCCATTGCTACTACAAGCACTTTGGATGCCAAAGTAAAAATGCATAAATCCAAACATCCACATGACTCTAAAGCTCCTTCTGTCCCCTTCAAAGGACATGTTGATAAAAAGAAAAATCAAATCCAAAATCCAAATCAATCCAAATGGCCACAAAGGCCCACTAAAGCAAAATCAAAACCATGTGGATTCCCAAGAAAAAAGAGGCCATGCCTTCAAATGAGAAATCCCTAATGCCATCCAAAGTTTCTAATCCCAAAGCTAATCATTTGCATCCTCCATCTCCTAAATCTATTTTGGGTCCTTATGTCCCAAAATTCCCTATCCCAACACCTCCATTATCACCACATTCTCCATCCATCAATCCTCCTATCATTTCCCATCCACCACATGTGCCAATGTTGGTCTTGAACACCTTCCATCCATACAATTTCCAACACCCCATCCACTATCCCTCATATCTCCCCCATAAAATCCCTTTAATCCATCCTTTTGCATAATCTGTCAATTCTAATAAGGTTGTACCAACATCCAATAACCGCTTTACACTTGGGCTCTTTTTACCTCATATGGAACTTGATGCTTGAGTCCTTCATCCATTTGCTTTATCATATGTCTTCCGACTCCATTTATCCATTCTTCCCTATCCTTATCCATCTCCATCCATCTTTTTGTTTGAAAAGTCCCAAAAGTCAAAAAAATCCAAAAAATCCAAAATAGAAAAAAATAAAAAAGAAAAAGAAAAACTAAAATATTAAAGAGAAAGTAATTCATCCAATGGTGAAAAAATGGCAAACAAGCGCCTTGGATAAGTACCGTGATGAAAACCTAGCAAACATGTGTCATGCATAAATCTCACATCTAGTTTACTTCCATGATTGGGGGCAACATCCACCTACACATTCCTTTCCTCCATCTCGTACATGTGCCTATCTTCCACTTCCTACCTATCATATCCCATTTGTATCTAGTCCCTTCATATTCCTTGTGATCTTGACCTAGATAGGGGCACCCATATATATGCTTTGGACACCTCTTGGCATACATTCCCCTCATCCATATGCCATCATTTTCTTTATCCACCTCTATCTATCTTCCATTGTCCATGCATTCTATCCACCTCTATCTATCTTCCATTGAACATCTCTCCTATCTATGTCCATCTCACTCCCTTATCCACCCATCTTGCTATCCCTCTTGCCTCGTCATGCATGACACCTCTAGAGTGGGGGCATCTCCTTATTTGCAATAGAATCCTTGGAGATATTGTCCATCCCTCCATCCAAGTAATCCTTTCCATCTCCCATCCTTCTCATTTGTATTTCCCCATCCATTTATCCATCCAATAATCCATTCCATCCTTCCAAATCCTTATCCCTCTACCTACCTATCGTAGCATCTTTCTATCTCCCCCTTTTTATCCATCCATCCAAGTGATCCCTTCCATCTCCCCGTCCTTATCTTCCTATTTACCCATCTAATAATCTATTCCATCCTTCCAAATCCTTATCTCCCCATTCCATTTATCCACCTATCCTAACATCTTTCTATCTCCCTATCTTTATCAATCCATCCATTTATCTCTATTTTCCTTGTATCTCATAATCCCTTGTCATTGGTATCTCGCTATAGGCTACTCCCATACAATCCAATGCCATTCAACCCACCATCATCTATCCATCCCCCCATCTTCATCCTCATCCCATCTCATCATCTTTTGTCATTGGTATCTGGCTATAGGCTCCTTGATCATGTAACTCAATGCCTTGATCGAATCATCATCATCATCATCGGGGTGTATCCTTCCCTATCTTTTGGTGTTGTTTCGAGATGTATCCTTCCTTCATCAACAACCCTTTAATTAGGATGTATATTTCCCTATCCTCACTACATCTTCCTAATATCTTATCATTTTTCATCTCTCCCTTTACCCATTATTTCCTCCTCCCACTTCCTTTTTTGATGATTTGGATAACTATCCCATCCTTGAGCTTTGTGTCATCACCATCATCCTATCCAATTCTACAAGTCTATCTTGTCTCATCATATCCACTCCATCCTTTTATCCATTTATCATGGTAATCTCATCATCCCTTATCCATTGTCTGTCGTTGGTCTTGTATCAAACTACGTTGCCCCTACGCTTTCACGTAGGCAAGGTCGATCATTTGATCCGCCCCTGGGGTTCTGTCTTTTGTCTATCTTGTCATCTTCCATCATCTATCTTTAGCCTTGTCTCAAACTACATTGCCGCTGCAAGGCTAAATCATTTTGTCCACCCCTAAGGCATTGGTCTATGCAATCTGCACCATCCATCAAGGTCTCCATTGTCCTCTTTCCTCTTTAATCCATGGTCTTTTATCGAACTACGAGGGCTCTACGCTTTCACGTAGGAAAGGTTGATCTTTGATCAATCTTCGAGCCCCTAGCTCTTTAGGGTTTTGTTGTCCTATCGTCAAGTATGTCCCTATCCTAGCCGATGCTTACAAACAAAGGTCATTAGTCTCATGAGATCTAATCAGTTTCAGGTATCCTGCGTCATGTCGATCAACCAATCTATCCTCCATCTTTGGTCTTAACAGGATGTATCCTTCCTAATAGACATCATCAATCCCATCCATCCTTTTGATCCTGTGGAAAAGGATGTTTGAAATTTGATTGTGATCTTTTGATGCTTTTGACATTTTGTTTATCATTTGAGCTCCCTGTCATCACTTGTAAAGGCTACCATGATCTATCATATTATGGTGTGTTTTTACTAGTTAACATAGGGGCATATCTTGATTTTTCTTTTGTTTGTTGTCTTCTTGGTTGTCCCACGTAGTACCCACCAAGACCCTTGTGGTCTTGCATTATGCTAGGACATCCTTATGTGCTTGTGGTTATCCCAATACCTAGCCCGACCAAAGTCATCGCGACTTTGGGGTGTTGGGATAACCTTCTTGTTTGTTGTGTTTGTGTATGCATTAGACACTAATCCGCCTTGGTTCCACATACCATGGTATATGGTGCCTTATGCTATAACAAAAATTAGTGCTCCAAAAATGGAAAATTGCATCTTCCATTGCATTGCATCTTTACCTCCATCATAATTCCTTTTAACCATCTCACATCTCCATCCAATCCTAACCCATTCAATCTAGCACAAATCATCTAATCACATCCTTGGTCTTGTCCCCAACCTTGTTACAAGCCTTGATCCAATCATCCTCATCATCGTCATCATCATCAAGATGCATCTTTCCCTATCCTTTTGTGTTGTTTTGGGATGTATCCTTCCCTCATCAATAACACTATCCTCATCATCATCATCGACAGGATGTATCATTCCCCATCCTTGTGTTTTTCGGGGATGAATCTTTCCCTCATCAACAACACTCTCATCGGGATGTATCCTTCCCTATCCTTGTGTTGTTTTGGGATGTATTCTTCCCTTATCAACAACACTCCATCAACCATCAGTCCATCTTGGCTTGTAGCTTGACTGGGGCAACATCATATTTGTCCTAGAATTCATTTGTGCTTGCCTTTATCCCTTCATATTATCACCCTCTCTCCTCCATCATTTTGCATCATCTCATCCATTTCAAGAGAACATCCGTATTCTCTTAAACCCGCATGTCCTCTCGAGGGGGCATCCTCAATCCCTAATCTTCATCTTCACCCCCACCATCTTTCTTCTCAGTCACTCCTTTGATGACTGGGGCATCTTTTCCAATTTAACCATCTTCTTTCAGGTTCTACATTTTAATATTCTTTGAAATGATGTTACTTCGTAACACCATCTCAAAGAGGGGTAAAATGTAGACACTTCATTTGTCCAAATTTACCCCTTTTTCATCTAAATATCCCCTTATCCGCATTAATTAAGTAATATCACTATTATTTAATTAGTACCTCTAAATTTCTTCTAATCCCTAAGGTATCTAGTTAAATAATTAAATACCTTACCCCTTTAATTCCCCTCTCATCAAATGAATTAAATAAATATGACATTTATTTAATTATTCACATGTCACATCACTTTCACTCAATCCTAACCCACCTCCTAATCTCTTCATTATGGATGTGCACATACCTAATCCTTGATTAGGACGTGTCACATCCTCCAACTTTTGTAGGTTGGCTTCTAATCCTCCTTAACCACTAATCATATTTTAATCACTGATCAGTTAAGCCTAATCAGTACCTTGCTCAACTCTCCCCATCCCCCAAGGAATTTTTAATTGCTTTTTATTCATCCAAGGCTCCTCTCTTCCCCATGTGAATTTTTAATTCACTTTTATTCCTCCAAGAAATCTTCTCTTCCCCATGCAAAATTCTACAACCTTTGACTTGTCACATCACATGTGCTAAAGTCTTCTAGAATCTTTGACTTGTCACATCAAATCACATGTGGGTAAGTACTTACCTTTTTAAGGACCTTGTTTTATCCAAGGTACTTTCCACCTCTCCTTTTGGAACCTTGTTTTATCCACAAAATTCCCCAATCATGTTAATTTTTAATTCAATTTTATTCACCCAAGATTCTCCTCTTCCCTATGTGATCATTGAGAGGTCACATCATCCCTTTTCCAAGGTACTTGTCCTTCCTCCACATCATGTACCTTCCTTCCACATCATCTCATCCTAGGCCATCTCACATTTCACATGTCAAGATGTGAGGGCTTGTGAGTCCTCAACTCACCATAGCCCTTCATCTTGGCCTTGTTGGTTTAATCTCAACCATTGAATTCTCTAGCGAATTCAAATTCCTCTATAAATACCCCATCTTTTCTCTCATTTAGGGACCTTATGCATTTGATACCAAACTCTTTCCATTTTGTTACCATACTCAACTTGCACATTTTGCCTTCATCATAACACTTGAATCCACCATTATCACACTTTCAACCATCTCGCATCCCATCTTGCATCTTTAATCTCATTTTCCATCCAAGGAGCATACACAACATTGAAGATCAAAGGGCCAACCAAGGAACAACTTGACAAGGTATAATCGTTTCATTCCATATTCTTTGTTCAAGTTCAACGTTTTGCCCAATCTTGAGGTGTTAGGTGTTCTTCATTGTTTCTTACATTCTTTTTGTTGCTCCACGTTTAGGAACAAATATTTTCATCTGATCACAGAATCATTGTCCCCAATTACTTTAGGTATTATTAAAACATAACAACAAACAACACATAGTTCAGACATCCTCAAAAGCATTAAGAATATGAGTAAATTTCTGCTTAATTTCTGCATAGTCCTCCCAAGTTGTTGAGTCATCTGTGTATCGATCCCACTAGACTTTGCACTGAAAGACCCCTTTGTTACACAAGCATAGCTTACATGTTCCTAAAACCTTGATGATCTCAGGAGTTACTACTTTGGGGTCTTGTACCTGTAAAGTAGTCCAATCAATTACATGATTATCCCCTGGTATGTACTTTTTAAGGTAGGACACATGGAAGACATTATGCATTCTAGCAAGAGCCGGTGGCAACACGATTCGATAAGCTACTAGATTCACTTACTCTAGAATCTCAAAAGGTCCAACATAATGTGGGGCTAACTTAGAAGACTCCAAATTTAATGGAGCTCTTGTGAGGTTTCACTCTCAACAATACTTTGTCACCTAAGGCAAAATTACGGGGCACTCTCTTAGCATCAACGTAGATTTTCTGTCTATCATTAGCTTCAACTAACCTTTGCTTAACAATCTTAACTTGTTCATCCATTTTACCCAACATCTCTGGCCTAAGACTCAATCTATCCTCAAGTTTATCCCAACTTATAGAAGTTCGACACTTTCGGCCATAAAAAGCTTCGAAAGGAGCCATCTTTATCACATAATGATAAGAGTTATTGTAAGCAAATTCAACTAAGGGTAAGTAATCTTCCCACTTGTACTGTTGATCCATGTAATACTTCCTAAGTAGGTCTTCTAGTACTTGATTCACCCTTTTAGTTTTCCCATCTGTTACTAGATGATATGTTGAGCTAATATTCAACTGAGTCCCTAGTGCAAAAAACAAGGTTTCCCAAAACCTAGAAGTGACTTGTGCATCCCTATCTAAAATAATATTTTTAGGAATCCCATGCAATCTAAACACTTCTTGTCCAAATTTTCTTGCAATGATAGGTGCTCCATCAGTTAGGTTCCTAGGTATAAAATGTGCTACCTCAGTAAGCTTATCTACAATCACAAGAATGGCATTGTGATTATTCCTGGACATAGGCAAACCTTGCACAAAGTCCATAATTATGACTTGGCACTTCCTCTCTGGTATATCCTATGGGTATAAAAATCCTACAGGATGATGATGCTTAGCTTTCACCCTCTGACACTCAAGATACCTAGCCACAACTAGTGACATCTCCTTTCATACCCTTCTAGAAGTATAATGGTTTTATATCAATGATCATTTGCATCACTCCAGGATGTCCAAAGTATGGTGCTTCATGTATTTCCTTCCATACTAGATTTCTTATTTCTTTTACATTAGGTACATACACTCTACCCTTATATCTAAGTAATGCATTAGGTTCAAAATGAAAACCTTCACACCTAGAATCTTGTGGATTATTAGTGAGTGCTTGCTTAACTTGTAAGTAATATTCATCTTCCTTGCACTTTCAGAGTACTTTCCCCTTAAAATCAGTTTGATTTGTTACTATAGAAGCAATGTGGCATCTTTGACTTAAAGCGTCGACAACTCAATTTTCTTTCCCTTTAATAGAAATGATATTAAAATCATAGTTAGCTATTAACTCTAACCATCTTCTCTATCTAGCATTCAAATGAGGTTGAGTAAAAAGGTACTTTAACCCATTATGGTCAGTTTTCATCTCAAAGAGTTTTCCTAACAAATAGTGCCTCCACATTTGCAATGCGTGAACCACATCTGCTAATTCTAAATCATGTGATGCATAATTCATTTCATAAGGTTTCAACTTCCTAGATTCATAAGCAATTACTTTCCCATCTTGCATTAATACACCTCCTAACCCTTCTTTGCATGCATCCGTGATAACAGTAAAGTTACCTTCAAGATCTAGTACTTTTAAGATCGGTGTGGTGGTTAATTTATCTTCAAGAGTAGGTCAGAAGCCTCTTGAAACTTCTCAATCCATTCAAATATCTTTCCTTTCTTTTGTAAAGAAGTAATCAGGAAAGCGATCTTAGAGAAGTTCATAACAAAATTTTGATAAATACCTTGCTAAACCCATGAAACTTCTTACCTCCGACACATTCTTAGGTATAGGCCACTCAAGTATTGCCTTTATCTTAGCTGGATCTACAACAATTCCATTTGCTGAGATCACATGTACCAAATAATGTACCCTCTTTTGGAAGAATATGCACTTGGAAATTTTACCATACAACCTATGTTCTCTTAGATGTTGGAGGACCATTTCTAAATGCTTGCAATGTTTTTCCTCATTTCTAGAATAAATCAAAATACCATCTAGAAAAACTAATAGAAATTTGTCAAGGTAATCCTTAAACACACTATTCATTAGGTTCATAAATGTTGTAGGTGCATTTGTTAAACCAAAAGGTAAAACGATGAGCTCATAGTGTCCATAGTTGGTTCTGAATGCAGTTTTAAAGATATCTTCATCCTCAATCCTCAATTGGTGATATCCAAATCTCAAATCTATTTTATAGTATGGTGTCTCCCCTTATTTGATAAAAAAAGGTTGTCAATGCATGGCAATAGATACTTGTTCTTAACCATAACTTTATTAAGCATATGATAGTCGATGCACAAATGCAAGGTACCATCCTTATTTTTGACAAAGATGACTGGTGCTCCCCAAGGTGATACACTTGGTCTTATCAATCCTTTCAACAATAGTTCATCCAATTGTGTCTTAAGTTCCATAAGTTTAGTGGTTGTCATCTTATAGGGTACCTTAGAAATAGGCTCCGACCCTAGAATTATATCTATAGATAAGTCAAATATTCTTTTCAGAGGCAATCCTAGTAACTCATCTGGAAACACATCTGAAATTTTTCCCAATATTAGATACTTCTCCATATCCGATTTTCCAGTTTCATCTATTTCAACATCTTCTAGTTCCTGTAAATTCTAGAACTTCGAATCATCACTATCCTTCCCAAGTTCTTCAATCTTTATGGTGAAGAGTTTACACCCTTTCTTCCTAGCTCTTATAAGTTGCATTGTCGTAATTTGTTGAATCCTAACCTCTCTAGATATCCCTTGGAATTTAACATGATTTCCAAAATAATCTAGGCATTCTAAAGTCTTAGCATGGAAATCTACCTTAGCCCTATGTTTCCACAACCAATTCATACCTAGGATAACATCATATGATCCTATAGGTGTGACATAAAGGTTTACTTCTATAGAAAATCTAGGTAGTTCCATCCTAGCCTCAAATAGACATTGATCCACCTTTGCTTTTGTTTGGTTTGCATGCTCTACATCCCAGGACATTTCCATGTGTCCCAACTTCCTAGATAATTGTTTAGTTATTCTAGGTGAAATGAAATTCTCAGTTGCACCAGTATCAATAAGAATAGAGATAGGTAAGCCAAAAAAAATACTTGGTGTTTCAATTGGAGTTACTTGGTACTCTACCTAACGATCATCCACTGCTGCATGTATCTTATCCTAAAACATTGGTTGTTGGGTGGGTAATGGATTACCATATGGTCACGATCCAAAAGTTTTTTTAGGACACTCGCTAGCAAAGTGGTCCCCTCTACATATAAAACATCTTGTATTCAACCCTCTTTTCCCTATGGTTTCTCTAGACTTGCTGATATTTTCATTAGCCTTGTTGGTATTACTCATGCTAGAATCATTCCTTTTTCACTCTCTCCTAGTCTCCTTTCCATTATTGCAAAATATTTTCCCTTTTTCCTTGGAACATTTTGCACTGATTCCACCTTCTTTGGAACTATCTTGTTAGGAACTTCCACATCCTTCTTTTTCTCTTTTCTTTCTTGACGAGTGGAATTAGCCCTAAGCTTTTGCTGCTGTTTAATTGCTTTCTCATATACAAGATCCATTTTTGTTGGACCATGTATATCCACTTCTCCTCCAATCTAACTGTTAAGTCGCATTATAAATTTCATAATGCAAAAGTGCTCATCCTTGTGATAAATGGGAACATAGCACAAAAGTCGGGTGAACTCCTAATATTCGTTGACCGTCATATTACCTTGTCTCAAACCTTGGAAATCCAAGATTTTTTGGTCATAATATAATTGTGGCAACCATATTTTGCAGAAAATATCCACAAATTCTCCCCATGTTAGCTTCTATGAGTTGATATTAAGTTCCAACTTCTTGTTCATCCACCAGTTAGAGGCTTCCCCTACTAATTGATACACACCCCATGCGGCTTTAGTAACCTTATCATAGTTTTGTATTTCAAAATACTTTTCCATTTGGACAAGCCACACCTCAAATTCATCTCCTCCATCACTTCCATCAAACTTGGGTGGGATTATCTTCTTCATGTCCCTGGAAAGTTTGGAAACCACGAGATTCTTATTCCTTTCTACAGATGGCATAGGTGATTTTCCATTCTCATGATTATGGGTTTCATTATGCCCATGTGAAGAGTTTTCTTCCTCATGATAATTAATGGGTACATCCTTTTCTACCCTATCCTTAACTCTTTCTTGTTCAAGGTTAGCCAACCTTGCCAAGATTTGGTCAAGCCTAGCCTCTACTCCAGTGGTTCCTTGTCCAACCTCTTGACTTGTACTGGGATTAATTCGTGTCCTCACCATCCTTATGTGATTGGTCTTTACCTGAATGGTTGATCCATGTTAGACTAAAATATGTTATCAATTATCTTATGGAAAAAATTAAAAAATGGCATTCATATGCACACAAATAATTCCACATAAGACTAAGCACACACTTATTTTGATAAACACATAATTTTATTCATTTCATGAGGATTTCAATATCCTTTCAATTACATGGAGTGAATATTCAGATAGTCGAGTGGAGAGTATCATTTGGATTCACTCTCTGACACATAACTTAAAGGAGTATAACCTACAGAATGAGATAGTTGTTGTTCCCTATCTTTTTGTTCATCTCTCATTTATTTGTAGCTATTCCATAAAGGATAACAACCTTTGGATTTATCATCTAATACATATTTATGAGAGACAAAGTCAATATGGTGTTCATCAACAATGTAGTCTCCCCTTTTCACAAAAAAATGTTCATGAGACCATTTCTCATATGGCAGTGTCTGTGGCACATATCCCTCAGACTCATTACTCAAAGAAATTACTATTACTTTAGCTAGTGGTAGAACTCTAGGATCCCTAAAGATGAATGGCAAACTAACACTTTCTTATGAGGGCATATCCTTGAAAAGCAGTAATGACTTATAATTTTCTAGTGAGATGGTTGGTAGGTAATTGTACATAGCTCCTCCATCATCATCTTCCTCTTCACATCATTGATCTGAGAAAGTGTGTGACTAAAAGTTTCAGTGTCACTCAACTAGATGGAATTGTTGTAGCTGGTTCCTTCTATGGTTCTAACAATGGCTTCTCTTTCCTTATTGGCCTTGAGGTAGCCCTCATTTCCAATTATTGACTTTTGAGCTTTTAATTTGAGACACACCATCCTGGCACAAGAATTCACAACATTAGATAACGTTGGACAAAAAAAATGATGAGTTCATAGGTTCTAGAGCTAAACCTGGTAGCTCTAATACCACATGTAACATACAACCCTTGAATGAAGTAAAAATTTCTAATTTTTCACCTTTCAAGTAAATTAACTAAATAACAAGCCATTGCAATAAATATTTTCCTTTTATTTATTGATAATTTTCAAACAAGATGCATAAAATAATAAAACATGGATTCCATTTCATTCCAACAATTCCATATAATACAAAAATACAAGAAAGCATACATTTACATAAATAATTCATTAAGCTTTAGAAAAAATAACTGTAAGACGGTCCAGGATTCTTCCTTTCAAAATTTGGTTCTTCTGCCACCTGTTATGGAGGAGAAGCATCACTCAAGCACTTTTTCACCAACCACAAACTCATAATGCAGTTCCCCGCATATCTTTCATTCGATAGATGGCCCTTCCCTTCAATGAAGAGATTGGTAGAGTAACCGATAATGACAACCAATTAAGAATAGTGCTTGTCCTACATAACTAGAAGTTGTAATCCCACAATCTCAGACTAGTATGTAATATTGGATCACGGTGAACTGATAGTGTAGTCTTGGTAGTCACACATCTAGAGTGGAGTCTCGAACATTCACACTACTTTGGTCAAAGTGTTCTCATTCAGTACTTCGAATGAAGTCATCTATCACATACACTACTCAGGGATGATTTGACTTAAGGCTATCTTAAGCTACACATAGGTATTTCCTTCAATGGATAGTCTATCATCCCAAAGATAACTTATCACCATATTAATCTACTTGGAATAAACCTACTTAACTAGTAAGTACACAAGCTAGGTATTTCTTTCAATGGATAACCTATCATCCTAGAGATAACCTACATACTTGGAATAAACCTACTTACAAGTAAGTACACAAAATCCCTCCCATACTGGATTATCTATCTTAGGAGTAAACACAAGCTTTCCTAGTTAAATCAATAACTTAGGTAAGTGTACCATATGTGCCTTTCATGTCCAATCAAGCCTAGTATATAATATCTATGATAAACACCCATATCCTACTATGGAGTACTTAAAAACACATTATGAAAACAACATAAAAGCTTCAATTTCCTTTTCAAGACAATCTAATTTCTCTAATGCACATACTGGAAAAGACATCTCAATCATGCATGCAAGACACATCATTCAAAAGTAAAATAATAAAGAAGAAGAGATCCCCATGCCTGTTATCACTTTATCCAAACAAATGTCAGCAATGCAACCCTTTCCAATATTAGAAAACTTGATAAACAGTTTCTCAAGAATGTTGCAAATAAAATCTATCTCTCAAGTTGATAGCTTACTCCTCTCAAAAATACCTTCCTCACAAACTAAATAGAACTCACTTCCTTTCTCTCTCACAATGTAAAATAGAGTATGACTGGAAATAATGTAGAATAAGGAATTGCAAAAGATGTGTAATCTGGTGGAAGAATGCGTCTCTTCCAAATGAAATGGCTCAGCTATTTATAGAGCAACTTGGTAACCTCACAGCCTACAATTTAGCCATGTTAATGGACAATGAGCTCCATGCAAAGCAACACATGAAACACAACAAAAAGGTGGAGACTTCCTAAGTTAATTGTTACTAATTTTTAGCTTCCAACTCAAATTAGTAAAGTTTTATTAAGCAGTTGTTAAACGGGGGTGAGAATTTTTTTGAAACTTGAGAAAATTAGATAATAAAACCAGACATTCAAAGATTATCAGGTTCTGAAGCTAAACTATTTTCTACAGTTCATGTTTCAAGTATTTTGTTGCTGCTATTTATGATTACAAAACATATGCTTCAAACAATTCATTTGGTTATTTCATATTATGTAGTGATTCAAAAATGAAAATACATAAGTCATTATATGATATGAAATAACTAATATATTCAAAAGTAATGTTTTTGAAGTCCCACACAAGCCATGGGAGTAACTGAATTTGAATAGATATAAAATAGTAAGAAGGTACAAGAAAATAAATGCATAAAATAATATATGGGACCCTTCATTGCTTGGAAAATGATGAATCTCAATATTGAAGATTGTACCAACGACGTTGAGTTGTCCAGTTGTTGCTCCAAGAGAGAAATATGCAAGGTTGGAAAGAAGAGATGTTAGAGCTCGAGGTTCCATACGAGTCCTATGCATCTCTAATCAAGTAGATAATTTCTATCTTATAACTGATCAATAAAAGGAAAATGAACAGCTCTATTAAAGATGTCCAAAGCAAATCATCAGAAGAACATTAAATTTCATTGTTTTTATCTAACATATTTGTTCACTATGTAGGTACAGGTACATGTTTCCTTACTGGTTCATCATGTTCAACATTTCAGTATGTGGAGGAAAATGGGCTCCCACAAGGGTCAAGCCCAACATACTGCATTCTTTCATTTATAAGAGAGGAAAAGAGGTACTACAATGATCACATGTCAATAGATAAAGGTTGTATACAATGACAACATATTCATAGAGGTCACAAGCAGCTACAATGAATATCACAACTATGGATGCAAGCAATGTTCTTAAGAACAAGAGAATCATACATATCATGGAAGGATCAACAATAGACCTTCATTTTTCCAGTTAATTTTTTATGTGATGCAGGTCAAATCATAACAAATGAGTGAACTAATTAAAACAAGCTTCATTAAAAGAGGGAAATCTTCCACATTTTAAGGCTCTTGGAAGCTTAATGTTACTTGGGTCAGTCAACATAATGGAACAACAATTAAAAAAATGGAGAATCTTCAATACACAGTCATCATAACCACACAAAATCACCGAGCTTCCATTTGAACAGAAAAATACCCATTATGCCAAGCTTCATTATTACAAGCCCTGAACAGATAAAGGTTTACAATATACTACAAAAGATAAAGGTGTGTGCAAGCATCGATAGGGAAATATAGATTCTATAATGAAGAATCTTATTCTTTCTATCAAAGCAATGTCAAGATAAAGCAACAATGTAATATTAGGAGCCACATCCTGTACAATTCAAGGTAGTGAAGAGGGTAGTGTTCATGAAGTAATGGAAATAATGTGTAGGGTTTTCCATTATACTTGTACAGCATAATGGATTTGAATCATGAAGTAATGGAAATAATCATGGAGGAAGCCATAAATACAGTCATGGTTGCAACCAAGGAAAAACACAAAATAAATTTGTAAGGGTTTAATAATACCCATTTTGTGCAATATCATTAAATCATTTTCAAAGTATCAAGCCCTAGTCATGGTGTAGCCTGAGAGTTTATCTCTCTTATCAAGGGACCCAAAACCGCATGGGGTTTGCATAAGAAGCTCAATATACCAGAAAGGAACATTGAAACAAGCTCAAATAAAAACAAAAAACACCCATCAATGCCCTCATGGCCGCAACCATACAAATATGCAAGCACATAGAAAATCCATGGCAACCTTTAGATTGTAGAATACACAAAAAATCATGAATATATTTCATGGAGAAAGAAAATATACACTCTCAGAGGGCTCGAGTAGAGCATATTTTTGTAGGAAACAAAGGTAAAAAGTTGTAGAAACTTTACAAGTGACTTACCTTTGCTTACATCAAGGAAAATGCACATACACTCACGTGGGTTTCCATTTTATTTCCTCTAGAAAACTCAAATCAATGCTCTCCATGATGGCCATTAAACTTAGGAATGTAAATAGAGAAAGTAAACAAAGAAAGATGCATCAAAAAGAATGAAGAAGCCATGACTTGGAAGCCTGAGAATACATTAAAACTGGATGTCGACGCCCAAGGAAAGCTTACCTTACATTCTTCTATGGAAATATTTAGAAAGCTATCAAAAACATGTAAAATGATGAGATTTTGAGCTCCAAACCTAGCTCATGGCGGCGTAGCAACAAGTTTTCTCCAGTAAGAAGCAAAGTGCAAAATGATGAATAAGATTAGGGTTCGATAGCTTTTACTCCAAAGCCGAATTCAAATGATGGGAGTAATTTTGACTTGTGTTTTATAATAAAATTAATTCATTTTATTATTGCCCATGGTCTTGAATTTAAGTCAGTCAACCTAGTGATAATAGTAGGCCCGTGACTTTGAAGATGGAGTGTCAAGATCATGGAATGACTACATATTCTAGTGGAGGATTACTTTATGTTTTGCATGATTTTAAACAAAAATAAACGATGTAATTAAATATTAAAGGTAATATTCTAATAGTTAACTTAATATTTAACATGTGATGCATGAAGAGAACTTTCACATAATAAATATTAAAATAATCACCAATTGATTATCTTTAATATTTAATCATACACTTACCTTTTCCAAAATTATGCAAAAGTGTAACTGAGGTGGAACTGAAGATCAAATCATGCAAAGACAAAATGGAGCAAATGGTGGAGATTTTTGAGACATAACTGTAGTTTCACATTAGTTTTGGAGGGATTTCAATCATACACATTGATGGGATGAGTTTGCAACATTTGGAGTTTAGCTTGCTTCAGTTGTGGGCCCTCTTTTTGAGGCTTTTTTTCTTTGCTCGTGAGAGGATATTTTTGAGATATTTTTCAGTTTCAGTTGGCTTTCAGTTCCACCTCTTGGCACATTGGAGTTATCATACATTGTATATATTGAGAAAAGACTATCTTTTTCCTCAGTTCTTGCTTTCATTGCTCTTTTACACATCAAAGAGATTGGAAAGACTTGTAACTTAGCTTTTATTTTCAGTTGATTAATATACAATGGCACTTTATTTCCAGAAATTTGTTTAGTGTTTTGCATATTTTCCTTCATGATATTCAATTGAAATAGAGATTACCTTCACAACTTCTGGTGTTTTGTATCTTTTAAATGATTTGATGCAAGTTTAATGTGTTTCAAACCAAAAACCTTTAAATTTTTGTCTCGTTTATTGATGCATATACACAATTGTAGTTTATCACAGGTCATTGATTATGTTTTTAAAGTTTATCTTTTCTCTTAATTTGTGAAAACCCAGTTTTCCTTAGTAAGGTAAGATTAAGCAAAGCCTTTTTGTGAAACATTTATGTGATTAAGGTGCTCGAGTTGAGTTATGTTTACGATTTTTTTTGAGAATATTAGTTGTGAATCCATCTACATTTAGTTTTCTTTGGTGCATCACCTCCTAGAGGTCATTTATCATTAGAGTTTCATTCAGTTTCATAGATTAATCTTTATCCCTTTTCGCACATAAATCATTAGATTCTAGGAGATCAAAAGGGGAACATGCCCATAATATGGAGATTCACTTTCATTATGGGAAACCCACATGCTTGAAAGT
Organism: Sequoiadendron giganteum; assembly: GCA_007115665.2. Lineage (NCBI taxonomy): Eukaryota > Viridiplantae > Streptophyta > Pinopsida > Cupressales > Cupressaceae > Sequoiadendron > Sequoiadendron giganteum. Next base: position 260,749,992 of record CM021101.1, read on the forward strand.
GTTACCATGTTACATGGGATTGCTGAGCTTTATAGCTTTGCATTCGGGTGCAGTCCCTCGTGCTAACATTAATATTCAACATAATCACCTATAGGTCAACTTGCTCATTGGCAACAATCTAAAGACTTATTCAATTTGCATATGCTCAATTTGAATTGTAGACATCTATAGCAATTTGGTTTCCAGAGGTGGTGCCATGTCACAATGGATTTTTAACTTATTTATTTAAATGCAAATGTTACTTGATTTGTCGAAATTAGATTATTTAATGATTACTTTAAAGATGATTTAATTGAATTTCGAAATGAAATGAAGATGAAATTGAATTGAAATTGAAATGCAAATTACCATATTTACGTTTATTTCGGGGTTTGTCATTACTGATGATGAATTGAGTGCAAGTGAACACAGGAAACAGGTGAACGAGGTCGAAGGCGAGAACAACGATCAGGTAGAGTTGTTTAGCCGATTGACGTGTGCGAATGGATGGGATCTCACACACTCACGTAGATTGATATTTTAAATGTCTCGTGCGTATATTATGCTTGCAAATCAAAAAATTCAATTTTGGTGTGATTTCTTAGAAAATTATAAAATGTGTTTTTTTAGATGATTTTGTTAAATTATGAAATTTAATGCAAATTAAATAAAATAGATGGTGAATTTAATATTTTATTCTTATTTTTGAAATATGAAGTTGAATTTTTTTTTAAAAATTTGATGAAATTGAGTTTTAAACTTGATTTTTATTAAATTTAGTTTAATAAAGTTATTATTAAATTTAAATGTTATTTAAATTGAAATAGTGTAAATAAATGAATTTTTATATTTAGAAATAGATTCAATTTTAAAATTTAGTTAAATTGCGAAATGAAAATTGAATACCGTTCAATAATTTTGAAATTGAAATTGCATTCAAAATGAGAACTTCAGCTAAACTCAGGAATAAAATATCTATTTTATCCAAAAGCAATCAAAATTGAAACTGAGAGTTTTAAATTCCTAACTGGAGATCAATGAGAAAATTATGGATCTCATACCTTGTGGAGATCAATGCATGGAATTGGAAAAAGAAATAAATATCAGATGAAAATCCAAAATTGGGAGACACAGAGGATTTGGACATTGAGAAATTTTGAATTAGAGGATAACACAGAGGAAATAATCTTGTTTTGGGAGATATTGATCAAAGACAGTTAAACAGAGAGGAACAAACTGAAAATTCTGAGTGTGGCAGGGAAAGACTCCATCATTTCTACGTAGCCAAGGGAGCAAGATAAGGCATGGTCAACAGCTAGGAGAAGGGCGCACAGAACTTAGCATCTCCCTCACACGCCTTCAGCCAAGGAGAAATAGGAGGAGACAGTGTTTGGTGCGCAGGTCAGCAACAGGGAAGACTCCCACGCCACCTACAGATTTCTCTTCCTCACTCCATGCGCATAGCAGCAAAGGGAATTAATTCCCACTCCACTCACAGGGAAGAAGTTAAGGAGAAATAAGGTGCAGCTACAGGGACAACAGCAACAGAAAGAAATTGGAAAAGAAAGAGAGAGCAAACAACAGCAATAAGAAAAGAGCAGAGAAAACAGAGGAGAAAAAGGCAAAGAGAATTAAAAACGAATTTTCCAGGTAGGAACTTGTGATTTGGAAATAATAAATTAGATCTTCAATTTGAAATTCAACAAATTCTGGAAATAAATGTTAGAAATTTAAGAAAATCTTGATTGTTAAAGAAATTAGGAAAACAGAGAATCAAAACGAAAACAATGACTGTCAGAAATATTTTTTTTTGCATTTTTACCAGAATAGAAAACAATCAACAAAATGGTTTTTATTTCCAAAATTATAGACGGAAATTTAGGTGTAGATTAAATGGAAAACAAATTATTTCAATTCTTCATGTTTAGGAATATCAAACAATGAAATATATTTCCAGAATTCAGAAAAGAATTTAAACAGAAATTTAAATTTAATTATGCTGAGAATTAGTTAAATTTTGAGTTAAATTATTTAAAGAACGATGAATTGAAATTAGAAAACCAGAATGAACTTGGAAACAAACAGATCGTATTGAGAGAAAACAGAAAAATGCTGATACAAATTAGTTGAATTATGCTGAGAGGAAACACAAATTGTTGACAGCAAAAACACAAAAACAGAAAATTGTTTATTTTGCTGAGAATTTAGGATTTACTGATTTAAAAATATGCATTACACAGAGAAATGAAATTTAGAAGAATCTATCAAATCTAGAAACGATATTTATCATTTTAGAAAACAAAAACGATTATGAACAGAAAATAGATATATTTTGCTGATTATAAAAATAATGTTTGAAAACTGAAAATAAAAGAAAGAATTAACTTCAAATTTGATTAATTGAAAACCTCCAGAATGACTTCGAAACAACATTAAATTAACAGGAGTATAAACGATTGAATGTGTACTCTTATAAATTTCATTTTTATATGTATTTTGACATACTGGAGATACACCTTCATTTTTGTAATTTATTTAATTATTTAAATGACTGAATTAAAATGCTGAATTTATGTCTTTTTGTAAATTGGAACAACGAAAAGTGATGTTTTATAAACTGTATTCATTTTAAACACTGTTTTCAGTTAAATGTTGAAAGATTGCGAAAGATTGTGTTTGACTGTTTGAACCATGCATGAATGATAGATAATTTTGCATGTGTTGTTTTTGGGAAAGTTACCTTCTGGGACGGGTGTCGAATATGGGTAAATAGAGAGTGTGGTTTTGCTTTTTCCAAAACTACATTTTATTGTCGTGCATGACATCTTACTTGGCCAAGTAATTATTTGTACCATTGAAATAGATGGGTTATTTGAGCTCTCTACCATATCCTAGTACCGAACTTGCTTCTTTCTTAACTGAATTAGAAAATTGAAAATGCTTGTGGATTACTAGTAGTACTAGGCTTGCACCAGATTCCATCTTGCTCGTAGACTGCTTTTTGCTAAGCAATTCGTGCAGGGTCGGGTATTTCTTGATTGACTAAGAAATTCCGGGGAAGCGTAAGCTTCGAGGTTGGGCGGAAAAGCGCCTGATCCTTGTTCTCGTCTTCGTTTGAAGATTTGCTTATGGATAGAAGATCGACTGACTGATTCTTCTTTTAAAATGCTTTATTATTCATGATGTATATATTGACGAGCTTATGGCGACTGACTGCCTAAGTCTCAAATTTGTAAACTGGATATGTATCCTCCATTGTAATTGTTATTGGAAATGTGTATTTCGACACTTGTAAGATTTAAACTGAATAATATGATGTTATCTTTTCAACTTTTATGTCGTTGTATGAAATCGACTTGTTCTTATGAATGAATGAATGAATGTGATGACGACTTTACTTGGAATATAAAGGAATTTATTTTAATGGTCAATTGTTTTTATTTAATTTCTTTACACCAACTTCATCCACAATTGTTCTTGTTTGGCGCGGTTTCATTGCCAAAAGAAACAGTCAACTACCAATTGATAACAACAAGCATTATTGATTTGCATAGAAGATGAGTCGGCTTAAGCTGATAAATAGGTTTAACAAAGTCTCCAACAAATGTAAATATCACAGCGAATGTGTTTACTAAGTCAAAGTTGATCTTTACTAAGGCGTCAACTAAGTCCATTGACATCAGACAACAACTCAAAATTCAATATAAGTGTTTCATATTGCATGGAAGAAAGAGTGAGAATCGGCTTCACAAAACAATAATAAACTATTTTATCAGCCTCTTAAAACATAGTCTTAAATGACCATAATCGACCTCCAATATCATAGTCTTTATCGACTATAATCATCCTTTATAAATCAACTTCTATCAAAGTAAGTGATAGTTGATTTCCATTAACATATATAATATGTTAAATATATATTATATACATGTATATATTTAAATACCATCATGTATTTATATATATATATATACATATCATAAGCCAATAATGTAAGCATACATTTGATATATATATCATAAGCCAATAATGTAAACATACATTTGATATATATATATATATATATATATATATATATATATATATATAGAGTACAAGCAAGATAGTATATAATAAAAATATTATATTGAATATATGCATATATATATGTATAAATGTATATGCCTTTATGTACACGTATATTTAAGTATATCTATATCGATGCCTCTGTATGAGCATGTCCATCCGCCAATGTACGCATGTATCGATATACATATACATAATACATGTATATACTATACATATATATATATATTATTCACATATAGCCATTCATAATTACCATCATATCAATAAGTGTTTATGTGTGGTACATCTATATATGTGCATATACATGTTAGATCCCATTGACATGTATGTGCATATATATACACATACTCCACGTGCATCCTGTAAACACCTAAATTTGATCACTTATATTTGGCCAAATTTACTTTTTTCGTTTAAATATCCTTTTATCCACATTAGTTAAATAATGTTACTATTATTTAATTAATACTCCTAAAGTCTTTTAAATCCTTAAGGTATTTAGTTAAATAATTAAATACTTTACCCCTTTCTTCCAAAGAATTAAATAAATAACTCACTTATTTAATTCCCTTTATGTCCCATCCACACTTAATCCTAATTAATCTCCTAATCCCATCATTAGGGATGTGACAACATCCCTAATCCATGATTATGATGTGTCACATCCTCCAACTTTTGCAAGTTGGCTCCTAATCATCGTTAGCCACCTAACTCTCTTCTAATCCTTCATTGACTAGTCGAATCACCACTTTAGTCAACTCGTCCCACATCCCAATAGAATTGTTTATTCCATTTTATTCTTCCAACACCCTTAATGAAATTTTTAATTCCATTTATAATCCCTATGTCTTTTCCAATGGAATTTTAAATTCCATTTATTTATCCCATGCATTTCTCTTCCCCATGACCTCTCATAGGTCACATCATGCACATGGGACAAGGACCTGCTTTAGGAGGACCTTGTCTTATCCATTGGGTACTTTCAATCATGTGAATTAAAAATTTACATTTATTTCTCCAACCACATCTCCCATCCCCATGGTGACAAGAGAGGACTTTCTAAAAGTCCTCACTTGTCACTATCAACCCCATATGGGGACAAAGACTTCCTTTTTGAGGAAATCTTCTCCCATCCTAAGGTACTTGCAAGTACCTCCACCTCACAAGGCCTTTTTCATGTCACTTGTCCTTTTTCCATCTCACCTTCCACATGGCAAGATGCGAGGGCTTGTGAGTCTTCAACTCACCACAGTCTTCCATCTCGTCCATGATGGCTTAATCTCAATCGCCCGTTTTTTTATAAATTGAGAGCCTTGGCCTCAAATTAAGGGGATTAGAGGTTGGAGATTAGAGAGACAAAGCATTCAAGCCTTTAGAATTTACAACAATTCTTGCAACCATTAGTGTATCTCACCTACCATCTTCAATCACTCCACCCACCTCTATTATTGCATGTATTTTGTCATCAAAGAGCATACATCCAAGCATCATCAAGGGCCAACCAATCCGTCAATCTAAGCAAGCAAAAGGTATAACATTTCCATTTGTTTTTGTTGTTGTTTTGTTTAGATTCAACTAGGCCTAATCCGAGGTGTTGTTTGTGTTTTCTTTGTTGCATTTTCATTTGTTTTGCATTTTAGACTTAGTTAAAATACCTGCACACATTTCTAGCACGCCCAGTGGGATCCACGTCACGGGTATGTTCTTTCACGTTTTATGTTGTTTGACGTTTTGCAGGTTCAGGAACACAGAGGCGGCCTTTCCCATAATGCAAAGGCGACTTCGCCCACAAACAGGCAACCCTGCCCACAAAGGGGTGACCTCGCCCACGGATAAGCGACCGCGCCCAACATTCCAGTTCTTGTTCCTGTTGTTTTCTATTTCTAACTTTTTTTTGTAGGTTCTGGACTGAATAGGTGACCCCGCCCCCAAAGGGGTGACCTCGCCCAACATTTTAGTTTATGTTCCTATTGTTTTATGTTTCTGACTCTTTTTTGCAGATTCTGGACTGAACTGGCGACCTTGTCCACAAAGGGGCGACCCCACCCTAAGAGCTGACTATGCCCAAAACACAAAGATGGCCCCGCCTAGAACATAGGTAAAACAGGTAAACAAATAATCGGTTTTTCATTTCAGAATTCAGTTTGTTGTTGTTTTTCATTATTTTTGACCTTCTAACATGTGTGTTTGTGAGTGCTATTTTGTTACTAACGTTTGTGCAACTAGATTGTTGAAGACAATAAAAAATGAAACTACTAACACATTTTTTGCAAGGGGAGAGAGTTTGTTTCTTTTCTAGTTAACTTATTTTTAATTTTTAATTAGGCACATAGACTTAATTAAAAAGGTTCAAAGATCTTGTTTGTTGTGCTTGCAAGTGGACTAGTGATGTATCCAATCCCCTTGCACCATTTGGTGATCTTGGGTTAAGAGAAATCATAGTCCACTTGAGTCCTTTTTACCCTTTTTTATTTTTCTTAACAGGACCTGCTTGGGGATTTCATCACCCTAAGGGACGATCCCAACCACGTGTTATCGATGGTGTATATAAAGGGGGGAGGTGAAATTTGTACCTCAATCCAGTCACATCATGTCTGGCGGAGCATCGAAGCTAGGGTGATACCTAAATAAGATGTAAAGAGTTTGTCCGAGCTCCCAATATCTCACTGGCTGCTCTCGATTCACATCTATAGACGAGTCGGTGTTCACAGTTGTGTCCCACATACCATGCGTATATTGAGGACTCCCTTAGAAGCCTTGTTAAGCCTAAATAGAGGACCGTGTTAACCATACCCTTAACACTAAATCTTAGGCTTTTGTTGTTTGAATTGTCTTTTTGTGCAAAACCAATGTTTATCAGTCAATCTTGGTCATTTGTTTGTTGTTTTTGGTCATTTTCCATAGCTATTTTTACTTAAGTTAAGTTCAGACCAACACATAGAGGTGACCCTACCCTCAAAAGGGTGACCTTGCACTCAAAGAGGTGACCCTGCCCTTCCTATTTTAACTGTTTTTCACTCGGACCAAGTCAAAATTCACCAATTTCTCTAGAACAGACGACCCTGCCTTGACAGATGACCTTGCCTTGCCATAACATGCAACCCTACCTTGATAGGTGACCCTACCCTGATAGGTGACCTTGCCCTGCCAGAACAGGTGACCCTACCCTGAGAAGTGACCCTGCCCTGACAAGCAACCTTGCCCTGCCAAAATAGGCGACCTTGCCCTGACAGGTGACCTTGCTTTGCTTGACAGGCGACCTTGCCAGAAAAGGTGACCCTACCCTGACAGGTGACCTTGCCTTGCCAGAACAGACGACCATGCCTTGACAGACAACCTTGCACTACCAGAACAAGCAACCCTGCCCTGACAGGTGACCTTGCCCTGCCAGAACAGGCGACCCTACCCTGCCAGAACAGGCGACCTTGCCTTGACAGGTGAACTTTCCCTACCAGAACAGATGACCCTGCCCTGACAAGTGACCTTGCCCTAGCAGATAGGTGACCTGGCCCCGAACAAAGGGATGAATCTACCTTTTCTTCATTCGGGGCCTCGTTCGGGTCCGTTTCAGTGTCCGTTTAGCTGCTTTATGCCTTGTTCATCACATCCAAAGAATCAATCCTTCATACCAAAATTAGCCTACATCTTCCTCAGTCCAAAATCATCATCCAATCATTTCCTCTCTTCCTATTCATCCTCAAACCATCCAATTTTTTTAAAAAACTAGGAATTTATTTACCCCAACTTGTTGGGGTCATAACTTTCTACTCAGTGCTCAAAATTCAGAATCGTTTACACCGTTGGAAAGGTCTCCAAGAGTACTAATTAAACCCCTAAAATAGTGCATCTTTGGAAATTGAATTTTAAGGATTGACGCAAGTTTCAATCCCAAATTCTGCTCCGAAAATGCGATTTACTACAACATAGAAAAAATCGAAAAAATTGAAAATTTTAATTTTTGATTTTTCTCAATTCTGTCACCCCTGGACTATTTTGGATCATAATATTAGCTTTAATCTAGTCTTAATATAAGCTCCAATCCAATTCTAATATGATATTTAATCCCATCATCCTAATTTGAGCTTTCATTTAATCCTAATTTGAACTTCAATCTAATCTGAATTTGAGCTTTTATCTAATCCCAATCTAAGCTTAACCTGAATATCGATTTGGGATTTTGGTCCATCCACACCCAAAATATTTTGATATCAAAACAAATATTAAGATCTCCTCTTCCTTCTTCTAATCCATCCTATTTATTGTTCCATCATCTAGTCCCCCCCATCTTTTCAATCCGTATCCGTTTCATCTAACATCATGAATCCTTATCCTCCTCCCACACAACTAGTAATAGTAGTCAAAGGGAATCCCAACTACGTTGATGGCGATAATGAAATTCTTGTTGATCAAGAAGAGTGTAATATATATCCCCTTGATGCTATTATTGCTAGCAAGTTTTTTCCAATCACCTCCCAAAATCCAACCACTCCTCCAAACTATCCCCCCATGTCTTCATCCACACCTAATAATAGTCCTTATGCTACCCTTGAAAAGGGATATCTAGTACCCTCACCATCCTCATATCCATCATGTCCTCCCTCTACATCTCCCTCCTATCCAACATCCACATCCCCATACTCCTATCCTTATCTTCATCAACAATCCCAATACCTCTACCTTAATCCCACATCCCAATCTTCCCATCCTAATCCAACACTCCCGCCTTCCTATCATAATCCACCATCCCAATATTCCTCTTATCCTAATCCACCATCTCAATCTTCCTATCCTTATCCATTACCCATATCCTCCTATGCCAATCCACCATCCATGTCCCCCTATGGTAATCCGCCACCTCAATCTTCCTATTCTGATCCAACATCCACACCTTCCTATCACAATCCACCATCCCAATATCCCTACCTTAATTTCACACCTACATCTTCCCACCTTAATCCAACCTCCACATATTTCCATCCTAATCCTCCATCCATGTCCTCCTACGCAAATCCACAACCAATGTCCTCTTGTCCTAATCCATCATCCACATCTTCCTACTATTACCCACCATCCCAATCTTCCCAACCAAATCCAGCATCTGCATCCTCCTATCTTAATTCATCATTCACATCCTCTTGCATCACTCCCCATTCACCACATTATATCTTAATCCTCCATCTAATCCTAATCCACCAATCCCTAATCCTAGTCCTCCAACCACCCCTAATCCTACATCCAATCCCATCCACTCATCTAATCCTAATCCACCAATCCCTAATCCTATTCCTCCAACCATTCCTAGTCCTCCATCCAATCCCATCTACTCATCTAATCCTAATCCACCAATCCCTAACCCTAATCCTCCATCTCCTCCTAGTTCTACATCCACTTCCATCCACTCATCTAATCCTAATACACCAATCCCTAATCCTCCATTCATTCTCATCCCCTCATCTAATCCTAATCCACCAATCCCTAATCCTAGTCCTCTAACCATCCTTAATCCTCCATCCATTCCCATCACCCCACCTAATTTTACATCCCTTCCAAATGTCATCCAAGGACTCATGACAGAAGAGAAATCCCCAAATCCACATCTTGATGTTGTGAAACAATTCCCTCCCACTCTGTCATATACAGTCACTAGTGATGAGGCCCTCCTCCATCCTACACCTGTCACTACCATTACCATTCCTAACACCGTCCAAATGGTTGAGCCTGTCAAACCCATCGAATCCATCGAATCCCCATTTTCTACTGCTAGATCCACCCAATCCATTGGAGACATCCAATCCACTCCTCCTAGTCCCAACATTACCGAACCTCAATCCCATGACCTTCATAAATCCTCCATCCTCCTATCTCCCCCACCCGAGGAGTCCCTCCAACACTCCTTTGTCATCGTGCCTCCCACACACGATGAGCCATGCCAAGGGCTTGTTCCAAAGCATACAAGCATATCCCCTCCTCCAAATCCAGATCCTACCATCCCATCCACTCCATCCCAAGATCATAGTCCCCCATCCATCCCATCTCACGATTCCCCTCCTCCCAATCAAGATCATGCCACGCTTTCCATCCCATCTCAAGATCACACTAGCTCGCCCGCTCCATCCCATGATCCACTTTGCACTCAAGATCCAATCACCTCATCTCATGAGCCCTTATCTCCCACAACCATAAATCTAGATCTTGTCATACCACCTAATCCCTCTCCTGATCCCTTATCACCTATTCCTCCTAATCAAGATGTTGCTATCCCCTCGTCTCCATCTCATGATCCTTCATTGCCATCTAGTCTTACCATCCCAATGCCACTTTTCTATCACTGGTAACATTATACTCATCCATGGTGGTCTCCTTGTAGAAGAAAAACAAAACATATGCACCACCCATCCTCCTCCACCTACTAATGGAATCACATCATGCTTCCAAAAGAATAAGCAACCTACCATAGATCACATGCTCAAGAACATGAACTATCAAGGAAAAGGTTTAGACCTTCATGAGCAAGGTATTTTGGAGCCCATTCAGGTCAAAGAATATCTAGGTGCACAAGGTCTTGGATATATCTCCCAAGAATCACAATCCAAAAATGTTGGTACAACCTCCATGCATCCTAAACAATCCTCTTCTAAAGTAATGAGAGGCACTTCCCACCATTCCACCAAATCATTTGTCGCCATCCCCCCTCCTCCATCATATTACCTCAAAACAACTGTCTATCTTCCTCCTTCCTCCTCTAAGTCCATTTTAGGTCCTTATGTCCCTCCATCCACCATTGCTCATCCTCCATCTACTGCATCTACTTTGGGTCCTTACGTACCTCCATCCACCATAATACATCCTCTATATACAACGTCCATTTTGGGCCCTTATATCCCAAAGTCACCCCTACATCCTTCCTATTTATCCTCTCATCCATCCATCACCTATCCCTAACACACATCACAAGAATCCTAAATTCATAACTCCTAATCAGGATCAACAAATACACCCCTCCATGTATGCTATCTCACATCCTTCATCCACACACCATCATCAAAAGCCTACCTCTATCACTCCATCCACGTCTTCTCCACATCATCCATCACCTCCTACCCATCCCATTGATACTACAAGCACTTTGGATGCCAAACTAAAAATTCATAAATCCAAATATCCACATGAATCTAAAGCCCCTCATGTCCCCTTCAAAAGACATGTTGATGAAATGAAAAATCAAATCCAAAAGCCCAATCAATCCCAAAGGCCACAAAGGCCCACCAAAGCAAAAATAAAAACCATGTGGATTCCCAAGACAAAAGAGGCCATGCCTTCAAATGAGAAATCCCTAAAGACATCCAAAGTTGCTAATCCCAAAGCTAATCATTTGCATCCTCCATCTCCTAAATTTGTTTTGGGTCCTTATGTCCCAAAATTCACTATCCCAATGCCTCCATTATCGCCACATTCTCCATTCATCAACCCTCCTATCATTTCACATCCACCACATGTGCCAATGTTGGTCCTGAACACCTTCCCCCATCACACATCCACTCCATCATTCCATCGATACACTTTCCAACACCCAATCCACTATCCCCCATATCTCCCCTATCAAATCCCTTTAATCCATCCTCTTGCATAATCCATCCATTTTAATAAGGTTGTACCAACATCCGATGGTCGCTTTACACATGGGATCTTATTATCTCATATAGAACTTGATGCTTGAGTCCTTCATCCATCCCAGTTATCACATATCTTCCAAACCCACATCCACATCCTCGTAAAAAAGGTCAAAAAAATAAAAATAAAATCAAAAAGTTCAAAAAAAAAATCAAAATAGAGAAAAATAAAAAACAAAAAAACAAAAAAGAGAAAAACAAATAAAAAAAGAAAGAAAATAGCAAAGAGAAATAATTCGTCCAATGGTGAAAACTTGGCAAACAAGCGCCTTGGATAATTACCATGATGAAAACCTGGCAAACAAGCATCATGCGTAAATCCCCCATCCAGTCTACTTCCACAATTGGGGGCAGCTTCCACGTATGCAATCCTTTCATCCATATCCTACATTTGCCTATCTTCCACATCCTACCCATCATATCCCATCTGTATTTAGTCCCTCCATCTTCCTTGTGATCTTGACCTAAATAGGGGCAAACATATATACATGCTTTGGACAGCTCTTGGCATATTTCTCGTCATCCATACACTATCATATTCCTTATCCTCCCCATCTACTTTTCAGATCCATGCATATTATCTACATCTATCCACCTTCATCATCCATCCATCATGCCAACACCCATATCCCTTCCCTACCCATATATCCTTTCTATGTCCATCTCACTCCCTTATCCACTCATCCTGCTATCCCTCTTGCCTCATCACGCATGACACATCTAAAGTGGGGGCATCTCCTTATTTGTGATAGAGTCCTTGGAGACATCGTCCATCCATCCCTCCAAGTAATCATTTCCATCTCCCCATCCTTCCCATCCTTATCCATTTATCTATCCAATAATCCCTTCCATCTCCCCATCCTTATCTTCCTATCTACCCATCCACTAGTCCTATTCCATCTTTTCATCCTTATCTCCCCCATCCATTTTTCCATCCAATAATTCATTCCATCCTTCCAAATCCTTACCCCTCTATCCACCTATCCTAACATCTTTCTATCTCCCCATCTTTATCCATCCATCCATTTACATCTATTTTCCTTCCATCTAATAATCCCTTGTCATTGGTATCTAGCTATAAGCTACCCCCATGCAATCCAATACCATGCTATCTCACTATCATCACTCCTATCTATTTCCTACATCTTCCTAATATATTATCATTTTTTGTCTCTCATCTATCCATCATCTCATCCTCCCACTTCATCTTTCGATGATTTGGATGGCTATCCCATCCCTAAGCTTCATCTTATGTGTATCGACCATTCCATCCGCACGACCTATCCTGGCTCACCATATCTAATCCATCATCATATCTCCTTATCATGGTCATCTCATCATCCCTTATCCGTTGTTTGTCATTGGTATTTCATCAAACTATGTTGCCCCTGCGCTTTCACATAGGCAAGGTTGATCATTTGATATGCCCCTGGGGCTTTGCTTCTTGTCTAGTTTGTCATCTTTCATCGTCTATCTTTGGCCTTGTGTCAAACTACGTGGCCCTTGTGCTTTCACGTAAGCAAGGTTGATCATTTGATCCGCCCCCAGGGCATTTTTCCATCTGGTCTTTGTCATCCATCAAGGTCTCCATTGTCCTCTTTCCACTTTTATCCATGGTATTTTCTTGAACTACGAGGGCTCTGCACTTCCACATAGGCAAGGCTGATCTTTGATCAACCCCCGAGCCCCTAGGTCTTTAGGGTGTGTCAATCTTGTGTCCCCTAAGTCTTTAGGGTGTGTTGGTCTTGTGTCCCCTAGGTCTTTAGGATGTGTGTTTTGTCGCCTTATGTCTCATTGTCTTGTCATGTCGTCAAGTATGTCCTAATCTAGCTGGTTCTTCACAAATGGGATTCATTCATATCATGAGATTCAATCAGTTTCGAGTATCCTGAGTCATGCCAATCATTTAGTTCACTATCCATCTTTGGTATCAATAGGATGTATCCTTCCTAACATACCTCATCAACCCCATCCATCCTCTCAATCCTATGGCAAAGGATGTTTTGAAATTGATTGCAATCTTTTGATACTTTTGGCTTCTATTTATCATTTGAGCTCCCTATCATCACTTGTCTAGACCACCACGATCTATCATATTATGGTGTGCTTTGACTGGTTAACATAGGGGTGTATCTTGATCTTTGTTTCTTGTTGTCTTCTTGTTTGTCCCACATAGTACCTACCAAGATCCCTGAGGTCTTGTGTTACGTTGGGACATCCTTCTATGCTTGTGGTTATCCCAATACCTGGCCCGACCAAAGTCATCACAAATTTGGGGTGTTGGGATAACCTTCTTGTTTGCTGTGTTTGTGTATGTATTAGACACTAATCCACCTTAGTTCCACATACCATGGTACATGGTGTCTTATGTTATAGCAAAAATCAGTGCTCTGAAAATGGAAAATTACATTAAGATTGCATATTTCCCTCCATCATCTTCATTCATTTTAACCCTCTCACCTCTCTATCCAATCCTAATCCATTCAATCTAGCACAAATCATCTAATCACATCATTGGTTTTATTCCCGACCTTGCTACATGCCTTGACCCAATCATCATCATCATCATTGGGATGTATTTTTCCCTATCCTTTTGTGTTGTTTTGGGATGTATCCTTCCCTCGTCAACAACACTCATCATCATCCTCATCAGGATGTATGCTTCCCTATCCTGGTGTTGTTTTGGGATGTATCCTTCCCTCATCAACAATACTCCATCGACCATCAGTCCATCTCGACTTGTAGCTTGACTGGGGCAACATCATATTTGTCCTAGAATCCATTTGTGCTTGCCTTTCTCCCTTCATATTATCATCATCTCTCATCCATAATTTTGCATCATCTTCCCCATCTACCCTTACATCATCTCATCCATTTCGAGAGCACCCCCGTGCTCTCTTAAACCCGCATGTCCTCTTGAGGGGGCATCCTTAATCCCTAACCTTCATTTTCACTCCTATCATCTTTCCTCCTAGTCACTCCTCGAATGACTGGGGCATCTTGCTTAATCTAACCATCTTATTCTAGGTGCTATGTTTTAATTTTATTTGAAATGATGCTACTTCATAACACCATCTCAAAGAGGGGAAAAATGTAGACACCTAAATTTGACCACTTATATTTGACCAAATTTACTCTTTTTGTCTAAATATCCTTTTATCCACATTAGTTAAATACTGTTACTATTATTTAATTAATACCCCTAAAGTCTTCTAAATCCTTAAGGTATTTAGTTAAATAATTAAATACCTTACCCCTTTCCCCTTTCTTCCAAGGAATTAAATAAATAACCCACTTATTTAATTCCCTTTATGTCCCATCCACATTTAATCCTAATTAATCTCCTAATCCCATCATTAGGGATGTGACACATCCCTAATCCATGATTAGAATGTGTCACATCCTCCAACTTTTTCAAGTTGTCTCCTAATCATCGTTAGCCACCTAACTCTTCCAATCCTTCATTGACTAGTCTAATCACCCCTTTAGTCAACTCTTTCCACATCCCAATGGAATTTTTAATTCCATTTTATTCTTCCAACACCCTTAATGGAATTTTTAATTCCATTTATAATCCCCATGCCTTTTCCAATCGAATTTTAAATTCCATTTATTTATCCCATGCATTTCTCTTCCCCATGACCTCTCATAGGTCACATCAGACACATGGGACAAGGAACTCCTTTAGGAGGACCTTGTCTTATCCATTGGGTACTTCCAATCATGTGAATTAAAAATTTACATTTATTTGTCCAACCACTTCTCCCATCCCCATGGTGACAAGAGGGGACTTTCTAAAAGTCCTCACTTGTCACTATCAACCCCATATGGGGACAATGACTTCTTTATTGAGGAAATATTTTCCCATCCCAAGGTACTTGCAAGTACCTCCACCTCACATGGCCTTTTCCATATCACTTGTCCTTTTTCCATCTCACCTTCCACATGGAAAGATGTGAGGGCTTGTGAGTCCTCAACTCACCACAGTCCTCCATCTTGTCCATGATGGCTTAATCTCAACCATCCATTTTTTTTTAAATTGAGAGCCTTGGCCTCAAGTTAAGGGGATTGGAGGTTGGAGATTAGAGAGACAAAGGATTCAATCCATTTGAATTAAAGCCTTTATAATTTACAACCATTCTTGCAACCATTAGTGTATCTCACCTACCATCTTCAATCACTCCACCCACCTCCATTATTGCATGAATTTTGTCATCAAGGAGCATACATCCAAGCATCATCAAGGGCCAACCAACCCGCCAATCTAAGCAAGCAAAAGGTATAACATTTCCATTTTTGTTGTTGTTGTTGTTGTTGTTGTTGTTGTTTGTTTAGATTCAACCAGGCCTAATCCGAGGTGTTGTTTGTGTTTTCTTTGTTGCATTTTCATTTGTTTTGTATTTTAGACTTAGGTAAAACACTTGGACACACATCCCACTTGTCAATATAATCGTAATAGTACAAGAAAGATCCCAAAAGCTCAATAGATAAACATCACTCCATAATACATGCAGTAGTAAACAAGACTCTCAAATGCAGACATATCAACTAAGGATGACTTACCAATTACCTACAAACTGACTCAACTCAATCATTCTAATGTGGTGTGTGTATATGCTCAGATAGTTTAGTTTTACCAGTTACCTGACCAAGATATTCTCCTGAGTGATACTTCCCCTCCACCTAGAGGAATGAAACACATACCTGCATCTACTAACACATGCACACGACAGTCAATTATTCACAACATATGTAGTATACATAAAAATCTCCAAAGTTAGACTAATAATTCAATAACCATCCATTCTCATAGATGCAATATTTCTCCATGAAATAACATCAACTAAGGTAACAAAAAATGAGATAACAAGGTACAAACATAATTTATTCATCTCTAGAATTCACATTACATTCATATTTACCCTAATGTACTAATAGTAAATAATAACTACACAAGTGGGGTGTAACAATAAGGTTTTTCCTCAAAATAAGCACAAAACTAAATGGGAAATAGCTTGGGCATGTAAATTTCACCATTATATTTTTCCCATAATTTGAGGTGCATATAGATTCTAAAATAAATATGTTATCTCAAGTATATAACACTCACAAACATGCATGTAAAGTAAATTTAGACACTCAAAGGAAATGCTCCAGATTCTATATAAAGTAATAGACCTTGCGAGGATATGATCACATGTTTACCTTCTATGTATGTATTCTACATTGAGTCTATATAAACACATTTAATGATCTACATATCCAAGTATAGGAAGTGATAAGATATGTGCCCCCCTCCCTCGACAATTTGTTGTATTCATAGGATACAAGGAATTGTTAGAAGAGGAAAAAATGGTTTGTGAAAATAAATGTAATTTAAGCATGAAAGAATATAAAGAAATTACTATAAAGAATGCATTACATAAGCACATGGTCTAAATATATAATCGA
Source organism: Sequoiadendron giganteum (assembly GCA_007115665.2). NCBI lineage: Eukaryota > Viridiplantae > Streptophyta > Pinopsida > Cupressales > Cupressaceae > Sequoiadendron > Sequoiadendron giganteum. Next base: position 260,767,160 of record CM021101.1, read on the forward strand.
GGAAGGTGAGGTCACCCCCAACATGGGAAATTAAATGATGATGTGGCCCTCAATGGGCAACAATGCCTATGTAAGAACATAAGGCATCAACATAGGTATATGTCCCTAATGTGGCATCCAAGAGCATCAAAACATAGAGGTATAGACCTAATATATTAGATCCCTAGTAGTAGTAGAAATGATGGTATGAAATTGAAACTATGGGCAAGTGATCCAATTGTTTGGTAGATTGGAGGACAAATTTACAATTAATTTAGGAATTTTAGAATGCAAATAAAATCCTTGATTAGAATGAAAATGCACATCTAAAAAGAGAGAAAGAATTTATAATGTAAATGCATTGCATTGGAGAGAAATGTACACTATATAATGGCATGTATAGTGGAGTTGTTTGCTAGGTTATTCTCTTCATGTACCTTATATAGGACATGTATTTTATATAAGTGGCCATTAGCTATTTCGTCAACAATATTTTGATAGGTGTTATGTGTGTATGATGTGCTTTTTATGTGGACAAGGTGGTGCTAAGTATTGAACCCATATGGTATCATTTGTTGCATAGTTATGCTAGCTAGAGATGTGAGGTGGAATATAAGAGAATGTGGTACAAAATATTACCATGTGTCATATGCATATGGATTCAAACTAGGTAATAACTAGGTGAACATAGTTGTGCCCACATGCAAGGATGCATCATGTAGGAAAATTTGTTATACAAAGTTACACAAGGGTTGTGTGCATAAAGTATAAATGCACGAAGTTGTGTTAACAACATTGATGTGAAATGTTGTACTAGGATTATGGAGTGTATGTTAAGTGAGAATGAGAATACAAGTTGTGTAAATGTATGAGATCGATATTGTGTGCATGATTGCACTTAGATCAACAAGGGACCAAGATATGATGAAATAAGGCATAATGTGTAAACAAGGGAAGCATGATGCCCCGAATGTGATAAAAAATGGAGTAATCTATGTAATTCCCCCAAATGGGATAAGGAAGGAGCTCTTAAAGGTATGGAAGGAAAGCCATGATACCTCCCAAGTGTAAGGATGCATAGGCATACTTAAAAATGCTAAAGCATAAAATATTAAATTTGAAAGAGGCTAAGCCATGGAAATAAAAAAGGAAAAATGTAATAACTCGACTTGATCATTAAAAAAACATAATATATCATTGTGATTAATTTTTTTTCTTATAATTTAAAATAAAATATACATTAACACATAAGATAATTGTTAGATAAAAAAATTTAACATAAATGAAATTATACAATGGATACTCATGTTGGTTGATGGATCAACACCAAGGATAACCCATACGCTCCTCTTCTATCAAAATGAGATAAGTAATTAGTGCAAAGGCAAAATACTTACAAATTGGAGCCTATGTGTCCAAGTTTCCTCAATGTAAAACTTTGATTTTTATGAAATATATAGTTTGGTTTCCTTCCCACCTCAAATTTGACCTAAAACCTTAGGGAAGCAAATAAGCTATGTTCAAGATCTACTAAGTTCTAATTTATAACTTAAAATAAGTTAATTTAAAACCCAAACTTAAGTCCTTTGCTTCTTATTTAATTTTACAAGTCTTATTTTAAATTGAGATACTTCACACACAAATCTCTCAAACACATACTTGAAAACACCTTTCATTCACCCAATTGCGTACATATCTATTTATTATGAAATGAAGGTCATGCACATGCAATTCTAGTATTTATATTATGTGTGTAACTAAACTCTCTCTATATAGTTATAGTAGTTATATATATAATTGTAGTAGTTACATATATAATTATATGTAACTAAACTATATATATAGTAATAAATATATATGTGGATGATGAAAATGTGAATAAGAAATATCAACAATGCAAAACCCACACTCTCAAAATCACACAATAAGGTTCAAGATCTTAGCTCAAAATATATAATTTAGATAACAAGCAACTCATCATAGCTTAGACCTTGATTTGTTCTATTGTTGGTTTCTCTTCAAAGTAACACACTATGAAAGGACAATAATGATACGATGCAATGATAATGATAAATTCTCAAAGATAAATGATACCTATGATTGATAAATGACAATGAGAATGCTTGATAATGCTCGAATGCTTGATAGATTTTTTACAACAAGTGTGCTAGGGAGATCTTGATCATAAAATTGCTAGTGTGATCTTGACAATAAAAGTGCTAGGAAGATTTTGACAATAAAAGTGTCAAGAGATATGAATGAAATGAAAGCTTCTTATTTATATGCTTCACTTGACATTTGATCAATGGTGGAGATTGATTTGCAAGATCAATGGATAGGAAAATTCAAGATAGGGTAAGACCTAAATTTTGAATTTTTGAAGGAGGGAATTCAAATAATAGCTTGGAGAAATAAAGAAATATTAATTTATTTATTTTAGAAGAAAATATTTTATTTAAATAAATTGTTTTAAATTTATTTAAAAGAGAAGTGTTAGCAAAGATTTAATTTAAATAAATTATTTTTAATTTATTTAAAAGAGGAGTGTTAGCTAATTAAATCATTTTTGAAGATTATTTAATTATAGAGGACCAAAGATTAATTTTAATTTTAATTTCCATTAATGCTGGAGGGAAAGTGATAAGAGATGAATTAATTAAATAATTAATATAAATGTGATAAAAAGATTAAGATAAAATTATTTAATTATTATGGATGAAAAGAGGAAAATATTAATATAGATAGAAAAATGATAAGGATAATGATGAAATGATAAGATGAAAATGCATTAGTCATTTTTAGGTGTCTATAATATATAATCATATGGTATATATAACTTTATGATTATATGTAACTAAAATATATTTAGTTATATATTTATTGATGTATATATTTTATATATGTGATTATATCGTTACATACATACCTACATACATACATACATACATACATACATACATACACACATACATACATACATACATGTACATGTGTCTATGTATGTATATCTCTTTTATCTTTTCAATATAGCACAATAAGAAGATCAATATACTAAATCACAACATGACATGTATTGGTTCAAGTTTGTCTCAAATGATGATTAATAACTTGAAATAAAAAGAGGTTTAAATCAATTTCATAAAGGTGGGGAAAATTTCTTTTAAATGTTCCTTTAAAAAGTTATTTGGATTTTTGTGAAAAATACAAGACAAAGTAGGTAAGCATTATTTTCTTTAGAAAGTTTAGTTTTGTTACCTAGTGTTTGGAAAATATACCAACCATAATTAACTTTGTAAAGTTTTATTGTGAAGACCTTCTCATGGAAATATTAACATCATTATTATTGCCAGGTCGGGTGAGAGAGGGTGGCATCCTAAGGGATCATAGGGGTATGATGATTTTTGCGAACGTAGTCAACTTGGGCACCCAATCTTCTAATTTTGTTGGTTAAACAAATAGGTATTACTAATGTGTTCATTGAAGGGGACTCCAAAAATTCCATCATAATGTTGAATGGGGAAGCCTCCCCTAGCTAGTCTCTTTGTGACCTCATTGAAGTTGCTCGATTAAACATGACTTAGGGGCCTTTGTTAAAAATATTAAATTTTGAGATGATTTACAATTGCTCTCATAGCATGTGGGGAACTTTATCACTAATGAAGTTGGCTCTCATATCACACACCATGTCAAATATTGATCTGATTCTCTCTCAAGATTGTAAGGATTACATGTACCCTCCTAGTTGCATGAAGAATAATGATCCATTCTCGCATTTGGCTCATTTTAGCAAGTTGCATTTTCACCTTGCCTCTTCATTGTTTGTTAAAAGTCTCTGGAGTTATATTCAGGTAGTTTTCAACTACTACTCTTTTGCTTCCCTATCGACTACTATGGGTGGGGAGCTCATTCAAGAATAGCCCAAGAATTGTAACTCTCTAAGGAATGATAATGAGTTATGGCATATTCTATAGAAGGGTAAGCTCACCTTGTACATTGAGGCCTTGAAAGGCCACAACCCTAACCTTTCCATAGAGTTTGTAATTTCTTAGAAGGGAGACCTTGTCGAAGTTCAGGGCCTTTATTTATCTATCTCAGTAGAGTTAATTTTGATGCCACAAGTCTCCCTCTTGAGGGAGCTAACATCCCCAAGAATCCTAAAGGGTATTATCAAAATGATATGGAAAAACTCATAAAGATAAGAGAGAAGGTCAACTGGCTGTAGAATGACCACAATAGAGAGGACCTACCTAGGGTTTGGAAAAATATTACATAGGTTTTGATGATGTATGTTACCCTCAATTGCCATTTTAAAATATTTCATGCTCATTTATTTCCTATGCTATATCACTTTTGTCATAATTTGAAAAATGAACTTTACCTTTTGGATCCACTCCTCGTTGGAACAATCCGTCAAAACTGTGTAAGAAAATGGTAAACCCTTGCTTCTTCACCAAGGCTTAATATATAGGCTCTATTGGTATAATTTGGCTCTCTCCCCTACCATTTATTTCCTTCCTCATATTTTTAACCCCTCCCTTATTCATAAGGGTTCTCCTATTAACTCAACTAGTAACCTTGAAACCCACTCCTCGGCTGCCAACTCCACCCCTCCAATATTGCAGAGTTATGAATTCCAACCCTCCTCAAGCTTCTAAAGGCAAAGCTATTGCATCTGATTCCCCCACTCCTATAGGTAAGAAAAAGGTTTCCTTTGAGGAACCACCCCATATTTTGATTTCTAATGACAAATATGGCTCTTCATGGTCCCCTTCTCCATATGTCACCCATGAGGACTCTATATTTTTCTCCTCCACTTCGTAGTTTCTTCGCTAGTCCACATTCTTCTCCTCAACATGAAGTTGGGCATGCTCAGGAGTCTAGGGATGTTCCTTCAAACACTCCTAACCCTTATAAAAATTGTGCCTCTCTACAAGAGAAAGTGGAGGAACTTTGCAAAACATCAAATATTCAAAATGATATTCTTAAGTGGTAATTGACCCAATTGCTCATGGCTAAGGAATGAATCCAAAATATAGAGTCTGTTATGTTGGAACCTTCAAATTTTGGAAAAAATTGAAGGTGCCATGTCAAAAATTCTAATACAACACTCAGAAACTCAGTTGAAAAAGCAGCCCAAAGAGCACTTTTTGAAGAATCATAATTTTTAATCCAGTCATTTTCATGCAATTCCATCTTGCAGGTGTGTTCATCTAACATATGTGAGTGTGCACACTAGTTTTCAGCTTCATACAATCAAATTTGATAAAGTTTCAAAGTGACAAGTTGAAGGGTTCTTGAGAAAATCTGTTGTCAGTACAATGAAGATTTTGTTGAAATGATCAACTTTGGTGGTAAATATTAGGCAATTAAAAAGATATTTTGATAAATCAATTGGTGCTTCAAATTATTCCCACCTTAATTTGATTTCATGTAAATGTTTAGAGCCTTAGCAGTTTGTTTGATATTTTTAGCAATATAAAACCAAATGGGTTTTACACATATTTGATGACTGCATTTCCAGACAGATACAGAGTGGTCAAGTTTGATGTTTAACTTGTAAAGGAAGAAGATTGAAGAGAAACCCTATTGCACACATATTCACCATACCTAATAGAATAAATCCCTAAAGTTATGGATTCACATGAAGTTATTTGATATTTCCAAAAAATAACAAGTTGGTGAGTTTCAGTTGAGTTGGACAAGTGCAATTTTCAGAAAATGTTGAATAAACAACTTTGGGAATTTATAGTTTTAAATTCTAACAACTTCATGCCAAACCATTTGATGAGCATACTCTATTATCACAACTCAACATGTATGTTTATTTTCATGGTCGTCAGAAGAGTCCTGATATGCTTTTTAATTATTTTGCGACTACTCCCGGGTTATATTTGGCACTCTAAAAAAGTTACAAATTTTGAAATTCTAAGGATGACCTAGTTGGCTTTTTGGCTTCAAATGTCTCCAATTTCAGTTTCATTTAATTCCAAGGTCATTTGGTGCATTAATTTAAAAATTAAATTTCCTCACTACATGCTTCCGTAGGGCTAGTCTACAAAGGAAGTACCTTGATTTGGCGAGCTATTCAACATTTGTAAGAAACCCACTTCCAAAATAATTGATCAGAGTCTCTTGCAAATTTTCATAACTCCAGGATGCTCTGTGTTGCCGCGGTGAAATTACTTTGTTTACTCTCCAGCCGAAATTAAAATTTTCCTATGTGCTAAAGTTTGAGTGGCATAATTTTTTAAAACATTTGATATATTTTAAAATGAATTTGGGACAGTTTTAAAATGAATTTAGCACCCTCCAATTACATGTTACTCTTTTATGTTGGCGTAGCAATAGAGAGGTTTTTAGCTTCACTCTTCAAAAGCAAAACGTATTGTTGATGAGCTTTGTCAGGCAATATCATAATCAAGGAATAAACATTGCGGTATCACATTCCCAAATCCCATGGACAAAGGATTTTTGTAGTGGCTGATTACCTAAAAAAGCACACAGGTACATGGATGGATCTGCACGATGAAAGAATTATTACAAATGCTAGTGTGAACAATTTTATGTCTTGTATGCTTCGAGTCTACATATTGCTGCCTGAATATCTGTATAAATGCATACATATACATGCTTCTATTGAAGTCTATGATATTGAACAAAATTGATGAAAGGAGAGAATAGATTTCAAGTGCCAAAAGGAGTGGCAAGATTAAAATCAGGCTGAGACCCAACATCAAAAGAAGGCTTTTAAAAATTAATTCACACCAGTGATTGCATATGTTGACAACGATGGTGCTATTGAGTTCTTGATCTTGATACAAGATGAATGAGATGAACCAGACAATTGGATCTTAAAAAATATTGTGCCCATATCTGTTTATCTTTTACAATGGTTCTAATGGCTCATGGAATTTAAAGAGGCAGTATTTGAGAAGCATGAAACAAATGCACAGATAACTCCAGGTATTTCCCACACACCCACAAACAACTCAACAAAAAACCCTAAAATAAATAATGCATCGGCGAGAGCAAGGTGATCGGAGTGAGCTTTTTAATATCATACCGAGTGTGTTTGTCACGTCGATGGAAACTTCATCGGGGAGACATATACTATTGGGATAAAAAAATAATGTCTCTTCGATGGTGCATGTTAGGCCGAAAATTATAAGGTGGAAATAAAAACTAAAATACATAGTATTGGTGCAATATGGGTAAAGATTAAAAAGATATTCAAATATAAAATTATCGGAGAAATAAAGTAAAGACTTGTTTAATAGAGGTTAATGTGAGTATTTTCTTCATAAAGTAAAATATTTTCATTGAAATGTGAAATATTTTAACAAAGGGAGTTATAAGGTGAGTAATTATTTTACTCACAAATGTACAAAGGGCAAAATTTACAAAATATTTACATTAGGAGGTGGAATACTTTTCACCTAAGGAGTTACGAGAGCAGGTGATGGGTAATTACTTAAAGGAGATATTTGTTTGGTGAAAATACAATTGAAAAAGGGGAAATATTATTATATTCACGAGAAACAGAGATAACGAAGATTATAGTATTTTAATTTGCCGAAGGCAATTAATTAAAATAAGGTGAAGAGTTGCAACAAAAGAAATATGAAGGGTCATAACCCTAATACAATGTATTAATGTGAGATGAAATAAAATCATGAAAGAGGTAGTAGTAGATTTAGGAGTAGGGTAGGAAATATATTGAAATTATTTTCAAAATGTTTATCATATAAATTTTACAGTGGAGACCATGAAGCATGCACATTTTTTTTGGAGAAATCAATGGAAGATATTAATTTTTGTGACTCAATGTCGGTGTTTGTTGTTTGTTGAAATTAAGCAACTACTAGGCTGTCGCCATAGTGTTATTTCTCTTTTATTTGAATCTGCATATCCAAGTTGATACCTCATTTTCATCTAGACACATTTGCTGCTCTTGTGTGATCAGTTAATTGGTTTCTTTTAGAGAATTAAACTCCTTTAAATTGATTACAGTAACCTAGGAGTAACATTAGGATTAATAAGAAGAGCTTTGTGGTTGATATAGCTGTCATACTATCTCCATAATGGTCTTTTCCTGTTGTTCAAATTAAGATATCAAAAATATATTTAATTTGTCAAACCACATTTGTTGTTCTTGTGTGGTTTATTTGACTGGCTCCTTCAAGGAAGGATTAAATTCTTTCAAGTAATCACAGTAACCTGGAATGATATCATTGGGATTCATAAGAAGAATTTTCCAGTTACCTATTTGCACATTTATGCAAGTCATAAATTTAATGAATTTGTATGCCAGTCATAGAATCTCATTCTCAAAGTGCCAAACAACCAGAATTGTAGCTGATATTAGTTGTCCATCATAATACTCCATTGACTCCATTTACCCAACAAGGCACTGGTCTTCCCCATTTCACCATTTAGTTTTATCCATTTTTTACATCTCTTAACTAAACATATTAATTTTCACCTTGACATTGCATATACAATTTATACCAAATTAGGATAACATCTTTCCACTATCAAATTGCCATTTGTGGATAGTTTGGTCAAGTAGGAAGCATAATTCAAAATCTGCGTCATTCATATAGGTGCACCCGCCTAGGTTTAGCAGAGCCTTAAGAGTAGAAGGTTCAACTATATTGGTTGGCCTTGTTAGTTGGCCAATAAAATTGTGAGAGCTTGGCAACCTCTCATGGTTCATTCAAACCAGTGTTTTTGAGACCTAACATGTTGTTCTGAGAAATTCTAGGGACTAACCGGGTGAGGAGGCAGATGGGTATCATTGGGAGTTTTTGAAAGGTATGGCTCAAAATTTTGATAATTAGGCCAATTTGGAAAAATAGGTTGGGGAATTAAAAGATGCTATTAGGCCCCCTGAGGAATGCTCAAGCTTGAGAAAGGAGGTTTCTAATCTCCAAAACAAGTAGGAAAAAAATCTCTTTAGATTGTAGGAGATTATTGAGTACAACAAAGAATCCATGAAGAATATAGTTGTTACTAGATCTAGGTGTTTCAACAAGAGCTCAAAAATTGTCATGCAAAGAGAGATAGGGATGAGAATTTTGATTCCCCCTTCTAGCTCCAACAAAAAAGGTAAATCTATGGAGAAATCCCTTCCGCTTCCATGAATAAAATTGGTAAAAAGAATATGAAATCCCTATCTTTCAAGGAGAAGTTGTAATTCCTCACCAAGGAGTGGCAGGCTATAAAAGGCCTACATCTTCTTGGAGAATAGTAATTGGTCTTCTCAGGTTGCTAGTCTTTTGCTGGTCCTTTATTGTTTATGTTGGTTTCTAATTTTTATTTTCTATTTCTTTTTATTTCATGTTGTCTCACCTCTTGTGATACCCCTCTTTTTCACCTAAATGATTATTTTGTAAAGGGTTTAGGCCCTTCCTACTTTATCTCAATCAAAACATCATTGTTGTTTACCTAAATATTCTACAATACTTAAAGTATTAGATATTTTAGTCTAAATATATATATATATATATATATATATATATATTACTTTTTTGATATACTAACCAATCAAATATATTTGATAATAAAATCAACAATATAATTCCTCTTTTTGAAATATTTTATATCACTTATTTCGTAGAATTGCATACTAAAGCAATATGTATTTTTAAATTTCTTGGAGGATGAAGCTAGAATGGTCAATTGTTGATAAAATCAAACTCTAACTCAAGCATGCTTAACCACAAATATTCCCTTAAGGTCAAGCCCCCGTAACTTGCTACCTCATGTGCAAAACCTTCAACAAGTTTTGTACCTTAGAAAACATTCATGATAGAGCCCATTTAGCTCATTAATTGATACTTGTAGGAGGTATTTTTTGCAATGTGTCAAGTGCTGATATTAATATTAGGATTCACCTATATGCAATGAGTGTTAAGTCGACCATTCATTCTCATGAGAGATGGGTTCATGCAAACCACTACTCATGAACATATGGGACAATCATTTTGAATTATAAATTACGTAGTTAAAGATCTTGTTATTAATATAATTACTTGACACACTATGAAAAATACCTCCTACTCATCAAATAAAAACCCTTCCTACATGCACCTCTTTTTCCTACCTAATTACTAGCCTTGAGTAACAATAGGTGCTTAGAAGGTCTTGAATAAAGTTAATGAAATGGCGATGCAAAGTTATAAATAATTATGCTTGACCAAGATTATCATTAGAATTTTTTATTTTCATTTTTGTGAATTTTATATTATAGATAATGCCCATTTGTTGGAATGGGGCAATATCAAACCTATGTCATTTTTCCCATGGAGTTAAAAACCTTTACTTGAAAAGTAATTTCATGAGAAATAATGCAAAAAATAAAGCTTGGGATTGTCTACTATGGAATGCTTATAGATTAATTTTTATCAAACATTATTTGTAAGGACATGTAACATGACTATCTAGTAACATGCAATAATCTTGACTTTTAGTACTTTTACTTTAGTGCTTATCTAGATAATATTATCGTAGCTTGAGAACTACTTTACATTTGCATAAAGGAGATTGTGACATACATGATATAGTTTAAAGTGTTAAATAAAGCAAGGAAGACAAACAAACTACCACCAACAATGGAGAAACTTTAAACATATTTATAATTGTAGACACTCAATTAGGTATGACTGACATTATGCATCTAATTTTGATTAATTAACACCACTTCTACTATTAATCAAGTAATTAAGTTTATTTGATTAATTCACTTCATGCTCACTAATGTTCATCATGTTTAATTAAAAAATCAATTTATTTAATTAAAACCCTAAATTCCTCTCATTTGATTTAATAAATCAAATTATCTAAATCAAATGTCATAAACCTGTAAATCCCTTCAAATTGATTAATTTTAAATTGATTAACTCTTAATCCTCATTACCCATTATCTACCTTTTGACTCAACCTTCGTCAAACTAAACCCATGGTCAACTAACCAGGTTGCACATGTAATTCGTTTCTTTTAATTATCTAATTACCTTATTTATCCTCACAATGGAATATTCCTAGGAATATTCCCCTCAACCACCCATTTATTAATTTCCCTCCAAAAAGCTTTAATAGCCCCTTACAAAGACATTTACTCCTTACATGCCATCTTGTCCCTTAAATTCTTTTACATTCTCAACAACATTCTCTTACATCTCCAACCACATTCATTTAATCCTCTTACATCCTCAACCATTTTCATTTATTTCTCTTACATCCTCTTTACTCTACACATTCCCCAAAATGTGCTCCATCCTCATCCAATAAAATTGTGACAAGTGCCACAATCCTATTGGCTCCCTTTTTATCCCACATTCCTCCAATCTCTTCATTCTTCAACCCTTCAACCCTATTTATAAGAAGCTTCTCTATGAAGAAAGGATCCACTTCTTTATGCAAAGTCATTATCCTCTGATAGCTATAATTATCTTTGAGGGTAATTGAACTTCATCACATCTTGGAAGCTTTATTAAAGGGGGTGGGAAAGGGCATTCTTTCCACATCAAAGGAGCACCACTCCCACTATTGGATATAGTTTGAATATGTTTTTTTATATGTTTTCATTTGTTACTTTGGTCTCTTATTGTCTTGATTACATATTTAGCATGTTTAAGTATTTCATAGGAATGCTTTATTTGACTAATAATGCTAAATATTTGTCAATGTTTGAGCAAATGCAAGTTTAGTGTTCACATTTTGGCACCCACCGTGGTCTTGAACTAATGCATTTCATTTCCATTTTTTCTTGTATTTTAAAGTTGTTACTTCATTCTATTTTCTATCGCATGAAATAGTAAGCTGAAAGTTCTCCAAATTCAAGTTTCAGAAATATTTGTTCTCTTGTTACTTCACACAAAGCCATCATGAACTAGGCTTGACTACTAACCGATTATTGATATTTGTGTCATTCGTAGGATTGCATTTTATCTTGCAGTTCTCGGGGCGATATTACTTTGTGTTCATCTAAGTCTTATTTAAATAGAGGCTTTTTCTATACTTACCTAATGTAGGTCACTGCATTTAGTAGATGAGCTAAAAAAATTCAAATGTAAGTCACTGTTTGGAGTGTATTATGTGTGAGATATTAAATGATATCAATCCCTCTACTTTGTGTCATTCACTTGTGAGAGCATGATTTATGTTGTGGAAGCCACAATTTGTGGCATTTGTTGTAGATTGAGACCTGCAGTATAAGGCATGGATCATGAAATTTTGAAAGCAACATTAGAATCTTTATTGTTTATGTAGGAAGGTAAAGTCTCTCTTTCTGTCCATATAAACTGTAGGCTTTAAAAGTTTAAAGTTTGAATTCATTCAATAGGAAGGTAAAGTCTCTATTTTTGTAAGTTGAAAGTTTGAATGCATTCGATTGGAAAGAAACGTCTTTGTGTCTATTCATAAAAAATTCAAGCTTTGGCACACCCTGTTACTCTTACTCTCATAGTGGAAATCTTTTTTGCAGTGATAAGTAGCTCTATAAATCATTTTTCTTTAAGAAAATCAAGAAAATATGATGGCATAGATCGATTAACAATCATAGATAAAACACTGGCGACTGGAAGATATAGAATCCACGAGTGCATACTTAATGCATTGATTGAATGTGTGCTCATTGTGCTTTGTTTATTTAATATCAATTGATGCATTAAGATAGGACTGCAAAGTCTTTTATTTTTCCAAAACTTTTAGTATGCATTCATTTATCACATCAAGCTTTGTAGCATTCAATCGATAAATGAAAGATATATGAGCACATAGTAAAGATTGAATGCATTCATAAAGCTTTATTTAATGTGTGCTAGCTTTTTTTATTTATCACAACAATCAATGAATAAATTATAGGGAATGAGCTACTCACAATCAATATGTTTTTGAGCTCAATTATATTACAAATACTTTACTAGATATGCATGCTCACTTTATATGAATGATTGAATTTATAACTCATTTATCACATCAAGTCTTTGTGCTTAAGATAAATGAATGCATGCCATCTAGAAATTATTTTTGTGCCTAAATGGGAATGTAAGTCTTTTGTTTTTTGTTCAAATAAACTTCAAGCTTTGGGCTCAGTTACTCTTGTTCTTACTGTGGAAATTTTTGTGGCAACAACATCTTTCTTGACGTAGGTTTTTATTTTTGCACCATGAATGCATAGTTAATGCATTAAATACCACTCGGTTCGAGGTGTAGCCACTGGAAACATTGGATGGCTAGCGTGTCATTATGCTTTGTTTATAATATCGATTAATGCATTAGATAAGACTATAAAGTATTTTGTTTTTGAAAAAACTTTAATATCTATTAATGCATTAGATGGGAATGTAAACTCTTTATTCTTGTTCATATAAATTTCAAAGCTTTGGGAATATATGATTTGCATATCTTTAGATTTTTCTTGAACATTCATCCACACATTTCTCTATATTAATATTGCAGGTGCAATATTATGGTGTAGCAAGCCAAAAAAATCTAGAAAAATAACTAACAAGCATATTGAGTTGAAAAAGTGAGCATTGAACTTGAAAACACATTTTTTAATGCTCATTGTAATAGCTTAAGACATCCATTTTCTGCTTTCATTTTCTATTTTAGGCCAACTAGATCATTTTGGGTTTAAAATTAATCATTGATTTGATCTTTTTCAAATTGGTTAAAATTGAACTTAGAAATTTACTAGACATTACTTTATGGGCTAAAATTGCACAAGGCAAATTCATACTCAGCTTTTGGTGCTTAAAATGAACTCACGTTTACTTTGAGGATTAAAGAGAACTTGTTCCTTCTTTGTTTTGTGGTTTGCAATTCTTGTCATTGAATGCGTATGCTCTTCTATCGCGCCACTTGATGATCTTGAGAATCAAAAGTATTCCTTTAACATTTTTGTATAATCACCCACATATTTCGATTTGGATTAAAATGAACCCCATGCTAGTGTGAGGAAAATGCGTTGTGTGTGCTCCCTCCTTGCACTTCATGCGGTCTGGGAGATCAAACTACAAATGTACTTCCTTGCTTTTTTGTACCTTTAGAGGGCCTGCCACCCTGTTTCGAAAGGTGGGAATGACCTAAATAGTAATGAGCTAAAACCAAGCTCTTTTAAATCACTATATAAAAATGTGTCTGTGACAAAAGTCATAAACAACAGGTGCGGATGTGTCATACCGACAAGTGTCACCCTTAGTATCCATGTGATACATTGAAATCTCTTCTTAGGAAGAGATTGGGAGGCCTCTTGATTGAAATAATCTTGAGTTAATCTTGCCGCACGTATGGCCACCTTGAACGAAATACCTCACTACGAACCAATTGTTTAGTGACCAAAAACCTTTATGCTTGCTGGTGCAGGAACGATCGTTCCGAAGCTGGCCCACATTTTACTATTCAAAGTTGAAACAAGAAAATCCTTAGGATCTTCAGATCTTCCGGATTTAAGATTTGGTGGTCCCAAGAAGTGTGTGACATGGAGGGGAGCTAGTGTCACAAAATCTCTAGTTGTTCATTTTGTCTTAGTGTTTAGAGAAATCTGAGTGAGGACTTAACAAATAGTATCTTTGTAGCCTAGGATTGTGCAAGTCAGTTAAACACATTTCTTGGATCTCAAACATTGAAAACAAACATTTAACAAATCACCAAAATTTCAAACCCTTTGGAAAGAGTGAATATCTTTGAAGGGCCCAATTATTACTGATTGTCCCTAGGGATTTTATCCTTAGAGGCTTCTAAATATTTGGGTTCATATCTCAATTTTCTCTCTTCAAAGTAAACCTAGGAAAAGTATGGCCTTAACTCTTTGATTTCCACATAATGGACCTTGTGGAATGAAGAGGAGCTAAGACATATACATTTAGTTTGGAATTTAAACATGATGAGTTGATGAGGTAAAAAGAATCCATTTAATCAAGTAAAAAGACAATTGAAGCCCACACATGTGTTTGTCTTCATGATTCCCCACAAAGTCAAAATTCCAAAGCGAAAGTCTACATTTCGTCACTTCAAACTTAGGCATCATACTCAAAAGGATATAAGAAGATACATTAGAAGACATAACCTAAGATAGTACTACAGGATAAGCAAGAAGGTAGCAAGGTTTTATAGACTTATTCCGTCAAATAATTCATACATGTATGCTCAGTATTGTTATTCCTTGCATAACCACCCCATTTTAATTTTGGTCAAAATGGGTCCCCATTTTGTTTTGTTTGTCCTTGGTGTTTTTGTTCAGGACTTAGGATTTATTCTTTTTCTCCTAAGTCTTTGTTTTCTTCTGCTTTGGTGGAAGTAGAACTAGAATGAAATATGAAATTGGATCTTGCAAAGGTTCCCTATTTGGTTTTTGTTTTGATTCCACTTCCATTTTTTTTCCTTGTCCTTTTGTCATTTCTCGGTGTTTCGTTTGGGACAGGCTCTTGCCCTAGTCTCACCTCCTTTATCTTTTGTTGTTTCCTTGTGTTCTTTTTAGCGAGATCAAAGCTGGATCAGATCTTGAATTCAGAACTTTTGCAAAGTTCTAAGTTCGGTTCTCGTTACGTCTCCACCTCCACCTTTGTGTTTTGTTATTTTGTTTGTTTTGGGCCTGATTACTTTGGTCCCAATCCCGCTTTGTCTTCTTCCTTGCCTCAGAGCCGGATCTGGTGAAGGACGAGAAGCTTTGTTAAAGCTTCTTGTTCATTCCCAACTTTGATTTCACGTTCGCTTTACTTTGATGTGCACAATAGCTATGTGCTTGTTCTCACATTGATTCCATGCTCGCTTTACTTTGATGTGCACAATAGCTATGTGCTCGTTCTCACATTAATTCTGCACCTGACCAACCACATTAATTGCATTAATTACAGGCTCTTCATACACGTGAAATCAAATTCAAAACCTTAATCAAGGTGATTTGGCTCATTACAACTATTCAAAGTATTGTTGATAAGCCAGAGATAAAGTAATTTGAAGAGAGGCGTGATTTGGTCAAAGGCAAGCACCTACTGTGTGCAAGTGATTTTCTACTTTAAGCTACAAAACCAAATGAAATGCGAAAGGAAAAACACAAACAAACACTCAAGATTAGCCTAAGTTGAATCCAAACAAAACAATAAAGAAAAGAAAATCTTATACCTTGCTTGGATTGATGAGTTGGTTGGCCCTTTGATGATGCTTGATTTTATGCTCTCTTGGTGGAAAATGAATGCAAAAGTGGATGCAAAGTGGAGAGGAATTGATGAGGGTTGAAATAATGGAGATGGTTATTGTGATAAGAATGGTAGGTGGATGAAATAAGAGCTTCAATGGCTACAATAATGGAGAATGAGTGAATGCAAATGCTAAGTGCTAAGTTGCTTGGCTTGAATGCTTGAATGAGAGTAAATGCCAAAATGATCTAACTCTTGTCTCTAATCCCCCTAATTTGAGACCAAGTCTTCCAATTTAAAGAAGAATGGACGACTAAGATTTAGCTATCATGGACAAGATGGAGGGATGTGGTGAGTTAAGGACTCACAAGTCCTCACATCTTTCCATATGGAATGTGAGGTGTGAAGAGGACAAATGATGTGGAAAAATACATGTGAGGTGGAGGTACTTGCAAGTACCTTGGGATCAAGAGAGGATTTCCTCAAAAAGGAAGTCCTTGTCCCATATGGGGCTAATGGTGACAAGTGAGGAATTTTAGAAAGTCCTCTCTTGTCACCATGGGGATGGGAGAAGTTGTTGGAGGAATAAATATGAATTTTAAATTCACATGATTTGAAGTACCCAATGGATAAGACAAGGTCCTCCTAAAGGAGGTCCTTGTCCCATGTGATTGATGTGATCTATGAGGGGTTATGGGGAAGAGAAATGCATGGGATAAATAAATGTGAATTTTAAATTCACATGGGGAAAAGGTCAATGCCTGATAAGGCAAGTACCTATGAAAGGTTGACTTAGAGGACATACCAAAAAAGGTAGGTGATTAGATTAAGGTTGTGCAAACAAGTGATTAAGAAAATTAATGAGGATTAGAGGCAAGTGGAAAAATATGGAGGATGTGACATTAATCCTGATTAAGGATGTGCACATCTTAGTCATGGATTAATTAGATTAATCCAGATTAGAGGAAAGGTTATGGAGGATGGGACAAGGAGAGAGAAATAATGAATTTAAAATTGATTTAAAAAAAAGGTAAATGACTAAATTAGATAAATTGATAAATTGATACATTTATTTAATTTAGAGAAGAAATGATAAAGTATTTAATTGACACCTTAGAGAAAGGGGTAAATATTAATTAAATAAGTTATTTAATTAATATTGACGAGATAGATGAATAAATGGTAGGATTTTGACCACATGGGAGTGGTCAAATTTTGATGTCTACACCTACAAGCGGATTTTGATTGAGTTTTCATCATGTTTGGTAGTATTTTGAGGTAGGTGGTTTTGTCCTATTCTATTTCGCGTGTTTGTTTCTCGTTTGTGTTCGTTGTGTTTTGGGCGTGTTCGCTAGGGCTTCCTCGTAAATCTTCATTTTTTTTCAATGTTTCATTTTTGTTTTGCCTTCTTTGGTTTATCTTTTTTTGCCATTTTTCCATTTGCTTTTTGTTTGTTTTCTATTTAATTTTGTCGGTCTAATGTCATTTTCATGTTTTGGTGGTATTCATACTGTCGTGCCCTAATTTTGTTTAGGGTTTTGTTTTTGGGGGGGGATTGAGCATTTTAAAAGGGTTTGAAATCTGTTAGGGAACTCTTTGATCTTATTCCTATGCCCATTCAATGGTTTTCATGTCGGGTTTGTGATGCCTTAATTTCTTGAGTCAACGGGTTATGCAAACTAGGGTTTGTGCGCTATTTCTTTATAATATTGTGCCCTAGCCAACTTAATCCTACCTCAGTCATATCAATAGTGGAGTCACACCTTTATTTTAATTCTCCTCATCCCCTCATGTGACCTCGTTCTAAGTTGTTATGGCTGCTTAGTTAAGTTTGCTTCATATTTGATGATAAAGTGGCAGAAGTGGAGCCAAGAATGAACTCAATCCATAAGTGTGTGGGTATTAGTTCATGACCGATTCTGAGCCTGCACCTGAGGAGGTTTTGACTCCACTCCACATCCTTTCCATTGGAAAAATCAAAACCAAAATTGAAGCAAGACTTGGAACTATGTAATGTTCTGGGTATGGTTTTCATTCTGATCTCTATCCTAGTTCTGATGTTGATTCCAACCCCGATCCCATCAATACTAAAAGATTTCCAATTTTGATACCTTTCTTGGTTCCACCTTCGATGAGTTTCAAATTTCACTAAGTATTAAAGGGCTATCTAGGGAAGTAGATGGTAATATGAGAGGTAAACCTTCTAATGATGATATTCATGCTTTCTATTGATCTAATCCAGGGTTGTCTTGTAGTAATAAACAATGTTCGGAGTATCTTGAGACGTTTCACAGAAGGAAGGGAAAGTTGCTGAAAGCTCAAAGGGAGGAAAGCCAAAGAAGATAAAGGTGGAGCAACTGCCCTACACCTTGAGATACAAACACCAAGATGCAACCCTTACAACTAGCAAGTTAGATTCAGGATGGACTGATGTTACAGACACTAATTTGGGTCATTCAATTGTGAGGAACTAACTCTCGAGACTTTTACAGAAGAGGTGACTGGGAGGACAAAAAGAATAGTCCAATTTGGGCTAGCACATGACACACTCTTCCCTCTATCAGTTCAATGCCCGAAGCTCATCTTGACTGCAACAACAACTTATAATCCTGTATCAAGGCAGTGTATGGATCAACAAGGGAATGTGATAATTGATCTATCCCTGTAGATGACGAGGTTTATGTTTAATGCACCTACTCGAAAGAACCCTAAGCAGGTGACTAGAGCATTGAAAATATTCAATAAAAATAAAGAAGTCAATAGATCCCACATGAACAAGAAGTGGTTGAGGACTGAGAAGAAGTCCTTAACCAAGGTTCCCAAACAATCCAAGAGGGGAGACTTCAAGAAGGAAGTTGATGATTTGATTTTGATGCTTTCCAGGGTGTTTGGAAAGAAGGACTCTGCATGCTTCAAGGAATGGATGTTCCCATTCATTGAAGCTATTTTTGATGGTAGGCAATAGTTTGATTGGGGCATGATCTTATCTGATAATTTGCACAATCAGATGTTGAGGGTGAAGCAAATAAAGAGCTTCTTTAAGACATCTTATATTGTATATGCTGCCGTAAGGATGGGTATTTTTCATGGGTCGAATGTAGTAGGAATATTGGGAGAAGCTCCTAGGTACAAGAAGGTTTGAGATCATTATGATCAATTGACCTTGCAAACATCAGAGCTGCACTATAGAAGGGTCAATGTTGCATTCCTTTATGCCATCATCAATCGATTGACTAAGGATGCTAGATTTATGTTGAGTAGAGATGCGATGGCTCTCATTGCTGAGTGGGGGCATTGGTATATCCAATACCCCAAGTTCTCCTACTTCAGATTGGTAGGATTTGATGGACATCCTCACCTACTCCCAATATGTTGCAATGACAATATTGTCCTTATGGAATTCATATATCAAGCTATGGGAGTCAATGCGAAATTAGCCAACAAACATAGGTCTAGATGCCACAAGTTCCCCATGAAATTGGGAGAATATTGTTGCCTTCACAATTTGGTTGCAAAGGCAGTATGTGAAGAACTAAGTTACTTGAAGTTAGGATTATATACAACTCAGAAACACTTTGATCCGAAGCATAAAATAAATGGTCTAAATCCCATCATTTTTGATAAACATTACAATTTATTGGAAGATTTTTGGATTGATTTACAGGATGACTATGATGTTAGGAGGAAGAGCTATGAAAGGCTGACCATCCCACAAATGATTGAGTATGGGGTGAAGGAAGACATTCTTGATACACTATCAGATGATGGTGTAATTTTGGACCCCAGATACGAAGCAAGAAAGATAGGCACCAGGAACTTGGATCCAATAAATTGGGGTGAGGAGGAAATTTTTGATATTAAAAAAATTTCTAGGA
This sequence comes from Sequoiadendron giganteum, assembly GCA_007115665.2. Classification (NCBI taxonomy): domain Eukaryota; kingdom Viridiplantae; phylum Streptophyta; class Pinopsida; order Cupressales; family Cupressaceae; genus Sequoiadendron; species Sequoiadendron giganteum. The sequence continues at coordinate 260,787,159 of CM021101.1, forward strand.
TAGTGATGGATAGAAGTATCCAATGGGTAGTTATGAGGATAAAGGAGCCATAGGCTCAAGCTTAAAATAAGAGAAAGGTAGGAGCTACCCAGGGATACAAAAGAACTAAGAGGAGGACAAATCCTAAAGAGCAATTGGAATATTTGCCTCCTATCTCTGGAGGAGATGCTGTTCTAGATGTACCCATTCAAGAAACCCACGAATCATAGGTTTGGGAACTACCACAGCTGGAGAAGGATCTTCATCTAATCCTTCCCTCCCTGAAAAATCTTCTGAAAAAGTACCTGCAGGGACCCTACATGAGCAAGCTGAAACTCTGAGGGGAAAAGAAAAGGATATTGAAATTCATGATATAAATACTGATTTAGAGGCTACACAATCAGATAATGAGCCTCTTATGACTACTTCCACTGAAGATATTGAAGGTGTTGAGACTGAGCATGTCTCGACTCTAGAGGACCAGTGGAAGCTCTTTGAAGATACAAAGAAGGAAGCAAATGCCGATGCTAAAGATGATGCAATAGCCAAACAACAAGAATTGGAGGCTAAAGCTAAAGCTGATGCAAATGCCAAGCACCAATAATTGGAAGCTAAGATAAAGGTTGAAGAATTGGAAAGAAAACAAAAGGAGAAAGAAGTTCTTTTGTTGCAACAAAGTGAAAGAGAGTGGAAAACGAAAGAAGAAAGAGATAAGTTAGCTCTGTTACAGAAAATCCATGAACTGGAAGAAGAAAAGGCTCAACAAAAGAGAGAAAGAGAAGCCATTGAGGCCAAGTTAAGAGCCATAGAAGAAGCTCAGAGAAAGAAAGAGGAAGAAGAGCTCTAATTGAGAAGACTTGAAGAAGAGGAACAAGCTAAGCAAGAGCAAGAAGTTGCCAAAATGTGGGCAAAGGTCAAAGAGTTAGAGAAACAAAGACATGAAATGTTGGAAGAAAGAAGAAAAGAAGAAGAAACAGAGAAATCTAAGGCTGACAGGCTAGCCAAGGAAAAGGCAAAAAAGGAAAAGAAACAAGAGGTTGACTCTCAACCTAAGGTAGCACTCTGGAAACCTCTCTTTCTTGCCACATATTCTACACAAGTGGTAGCTCCTCCTGCTGCCCCAACATGGTTAAAAATTAATTTGGAAAGAAAACATATAGTTCAACCCCAACCCCTTAACTGGTATGATGTGATGAAAGAGATTGAGAAGGAGAGGCCCAAGAAAAGGGCTAGAGTTCTTCATTCTACTAGGTTGATGGATGCCAGAGAGATTGTAGGTGAATGTGCCATTCCAATGGTTGATAAAGATAAATAAGAAATGTAGTTAAGTGATTATCAACTAGGCATGATGAATTTGGGGAGGCCTACAAGAAACCAACAGATGGATCTCATTGATATTGTAGCCTCTTCCACCAAATCAAGAATGGTAAAGGACAAGTAAAGAAAGGATGAGCTCAAATATCAGGTAGACCAATTGCATAAATTCTTGAAAGATTTGTCTTCTCCTATTTCTTCGCAATCTGTTGCTCTTGAGACACGAGTTTTGTTAAGTAAGAAAGAGGAAAACAACCTTGTTGAAATGAGAAATAAGGTGAGAATGATGGATAGATGGATTTCCAGCTTGAATCAGGACATAGAGGATTTACTTGTTGACAGTTGTAAAACTCATGAAGGTGCACTATAATTGGTTAATGATATGGTTTCACATGTTGAGACTCTTGGAAAAAAAGAAGAGGAATATACAAAGTATGCAAGAAAGTTGAAAGATATCAATAAACTGCCAATGCAAACCTTGTTGGAACAGTCCATCCTTGAAGAGGATAATGAAAAATTCATTGAAAAGACCATCAAAATTATTAGATTTCGGTCTTCATTCATTTATGGACATAGGAATGAGGTGCAACAGGCTGGAAAGGATCTACATGAGCAAGTCGAGGAATTGGGAGCAAGTATTGCTATACTTGTTAATGAAGACATTCTTATGACAAATGACCTCCTTCTTGATAAATTTAAAGAGAAATGCAGTGGCAGATTTGAGGAGGTAATGCAAAAAGGGGATGATGGTGATGACCTCTTGATGGATAGGCTCATGGATATCAAGGAAGAAATAAAGGCTTCCAAAAGGGAGCTTATTAAACTTGGAGATATGCAAGAATTTTTCTTTGTTGAACTAAAGAGAATAAAGTTTGAAGGCAGTTGGGTGGATGGGCCAGCGATGGATGTACTCCAAAAAGCGTTCACTAATTATGATGAGTACATAATTGAGCAGAAAACACAGGAATAAAGTGGCAATGACATATCCCTTACCAGATAAGCATAAAAAATTCATGACTAGCTAGACAACTCCCTTTCCTATTTTGCAAGGTCATGACATTAGTCCAACTAGAGATCCCAGCAGTTCTATCTTTCCCCTTTTGAGTGTAGGTTTTGATAAAGATCATCAATTAGTAATTGAAGATCATGATGGACAGTCATCCTATGTTGCCCCAGTTGCTCCATGATTTGTGGATCTAAATTTTTGATAAGAGGAATTAGTGCAAAAATTGCCTATATGTAGAGTTTCTCTCCATTTTGTAAAGGTTGTCTCATTGAAGCAAGGATTAGCCAACTAAAGAGAGATATAGGATAGTTTTTTATAGTTTTTCAAAAGCTTTTATAGTTTTTATGCAAAGATACTTAGCCGTTTTTACTAGTTTTCAATACAATTTATGTTGTTTTCATAATGAATTTCAATGGTAATGTTAATGAACAATAGTCATTTGTATGCCAGTGAATTTTGTGTATAAATGTCTCTTATTTGATGAAAATCGATAGAAGATTCCAAATCAGAGACTATTTCATTGAGTTATCTGTGAATGTAATTTCTTTGTGTTTGTTGATCTATAAATTTTAGTAATGAGCTGGGGATATGTTCTGATTTGATTTCAAAGTTTAATGGTGATGAATGGTTATATGTCTTGAATTATCACTATGAATGAATGCAGTGGTATAGAATATTCTATGAATTGTATCATTTTATGGTTTTTTAGTTATTTGAAAGAAATGCTCATTATGAAGTTTATATGTCTAAATTAAAAGGAATTTACATTTATGTTTGTTGTTCCAAGCTCTGTTCTATCTTTTGATGTTTATTTACACCCCCAAAAATGTTAAGTTAGTTTATATAATGCAGTTTGTACCCTTTACCAGCAGGCCCTTTGAATATTACAGTTGCATAGGCCACTAAACAACATCAACACAGTTGAGAACCAACTACAAAGACCTTGGAAGATAGGCGACTATAGGTTGTTTATCTTTTTTAGGAGAAATAGAGTAGCAATTTCTGTTTTAACATTGTTGTGTTATTTTGAGAATCAACAAAATTAACACTAGAAGGAGGGCCTGCAGGAACAAACTAGAGTGAATCGGGTCATTTTCACTAGAAAGGTTTGGAAGAATTCTCAGATCCTTTGTGAATCCAGACCCATTTCTCAAACTCTGAATGCCCACTAGACCTAGAACTCATAGGGCTTTAACACCACCACCCACTCCACCTAGATTTCCACCAATATTACCACTGGCACAACCAAATCCACTTCCACCCATGGCGTTCTTTGCAAATAATCCTTCCCCATTGGGAACTATTCTCGGTGGCATTCATGAGATGTGTAAGAATCTTGAGAAATTTTATCCTAGGTACTCCCATGGAGATTAACAAAGTGTTGAAGAGAACATACAAGCATTTAAAGATGCTTGTACACGAGCTCAAATAGCCCATCATGATGTTGCATGTAGGTTGTTTCCCTATTCTTTAGGGGATATGGCCTATAATTGGTATATGAACTTACCCACTGGATCCATCTTGAGTTGGAAAAACTTAAAAGATGCCTTTATCAATCAATTCTGGATCTATACAGATTCGACTATCTTATATCACCAGTTTTCCATGATTAGGAAGGAACCACATGAGCCATTACCCCTTTTTAATACTCATTTCCAAAGAATGTACAGATGGTTGCAAGATCCTTATCTGGTGGCTGAAAACATTGCCATCAGATCCTACCTGAAAGCCATAGATCCACTCATTGGTTTATTTTTGCAAAGAACCTATCTTGGAGTAGATATTGATTTGCTATCCAAGTTGTATCATCTGGATATTAAATTGCAACAACAGATAAGCTCACAGTCAGGTAGCCTCAGAGGATTTTTTCCTCCCTTGGGATACCCTTCGATGCCTAATCCAAGTCCATTGTTCAATACAGTCCCAAGGATGTCCCATTCTACTTATGGACCTTTAGCTGAGTTACAGACACCTTCCCCACAACCATGGGTTAATGAGGGGATTTTAGATCCATCCCAATAGGCTCAAAACTCACATAATTTCACTAGAGGGTCCAATCCTCCAACTCACTCACCTGGCATAAATTCTATAGAAAATGAGCGTACCACCTAGTTGACTTCAGAGGTAGAAACTTTGAAGAACACTTTATCTCAGGTGACTAATGAAATGGCTCAACTTAAACTAAACCCCTCCCAAGGCCAAAATCAAAATCTAGGATACCAAAATCAAGGTTATCAAAACCAAGGAGGGTTTTCCAATCAGAACAATTATTCCAATCAAAACTAGAGGAATTTTCAAGGTCAAAACTTCCCCAATCAAAACTATCAGAACCAGAATAGGGGATATAATCAGAGATCAAACAATAATAGGCAGTGGAATACTGGACCAAACAATGGGGGAGTATCCCACAATTATCAATCCAACAAGGATAAGCCTCATACTGCAAATTTTGCAGATTTGAATCTCATGATGAACTGGTGCAGATTACATGACATTGCTTTACATTCTAAAGTTAATTGCCCTAAAATGGAAAAGGTTGTCAAGATAGCACAAGATGACTCCCACCCATAAGGAAATCCCAACCAAGGTAGTGGATCGGTGGATACAACCATGAATTTTGAGGCCATTGATGAACGATACCAGTTTCCCATGCAGGGAGAGAATGAACTAGAGGAAGACACATATGATGCTCAAGCCTTTCAAACCAAGGGAGGCCATTTCCCAAGGAATCAGAACAAGGGGTCATTTAATACATCTTCCCCTCCTAACGCGATGGTTCCTCCGAATCAAAATGCTGATAACAATCTACCTCCACCGAAAGGCCCATCCAATTCATAGAACAAAGGTAACTCTACTCCTGTTCCTTGGTTTCCTAGGAATAAGGATATATAATTTGATTTCGTTTCAGAAATACAGAAACAAAGGACCTCTCTGTCATTTTTTGACATTTTGAAGTGGTGCCTTGCCCAACATGATATTGTATTGAAATCCTTGGAGGAGGCAGATAAGTCAAAAGGAAAGAATAAGGCGACTCCAACTAGTGATATGAACATAGCCCTGTACATAGGTAAGACGGGGACCCCCCCATTTATTTTAAGCTTAAGAATTTATGAAAAATAATCTACACAACTGTCTCATAGATTTCGGAGCCTTGGGTAATGTCATGCCCTTTTCTATTTGTAAAAATTTGGGATTAAGTCTGGTCCAGACTCACAAGAAAGTGATACAATTAGACAAAACTAAGGTTAATGTTGCTGGTGAACTAAAGAATATGCATGTGTAGATTGGATCAGACCCATAGATCGAGACATATATAGATATTTAGGTGGTTGATATACCTGAAACATACGACATGTTGCTTAGCCGGGACTTGATGAAAAGTCTTGTAGGTTATCTTTCCCTGGATTTCTCACATATGTGGCTCCCATGGAAAGGGGTGGCAACCCATATTAGGATAGAAAGTGAACCTCGTTTGAAACACATGATCACCGAGTATGATTGTCGTAACAAGGTAGCATATTTTGAAACTAAGATGGGAGTATATAGGAGAGAAGAAGAAATTTTGACCTTTTCAATTGTCAATCCTGAACACCCACAACCTTTGGAAGATAGTGATGATATGACCACTGTTAATCACCAAGTTCTAATGAGGAAATTACAACAAGACAAGCTAGTTTTAGGAAATGACGTTGACTTGTGGAGTCTGTTACTCCCAAATTGGTATATGGTCCATTACCAGAGTCATTCTGAGTTGACATGTCAACCTTGTGTAAATATTCTAAATCATGTCAGTCAGTTAGGAGACAATCCTGAACCTCACCTTAGAACACCTTCAGGCCAATTCCCATTTGAAGCTAGAGATGCGACTATCCTGATGAGGAACGATCATACCAAGAATGAAGTCATTCCCCATATTGTATAGATTGAGATCTTATTATCAAATTCACATGATGAGGATGACCAATCTTAGAAGTTGATCAACACACCCGCCCCTACTAATCTTTCAATCCCCAAGGGATTGCTTGAGAAGATGTCCAATTATGGGGGTGCTGATCAAGGTGAGGTGTAGGGATACATTCCTACACAAGTCTCAAATTTGAGTGGAGAACCCGATCAACATCATATGCACCAGACTCATGGGCCTGATATGCTGAACCAGTCCGAGTTGCCAGTTATTCCACACAAATAAATGCCCATGACTCACCCCAAGAAGGAAACCCTAGCCCTAGACCAACATTGGACCCTTAAATTTGATGGCTCTAAGTCTAAAGCAGGAAGTGGAGCTGGAATTGAACTAAGAAATCCGAAAGGGAAAACGTATTTTGCTTCTTATAGGTTACAATTTGGCTGCACTAATAATGTTGCAAAATATGAAGCACTTGCTAGAGGATTGATGTTTGCACATTAGAAGAAGATCACAACTTTGATGGTCATGGGAGACTCTGAGGTAATCATTAAACAAGTTTGTAGTCAATATACATGTCATAATAAGAGGTTGGCTGCATACATGAACATGGTATGGAATATGATAGAAGATTTTGATGCTTTTGGAATCAAATTGATTCCTAGAGAATATAATCAAATCACAAATGCCTTGGTTGTTGCGGTGAGTACTTTGGAGCCCATGCAAGATTCTAAATTAAAATGATTCTCTATTGAATTAGTCTCCATCCATGCTATCCCTGACAATGTCACAAATTTCCAAGTGTTTGATGATGATCAACATATTCTCACTTTCCTCATGAGTTTAGAGGTGTTTGAAGGTCATATCATTGATGAATCTGGTCGAGATCAAGGAGATTGGGATCCAAAAAATTGTGATGCAAAAGGCATAATGAACCTGAAATCTAACAACATTCCTAAAGGAATGGTGGCATTGGAAATAATTTTTGATTCTAATCCTCAAATCATGAGAAAGTGCCTATAGATGCTAAAGGAGGGAAATATGAGTCATATAACTTGGCAGATTCAGGGCCAGAGAAGAACATTTTTATTCATAAAACCTGTCCCAAGGAAATTAGAGATAAAATATTGGGAGTGCTGAAAAGAGACATTGCAACAATAGCCTGGGGATATGAAGATCTGAAGACTTTTGAAACTTCAGTGATCACACAAACCATCCCACTGAAACCTAAAGCAAAGCCATTCTGACAAAAGCATCACCCAGTTAATGCTCTCATTGAACCTCTGATTCTTAAGGAGGTACAAAAGTTGCTATCGGTAAGGATAATTTTTACAGTAAGGCACTCAACCCGGGTCACTAATCTGGTCCCTGTTCGCAAGAAGAGTGGAGAAATCAGATTATTTGTTGACTTTAGAAATTTGAATAAAGCTTCAGGGAAGGACAATTATCTGCTCCCTTCCCTCGACAAGGTGCTATAAATAGTGAATGGTTCACAAATGATGTCATTCTTAGATGGATATTTAGGATATAATCAGGTATTGGTCAATCATGAGGATATAATGAAAACTTCCTTCACTACCAAGTGGGGAATATTTGCTTATCAAAGGATGCCGTTTGGTCTCATCAACATTGGGGCCACATTTCAACATGCAATGGACGTGGCATTCAAAGATCTGGTAGGTAAATGCATTATCATCTACATGGATGATTTGATAGTGTTCTCAAAGAATAGAGAAAACCATGCCATAGACCTGTCAAAGGTCCTTCAAAAGTGCATAAGTTATGGTGTTTCTCTTTATTTGAAGAAGTGCATATTCGGGGTTTCAGAAGGGAAGCTCTTGGGTCACATAATATAAGAGCGAGGAATACCAATTGACCCTGATCGAGTGGAATCCATTCTCAAGTTGACCATGCCAAGCAGTAAAAAGGAAATGAGATCTTTCTTCAGAAAGATAAATTTTGTAAGAAAATTTATAACTAGGTTTGCAGAGATCATCAAACCCCTTAATGAAATGATGAAGAAAGATGCTAAGATTGAGTGGAGAAATGAGGCTAAATCTGCATTTTCGTAGATTAAATAGTCTATTTTAGAGGCACTGATTTAACTAGCCCTGATTATCTGAAGCTGTTTTATATATATTCTTTCACATTTGACCATTCTTGTGTTGCTATTTTGACATAGTGAAAAGGTGAAGGAGATGAAAGAACTATTGATTTTATGAGCTATCCATTCAAAATTTTTGAAGTTAGGTATCCGCCTTTGGAGAAACAGGCTTTTGCACTTGTGTGAGCTGTCAAGAAGTTTCAACACTATATCCTCCATATTTAAGTTATTGCCATAGTTCCTGACCCTACTGTAAAGCCCCTTCTTATGCAGAGTGAACTTAGGGAGAGACGAGGAAAGTGGATGAAAATATTACAAGGAATTGATCTTGAAATGCATCCAACGAAGTTAGTCCACGGACAAGGCCTATCCAAGGCAATGGCAAACTCTGATGCTAAGATCACCTGTCAACATTATATGATACAATCATTTACAGACGATCCTTGGTATGCTGGTTTGTTCTTTTTGTTGTTAAATAAAAAATTTCCAAATGGGATGAATGCTACTTAGAGGAGATAACTTAGGCTGAAGAGTTCCCACTATATGCTCAAAGGGGAGCTTTGTACCGAAGAGACTTTGAGGGTGTCTATCTACGTTGCCTTGATCAGCAGCAAGTGAAACAAGTCATAATGAAATTTCATGGTAGACATGGTACTATACATGGTTCTACTGATTCCATGGCACACCAAATTTTGAGATTAGGTTACTATTGGCCCCATGTATTCCGTGATGCTCACCAATATGTAAGGACATGTCATACATGTCAGACTTCCACATCCAGGGAACACAATCCAACAATGCCCCTACAATCGGTCTACGAGGTAAGACCATTCGCCCAACGGGCATTGGATTTTGTTGGGGTAATTAACCCCAATTATTTTGTAGGTCACAAATTTATTTTGATGACAACTGATTACTATACATGCTGGATTGAAGCTCAACCTTGTAAGAACAACACCACTGAGGTGGTCATCAAATTCCTCAATAAATGCATCGTTACCAGGTTTGGAGTATTGTTTTCCTTGGTATGTGATAATGACCATGCTTTCTCTTCTGCAAAATTTATTCAATGGGCATATGAACATAAAATTGTGTTAAAATATTCTTCTAATTACTACCCACAAGGGAATGGAATAGCTGAGTCTACAAAAGGAAATTTGTTGGAAGTAATTAAGAAGTTGTTAGAAAGTAACCCTAGGGATTGTTATACTCAACTTAGATTTTCCTTATGGGTAGATAGAACTCAAATCAAGGCCGCTTTAGGAAACTCACCATTCAAGTTGGTTTATGGCCAAGACCTATTTTTTCCTATTCATCTACATATACTTGTTCTTAGGTTCATGCAAGAATTTTACTCAAATGATGATAGGATAGAGGTCAGGCTGACCAGTTTATTGAATCTGGAGGAACAAAGAGATGCTTCTTTACAACATTTTTCTAAGCATCAAGTTGTCGTCAAATGTTGGTTTGACAAAAGAGAAAAAATTAAAGCCTTTAGAATATTAGACCTGGTACTACTATGGGATAAAGAAAAGGAATGGGGACCATCAAAAGTTTGACCGACTTTGGTTGGGTTCGTATCAGATCGCCGAGATCCTTGACGAGAATGCTTTTCAATTAAGCACTTTGATGGGAGAGCTTGTTCCATTGCCAGTCAATGGGAAGTTTCTCAAACATTACTTTGGTTCATGAGGGTCTGATGTTTTTGGTTGGATGTATATATGTATTTAGTTGGTTTGTTTCTTTTGTTTGTTTGTTCTGTTTTGCTTGTTTGTTCTGGTTTTTTGTGGTTGTTTGTGTTTTTGTCCCTTTTGTTTCTGGGTTATCTCGATTTGGCTTTATTTCAGAATTCAAAGTGGTTATTCAATGTATACTAATGGTACTAGGAGAGAAGTTGGTTGAGTTATTTACAGGTATGTCTATTGATTTTTTTTATTTCATGACCTGTGTCTTGTGTTCTTTTTATATAATGGTCTGAAAGGTTATACACAAACAAGTCTATTGTAAAAAAAATAAAATTCATAAACCACAGTTGGATTTGTCACAAAATAGATAAGAACATATGTTCTACATCAAATCCCATCTGTCTCTAGGTTACTATATTTTAGATTTGAGTGAAAAATTTGAATCCTTACACTGTCATGAAATCCATTGTAGTTCTCAACCCCAAATTTTAGGTTGTTATATCTGAGTATTGAGAAAAGCTAATAAAATAATTCCTTCAAGAAAAGCTTATAAAAATGAGAAGAAAAGAGAATCATTGAATCATGACAAACTTAATACAAGAAGGGTAGTTCGAGTATCTCTATTGAGGCTATGGACGCCTGACCGACAGTAGAGAAATACTTTGAGAGAACTAGAGGTGCCTCCATTGAGGCTATAAATGCCTGACTAGCAATGAATAAATGCCTAGGATATCATTGCACGACAGTAAAAAGGGTTCAACTCATGTAGCTTGAATCTTGAATATAGTTGTTTAGGAGTAGAAGGGGTTTTTACCAAAATGGATGCACCATACATGCACACACTCAGATTCAAAGTAGTTAATGCTGATTTACATTTGAGATTCCAACTCAACCTTGTTTGCCATGATTGATCATACTTGAGTGTAAAACTTTCATCAACCAGAGGTTCTGGGTGATTAAATTCTTCGGTGTCTTGAAAATGGGTAAACCATTTTCCTAGCCGATTCACCATTTGTTATGCCTTGCATAACCACCCCATTTTAATTTTGGTCAAAATGGGTCTCCCTTTTGTTTTTTTTATCCTTGGTGTTTTTGTTTGGGACTTAAGAGTTATTATTTTTCTCTTAAGTCTTTATTTTCTTCTACTCTGGCATAAGCGAAACCAGAACGAAATATGAACTTGGAACTTGCAAAGGTTCCTTGTCTGGTTTTTGTTTCGATTCCGCTTCCATTTGTTTTCCTTGTCCTTTTGTCATTTCTCGGTGTTTCGTTTGGGACAAGCTTTTTCCCTGGTCTCGCCTCCTTTTTCTTTTGTTGTTTCCTTGTGTCGATGTTCTGTTCTTTTTAGCGAGATCGGAGCTGGATTAGATCTTGAATTCAAAACTTTTTCAAAGTTCCAAGTTTGGTTCTCGTTACATCTCCGCCCACCTTTGTGTTTTGTTCTTTTGTTTGTTTTGGGTCCAGTTCCTTTGGTCCTGATCCTGCTTTGTCTTCTTTCCCTACCTCAGAGCCAGAGTTGGTGAAGGATGAGAGACTTTGTTAAAGATTCTTGTTCATTCTGAACTTTGATTCAACACCCGTTTTACTTCGATGTGCACAATAGCTGTAAGAGACCCACACTTCCTTAATCCAAAAATTCACTATTTTTTTTTATCAAAGTAAATCTCTTAGTGTCTTGCATAATTAGTTGTATACTCAGGAACTTCTATCCATATGGGATAGGCATCTATCCATCTGAGATAGGCATCTAACCATACGGGTTAGATTATCTTTCATGCGCGATCAAGACTCATCTATCCATTTGGGATAGGCATCTAACCATTCGAGTTAGGTTAATGTCCATATGGGACCAAGATTTATCTATCCAAACAAGGTAGACATATAACTTCATGGGTTAGAAAATGCTCTGGCCAAAGACTTAGACTCATTGGGACCATCCGGGTCCTGAGTCACTCTCTAAAGACTACACTCCCTACTAGGAGCTCATCGAGGTCGACGTCCTTAGGAGTATGTGAGATAATAATAAAAGCTTGAGTCCCGCCTCATAATTTGGCCTAAATCCTCAGGGAATCAAACGAATCCATCCAGGATTCCTTTTGAGTATAACTTGTAATATTCGGCTTCAATTTTAATATTTATTTATCTTTCTTTAACTCAAGGTATCTTAGCAAGACTAACAAGGAAAAAACCCTTAACCAATCCTAAATCCCCATTCCGAGCACTTGCGTATTAGGGACAACTCCATCCCTAACCTGCCTACATACACCGTTTTAGCACAAGATCAAGTCGTATAATATGTAGTTCTATTTTCTAATCTATTATTTGATGTAAACTGTTTTGTGGGTACATGACCCTTTATAGGGCCATTGCCCCAGACAGTTTCTATTTGGTTGCTACCCACATAAGGGAGCATATAAAGCATAAAGATTCATGGTGATCTTTTTCTCGTTTCCTAATTCATCTATGTCCTAAATTCCTATAAGTCACGCCACCCTTGCTTGTTAAATAGTAAATCATCAAAGATAAAAGAATTAAAAAGTCAATTTACATGCCCAAACCCTATTGGGGTTTTCTACGATTTTCACTAGCGGATGTAAGTCCATTATAGTATTATATTTTTAGATTATTGATCCAAGAGGGATTTCCAACTCCTTGGATTTTAACTCCAAAAATGCTCTTTATTACTCCCCGATGATTTATAGGGACGGTGCCACATACGTCATTGTTGCAACTTTATTAGGCTATAAGTGCAGTAACTCAAGCGCGACAACATTACCCGTAAACATGAGTCAGAGGCACCATTAATACTAAATGCTGCTGGTTTTTTTTGTTTTCCTCCTCTTATTTAAGTTTTCTATCTAAGAAGGAAATTAAATGCATTATCAACAATAAGAAAAGTAGCTTGTGCACATAAACTAAATGGTATTATAAAAACTTTATACCTTTTTGCTAAGGAAGTAGAATTAAATGAACTTACTAAAAAAAAAAACTATTCATTCAAGGTACATTTGCTAGAAAGAAGTATTGCATCTACTTACATCCTATAAAAGTAAAAATTTTGTAACAATGAATTGAATCATGAAAATAGTCAAATCCATTTGTGAAATAAAAACACTTGTACATAATGTTAAACTCTTCAAGATGGGTGATCTAATTCAAATATGGTATGAATATAATTGTATTTAGTATTTCCTAGAAAAAAACTTGAATCTATTTGCATAATCTATGTCATAGATTAATCTAATTAAAGTAGTTTTGATTTAAATCACATAACACTACTATTTTCAAGATAAATATCCATCTAAGAAAGAATAAATAATTTCCAACTCAAGGAGACTTCATGGTATAATCTATTGTTTCAAAAGGTTTATTAATTTTGATTGAATTAAAATTGCATGAATAAATAGTCCAACTAAAAAAGACTTGATTTTATTTGCATAAGTTATTTCACTAATGTCTTAAGATAGATAAGCCAATACAATGTCCTAATCTAATACAAGCATTGATTTTAATTGTATAAGTTATACTACTAATGCCTCAAGATTGATGATCTATCTAAAGTAGGTTTGCATTAATTTGCATAAGTTTATTCTCAATAATATGCTAATGATTACATAATGATTTATACACTATGTCCTTGTTGCAATTAAATGAATCAACCTTGTTTTAAAAATAATTGAATCTACTTGCATATTAAGGGAGAAAATTAATTTAAAGAATAACCATGGTGTTGAAGGATTAAGTTTATTGCAAATTTATTAAATGATAGCTATGATGTTGTGTTATAAACTTTGAATCCCAAGAAAATAAATTTATTGCACAGAGAGAAAGTTTATTTGAAGAATAACAATAAATCTATGAGTTAAGTTTGTGGCATAACAAGAAATCAATTTTATTAAAGAGATATTATTAATGCCTTAAGTTAGATGGTATTTTGTTTGCATGAATTCGATTTTACTACTTACCATTCGGTGAAACAAGGAACTTCTCATTTAATGAAACATAAATTTAAGCTTAAAATTTAATGCCTAATAATCATAATTGTTATCATAGAATTTTAATTATTGTCATAAAGTTATAGTGTTGTCATAAGATATAAATGATGTCATTCCTAAGTCCATGCTAATAGTTTATCATCATTTTATGAAATAAAAAAGGTACATTCTAAGTTCATTAAGTATATTCAACAATAGCTAGTAATCATTTCCATCTTTTATTCAAGGAAATTAAATACTATCTCATAGAACCATGGTTTGGACCAAATCTTCATCAATCATAGATGTTAGTTAATTTGTTGTCTTACTAAATTAGGGTAACATTATTAAAATTAAGAAGTTCATGGAATTTCTTTAATAATTTGAATTGACTTAATGAATAAGCCCATCCTTTGATTGTTAATTAGACCAAATAATTTATTATTTAATCTATCCAATTCATACCCCTTTTGAAATATCTATTAATTTATTTATTTTCAAAGGACAATCTAATTTCAAAATAAAAAATTATTTTATTTGACTTAACTAAATTAAAAGAATATTAATTTTTGTATATATATACATTATATACATATTCAAAATTTAATTTAAAATAATTAAATGTTATAAAGAAATTTAATATAAAAATCCATATTATAAAATATATGTATTTGGATATATTTTATTTTATTTTAACAATACTAAAATAATAATTTATTTATTTGTAAATTTTATTTTATTAAAAATTAATTTATATTTGTAATGACATTAAAGAAATTTAAAAGAAGAATCATTTCTTTGTAAATAAAAATAGATGAGAATAAATTTATTTATTTATATATTTTTAAATATACTGATTTAAAGATGAAAAAAAAATAGGAAAATTAATTTCATTCTAGACTTAGTTTGGAAAACAAAGAATGGTAAGAACAATAATAATAGATTGATTCTAACTTTATTTTAAAATTTATTTTCACAAATTAAGGATATGAAAAAGAGCAATAGCTTGATTCTAACTAATTTCTAGATTTAATTAGTTCCCTAAAGAAAATCAAAAGAAAAGGAACCTGGATGTTGATGGAGTTGCAACAAATATTCTTCCAAATCTTCTCCTTGAGCTTTCTTCAACTTGATTCTCCTTCCTTTAATTCTCTCCAAAAATATTTCTTCAAAGTGATAGCATAAAGATAGCATTCATGTGTTGTTGATGAGAGAAGAAATGACTTCAATTTATAGACTTGAGGGGTGGTAAATGGAGGGCCAGTATTGAAGATTGATTCAATGGCTAGGATTGTTTGAGAAGATGAGGTTTGGATTGATAACCTCACCTTGTGACAAGTGTCACAAGGATAAGGCTTTAAAAATAGGCCCACATGGCATGGGGAGAAGAGCCAAGGGTGCTCACACATGTGTGAGCACACCTTGGGAGAGATGGATATGACAAGTCCCCACACGTTCCCCAAGACCATAAAACTCTTCACTCCTACTTAAGTGGATTTTTGGAGGTTCATACTTTTTCCAAAAGATCATACTATGTTCTCAATAAGCTCCCACCCCATAGGTACTCACCCTAGGAGTTCAATTTTACCTTGAAGTCAATAAAACAAGTCCAAATAACCCTATGCAAGAGAATTCTAATTTTAAAATTAAAATTTTGATTTGTGAGCACACCTTGGGTAGAGGAGATGTTGACATGTAAGAGGGAGGGTGGCTTGATAATGACATGTCTATGGCATGTAAGAGAGGAAGGTGTTTGACCATGTGTGCTCACACATGTGTGAGCACACATGGGGAAGCCAAATGGCTCAAAGAAGAAAGGTCACATGCATGGTGTGAACTCCTACACAATGGTGAGTGGGGATGAGTTGTAAGGTGATAGTGACTTGTGCATGCAAGTCACATGTGAGGGAGATTAGAATGAATTTTAAATTTGAGAAAATGATAATGAAGATTAATTAATCAATTAATCTAGGATTAATTGATTATGAAAGATAGTGACATCTCCCTAATTATATTAAATGATGTATTATATTAATTAATGTGACTGAAAGTGGTTAATTTTATTAATTAAGTATAATGATAGATTGTGCTAATTAATAATGCTTAGGATAGGATGGGGACACTTGTCACATAGTGACTTAATTTTTATTCAAAATTCATTTTTTTACCATGTGCTGAAATTATTAATGAAACACTTATTTATTAATATTGTTAACTTTTATTTGTTCCTTTTTAGGAGTGTGTATTTAATTATTTAATAATTTTTTGTTCTTTATTTAATCTCTACCTTCTTCACACATAAATTAATTGTATAAAACCACTTACATAATATTACCACACAAAATTATAATATGTCTAAAGTTTTAACAAAAAGAGGGTCATGACAATAGCTATGTGCTCATTTTCACATTGATTCCACACCCGCTTTACTTTGATGTGCACAATAGCTATGTGATCGTTCTCACATTGATTCTGTGCCTGACCAGCCACATTAATTGCATTAATTACAGACTCTTTTCACACGCAAAATCGAACTCAAAACCTTAATCAAGGTTATTTGGCTCATTAAAACTATTCAAAGTATTGTTGACAAGCCAGAGCTAAAGTAATTTGAAGAGAGGCGTGATTTGGTCAAAGACAAGCACCTGCAAGCGGATTTCGATCGAGTTTTCATCCTGTTTGGTAGCGTTTTGAGGTAGGTGGTTTTCTCCTATTATGTTTCGCATGTTTGTTTCCCGTTTGTGTTTGTTGTGTTCTGGGCGTGTTCGCGAGGGATTCCTCGTAAATCTTCATTTTGTTTCGATGTTTCATTTTTGTTTTGCCTTCTTCGGTTTATCTTTTTCTACCATTTTTCCATTTTCTTTTCATTTGTTTTTTGTTTATTTTTGTCGATCTGCTATCGTTTTTGTGTTTTGGTGGTATTCATATTGTTGTGCCCTAATTTTGTTTAGGGTTTTGTTTTTTTGGGGGTGGGTCTTGAGCATTTTAAAAGGGTTTTAAATCTATTAGGGACCTCTTTGATCTTATTCCTATGCTAATTCAATAGTTTTCATGTTAGGTTTGTGATGCCCTAATTTCTTGAGTCAACGGGTTATGCAAACTAGGGTTTGTGTGCTATTTCTTTATAATATTGTGCCCTAGCCAGCGTAGTCCTACCTCGGTCATATCAATAGTGGGATCATGCCTTTATTTTAAGTCTCCTCATCCCCTCATGTGACCTTGTTCTAAGTCGTTATGGCTGCTTAGTTAATTTTGCTTCATATTTGATGATAAAGTGGCAGGAACAGAGCCAAGAACGAACTCAATCCATAAGTATGTGGGTATGAGTTCACGAACGATTCTGAGCCTGCTCCCGAGGAGGTTTTGACTCCGCTCCACATCCTTTCCACTGGCAGAATCAGAACCAGAATGGAAGCAAGGCTCGGAACTATGTAATGTTCCAGGTCCGGTTTTCATTTTGATCCCGGTCCTGGTTCCGATGTTGATCCCGACCCCAATCTTGCCAATAATAAAAGCTTTCCAATTCTGATCCCTTTCTTGGTTTCACCTCCGATGAGTTTCAAATTTCGCTAAGTATAAAAGGGATACCTAGGGAAGGATAAGGTAATATGAAAGGTAAACCTTCTAATGATGATATTCATGCTTTCTATTGATCTAATCTAGGGTTGTCTTGTGAAATAAACAATGTATGGAGTATCTGGAGACATTTCACAGAAGGAAGGGCAAGTTACTGAAAGCTCAAAGGGAGAAAAGCCAAAGAAGATAAAGGTGGAGCAACTACCCTACACCTTGATATACAAACACCAAGATGCAAACCTTACAACTAGCAAGTTAGATTCAGGATGGGCCAATGTTACAAACACTAATTTGGGATCATTCAATTGTGAGGAACTGAATCTCGAGACTTTTGTAGAAGAGGTGACTGAGAGGATAGAAAGAATAGTACAATTTGGGCTAGCACATGTCACACTCTTCCCTTTGTCAGTTCAATGCCCAAAGCTCATCTTGACTGTAGCAGGAGCTTATAATCCTGTATCAAGGCAGTGTATGGATACACAAGGGAATGTGATAATTGATCTATCCCCACAGATGATGAGGTTTATGTTTAATGCACCTACTAAAAAGAACCCCAAGCAGGTGACTGAAGAAGAAGCATTGCAAATATTCAATAAAAATAAAGAAGTCAATAGATCCCACATGAACAAGAAGTGGTTGAGGATTGAGAAGAAGTCCTTAACCAGGGTTCTTGAATAGCCCAAGAGGGGAGACTTCAAGAAGGAAGTCAATGATTTGATTTTGATGCTTTCTAGGGTGTTTGGAAAGAAGGACTCTGCATGCTTCAAGGAATGGATGTTCCCATTCATTGAGGCTATTTTTGATGGCAGACAATAGTTTGATTGGGGCCTGATCTTATCTAATAATTTGCACAATCAAATGTTGAGGGTGAGGCAAACAAAGAACTTCTTTAAGACTTCTTATGTTGTATATGCTACTACAAGGATGGGTATTTTTCCTAGGTTGAATGTAGTAGGATAATTGGGAGGAGCTCCTGGGCAAAAGAAGGTTTGGGATCTGTAGACATGAAAAATATACAGATTGATCCTATACACTTGATCCTGATTTTACTAACACCAATTCTTCTTGAATCATCTCCTCTGCTAGTTACTTAATTAAATAATCTTTATTTAATTAAATTCATCATATTTTATCTCTTAATTAAATAAATAAAATTTATCTAATTAAGTCATCATCTTCTATTAATTAAATAAATCACATTGTTTAGTTAATCCTATAGTCCCTCTTTTAATTAAATAATTCATTTTATTTAATTAATCTTAAAGTCATCTCATTTAAATTAAATAAATTTATCTTTATTTGATTTAAAACTAAAACCATTCTCTTTAATTAAATAAATTATACTTTATTTAATTAAGTCTAAATTCATATTCCTCTCAACTTTGATTTAAATCAATCCAAAAATCTAAATCAAATTGTCACATCAACTAATCTCCTTTTAAATTAATCAAATCCTGATTAATCTTAATCTTAATCCTTTAAAACCTCTAGCTTTTGCAACTTGCACAAGTAAATCATTTTATTTGATTTATTAAATCTCCTATTTTCTCTCAACATGGCATCAAAGAGGGAATATTCTTCAAATTCAAAAATCCCTCCAAAAGGGTGTGTACATCCAACAAGGCATTCAAAGCCTCTTACATGTCCTTTGCCTTGAGCCAAGTGCAACTCTGATGTTTGCAAGGTCAATTGATCATAATGATCCTATGAATGGTGATCCTAGACCTGCACAAACACAAAGAAAATACCCACAATTAGTCCATATACCAGGGTCCAAAATTGACTGTGTGTAAGAGAGGGGGACCAACCACTGCAAGGCCCCAGGTCACAAAACGCCAAGAGCAGTATGGTTGCCCTAACTTACCTTAGTTTAAAGGAGTGTTAGGGTAGATAGGATGAGAATGATGAGGATTACGAGGTCCTTCAATCAATCTACAAACTCAAGAGTTGAAAGGAGACTAGGTGAGTTAGTTTTCAAGGTCAATTTTGTGTCTCAGGTTGCTCTCTGTCAGAGGATAAAAGCATAGTTCTGGGATGACAACGTGGTGCGCTGGCATCTCACAGGTGCGTTGGTGTTTGTACGACCAAAAAACTAGAGAGACAAGGTTTAAGCCCTAAGAAAGGACTATCAACCTACTTTAGAAGTTTCTAGAATGACATAATAAGATTAAGAAGAGTGGAACATTAAGATGAACACGATGAAGGAAATAGATTACCGCAAGGGTGACAAAGATGATTTTGCACAACAACCTTCTCACCAGCTTGCTCCAAGATCTCTCCACTTGCACAAAGAAAAGTGGGAAAATCTTGAGGGGCTGTTTAGGGGTCTGCCTTAGTTAGACCCACATTTTGGTATTTCCACCTCCACGGATAGCCAAGTTTGCAACGATAGAAATAATGATAAAGAAGGGAATACAAGCTACGTAAACAAAAGACACTACAAAATAGTACGTGCTTACTCAACCAAAATGATAGAGAAGATAATAGGAGCTTACCACCTTCATCCAAAGTGCTCAAGGCTAGTGGAGGAGAAGATGAGAGGAACTCAATCCTCTACTGCAATGGTGTTTGTCATATGCTCGCACTATCAGAGTGATGGAGTGATAGATTTCTGCTATGTAGTGTGAAGTGCTGCTACAAAGCTTGTGGATGAGTGAATGGAATGGAGAGAAGGCTCAAATTGATCTTGCCCCACTTCAGAATGGATGATAGAGTGAGGAATATGAAGGAAGAGGATGAAAAACAACCATATTCAAGCCGAACAACCGAAGAGAGGCATTACACTTTGACTTCCAATAGGAGGTGTAATGTTTATGCATAATCTAGCCACAAGAATCTACTAGGGACGTAAGCATGCCACACGAACATTTGCATGCCGCACGGGCGTCCCTGATAGAAACGCCTCCACCGACACACAAATAGGGCACCAAGTGTGATGTGAGCAACAAGCTTAAGTGGAATTAAGCCTCCACCTTAGGTTTTCTAAAGTGTAAGGGGGTAAAGGGGAATTTGCATTAGGGGTATAAATTCATACCTATACAATTTTCCCCTACTTTAGTGAGCACGAGTACTGATGAGTGCTTCGGTAAAGTAGAGTAGTAAGAAGTAACAAGGTAAGAGATGTATACCTGAATCAACGAGGAAGTAGAGCACGGTTTGGTGAACTCAAAAGTATAGGAAAGGAATTCATAGTTTTGCAAAATTATAAAGCTGAAGAATGAAAGTGCCTCACAGGCTCATGGTCCTGCAAGGGAGGTATCCTTTAAGAACTCTCACATGAAGGAGACCGAGCAAAGGGGACTCTGTAGAGTTAGAGAAGGCAACATGTTTACCTGCAGATAGAACATGTCAAGAGGTGGCTATGCAAGCCTGTGAATGAATAGTCACACAAACCATCGCTAAGTTGGAAGACTTTCAAAGGGTCCCTCGGGAACCCTTCAAAAGGAAGGAGGGTCCACTCAAGGGACGCATTTTTTGAAAAGTAAAGTCTAGTCAGGCTAACCCCAAGCTAGACGTTAGGATGTGAAGTAGGTCTAGTAAGGCTGCCCCTGGACTAGATGCAAAGATTTGAAACTAGTCTAGCTGGGCTACCCCCAAACAAGATGCAAAGATGTGAAACCGATCTAGTCGGGTTGCCCCCAAGATAGATGCCAAGATGTGAAACTGATCTAGTTGGGCTGCCCCTGGGCTAGACGCCATAGAACTTGTTGAATTTTTTTGAAGGGGTCCCTTGGGAACCTGACATGAAAAGGAGGGGTCCACTCAAGGGTCACTCTGTTCAAAAGCTAACGTCTTCCTTCTCGAATCGATTCATCATCAAGGAATCCTTTCCAAAAGATGTTCACTTCATCAAGGAATTCAAAATGAAGGACATGCCCCCATGCGAGGGGAAGATCAAGAATGTTCCTGCTTCAAAGGAAGGTGTTCAAGTTCTTTCTTTACGAACCCGTGATGAAGGAAACATGTTCTGTTAGGGTTTCAAGTCGAGAATGCAATTCTAACAAAGAAGTGTGCGAAAGGTCTTGAGAGAAGATTCATTTGACAACGGATGCATTTTCTAAATACTAAGTTGTGTAGAAGTGGCGTTGTCACACATAAGAGGGACAAATCAAGAAAAGAAGAGAGAAAGATAAAGAGAAAGCAAAGGAAAAGGGAACACATACAATATACAAAGGGCATAGGGGGTTCTGGTTTCACGGGGTCAAATTTGCCTTTATTTATAAATAGTGGGTAATTGCGGTATGAGGCGAAAGATCATCAATCCCCAAATAGATCAGGAAGAATGCAAGGAAGACAAAGTAAAAATAAAAAAATTGGGTCAACATGGAAGCAAACCTAAATGCTCTTGACACTTTGCATCATCCCCAATTTGCTGAAATTCAATCACAAATATGGAAGAATGATGATACATATAGAGGAAGGTTTACAACACAAACACCACACCTGTATCCAAGCACCAACATGGGTGATGAGGGTCATCTAGGCACATATAGTATGATCACGGGGGAACACATCACAACACACACATCTAATCTAAAGATCAAGAAGGGGGTCTCCCCCTAACACTGGTCAACCAAGAGGTTTTCAGCTTCCCACTCTAGATCATCATAGGGGGAAGGATGACGAGCTTGCAACGGTGTAATGTTAAGGGGAGGAGCTTCTGATCCTCCTGCAACAAGGGCCAAGGCAGAGGGACCTATGAGGTCTCCATCGCTCAACTCTTGTGGGTCTAAGGTCAACAAATTTGTGAAGATTGCTGACAAGGTAAGAACTTCATCCATCGAGTTAAACATACACTTAATGAGAGTGCCATGTTTCACCTCGACGGATAGAGGAGTTTGCACCCGAGGTTCACAGCTAGGCTCACTGAGAGACTCGAGAGCGGTGACAAACTTAGGGGAGGCCAAGACTGGTTCCGTCACTAGGACATAACAATTCAGCACGAGGCCACCTTTTGGAGAAGGTGGGATCTTCTTACGTCCTCCATTACTGGAGGGACCATGCTCTACCTTCTTCTTTGTCGGAGGAGGAAAACTTCCCACATATGAAAAAAGGTGGATAGAGGAGGATAGAACTGTAGTGGATACAACCGAAGTATTAACCATATCCATGGGCTTTGGAAAGGGCGAGACATCCAGGATGAAATTCAACAAGGGTGGCTCTGGAAAAGGGGTGATAAACATCTCCAACTTTCCAGGCACATGTGCACTTGCAAAAAAGGCCATAAGGGATTCAAAAATAGTTTGGATAGAAGTAGAAGGGGGGAGAGAGGAAGACACAATAGGAGATGTGGTCATCTCCTCCTCCTTCTTCTATAAGGAGGCTTGCTCAGCTAGGAGAGCCTTTTGCTGGCACTTACGCTTGCATGCAAGGTAGTTTTTATGGCTCTTCAAACTAGAAGTCAAAGCTTGTGAAGGGATAAAAGGATTCTGCTAAGCCATGGGAGTGTCCTCCATGGTTGTTTCCAGTGAAAGGACAGACTCCTGAATGGGAGCAGAAGAAGCAGGTTCAAAAATGGCAGGAGGAATCAACTCTAGCACCTCGACAACGAGCCTCTTCCCATTCACTATTTTGGGAACATGAATAGTAGGAGGCCATGGAGGCCGAGACAAAGATGACTCTCCATGGTGGGCTTTCTGTCTTCCATACGTTCCATGGGTAAGACAGGGAGCTCAAATGCGGAACACTTGGAATTTTGCCAAACGGGCGCCATGGGATTCTCTCACAAACATGAGACAAAAGCAGATGACACCATGACAGGGTAAGAGGAAGCATCAGGATGAATAACAAAAGAGGAAGAAAGAGGATCTCAAGACTGATTCTCTTCTTCTCTTCTATGCGCCTTGGCGACATCACTGTTAGCTTTTAGGCAAGCTCTATGAGAAACAACATAAGGCGAAGGAGGATATCTTAATTTCGACTTAGTGCACCCTTTCTTATAGTTTTGATATGTGTGATATAGGAGGTCTTTCCTAGGCAGGAGAGGACCAAGGGATGTGGGCCAAAAGTAATATAAGGTATAGCTGCCACATGCAACTGGTGGTCTATAATTGGTGTCATGGACAACATGTACCAAACCTCCATGAACAAACTTCAGACACTTGTGCACAACCGAGGGAACTACATTCATAGCTACCAGCCAGGGGATGCCTAGCTTCACTCTGAAGAGTTCGGACCCCAGGATGATGTCAAACTTAAGACTCACAAATTTAGGTCCTACGAGGACCGATAAGATGATACTCCCTATAGGAGGTATGAAAGTTTCATCGTGTGTGTGGATGGTACTTTCAGGTGCATCATACCCATCCTTATGCAAGAAGTTAATGAGAATGATCTCCTCAGTTATGATATTCACCTGAGATGTCGAATCAACAAGAATACCTGCTACAGTATTCCCGTTTATCCTCACCGAAATGTAAAGATGAGATGGTTCCCTATTAAAGCCCATCGACAAGTCCTATGAGGTGAAGGTTATACTAGTACCACTACTCATAGTCTACATAAAGGGAATAGGTTGATTTAAGAAAGAGACCATCGTGCACACCAAATAGTACTTCTACAGAGCCTCCTAAGGTTTATGAGATAAGATAGTGACCCAATTAAGGTTTCATTATACAACACCATAAAAACCTTCCAACTATGCCTACTAGGGGTTGCAGGTTGTGTTGTAAGGCATAAGCATCACAACATTCAAACCTACAACACTCCTAGAACACGAGGAAAGGGACTTTCAGAATCGTAAAACGGAACCAAAACGGTTCACGTCGGGTTCACCAAAAATGTAAAAGAGGGGGACCAACCATTGCAAGGCCCTAGGTCACGAAAGGCCAAGAGCAGTATGGATGCCCTAAATTACCTCAGTTTAAAGGAGTGTTAGGGTAGATGGGATGAGAATGATGAGGATTATTAGGTCCTTCAATCACTCTACAAACCCAAGAGTTGAAAGGAGACTAGGTGAGTCAATTTTCAAGGTCAATTTTGTGTCTCAGGTAGGTCTCTGTTGAAGGAAAAAAGTGTAGTTCTAGGAAGACAACACAACATGCTAGCATGTCATAGGTGCATTGGCATCCATACAACCAGAAAACCAAAGAGATGAGGTTTAAGCCCTAAGAATGGACTATTAGCCTAGTTGAGAAGTTTCTAGAATGACAAAATAAGATTAAGAAGAGTGGAACATGAAGATGAACATGATAAAGGAAATAGATTACCGCAAGGGTGACGAAGATGATTTCACACAACAACCTTCTTGCCAGCTTGCTCCAATATCTCTCCACCTACACATAGAAAAGTGAGAAAATCTTGGGGGGCTGTTTAGGGGTCTGCCTTAGTCAGACCCTTGTTTTGGTGTTTCCACCTCCATAGACTACCAAGTTTGCAACAATATAAATAATGATAAAGAATGGAATACAAGCTACATAAACAAAATACACTACAAAACAATATGTGCTTACTCAACCAAAACTATAAAGAAGATAATAGGAGCTTACCACCTCTGTCCAAAGCGCTCAAGGCTAGTGGAGGAGAAGATGAGAGGAACTCAAGCCTCTGTTGCAATGGTGTTTGTCTTGCGCTCGCACTATCAAAGTGATGGAGTGATAGATTTATACTATGGAGTGTGAAGTGTTGCTATAAAGCTTGTGGATGAGTGAATGAAATGGAGAGAAGGCTCAAATTGATCTTGCTCCACTTCAGAATGGATGATAGAGTGAGGAATATGAAGGAAGAGGATGAAAAATGACCATATTCGGGTCGACCAACTGAAGAGAGGCGTTACACTTTGACTTCCAATAGGAAGTGTAATGTTTTTGTAGAATCTAGTCATAGGAATCTACCAGGGATGTAAGCGTGCCGTGTGGACGTCCGCATGCCATGTAGGCATCCCCGAAAAAAACCCCTCCACCAACACACAAACAGGGTGCCAAGTGTGATGTGAGCAGTAGGCTTAAGTGGAATTAAGCCTCCGCCTTAGGTTTTCTAAAGTGTAAGGGGGTAAAGGGGAATTTGTGTTAGGGGTACAAATTCATGCCTATACACTATGGATTCACCACACGAAGTGGTAGAATCACCATCCCCAAACCATCCACGCAAGCTAGAGAACTCGTTGCAAAGTCAATCACCAGTGGCTATAATGTTTTGGAACAACTGAAGAAGACCCCTGCTCAGATCTCCATCATGGAGTTACTGAAAATTTTGCCTGCGCATAGGGAGATTTTAGAAAAGGCCCTTGCTAAGTCTTCTGTACCCATGAACCTTGATGTGGATCAATTTCAAGCTATGGTAGGAAAAATCACCACACCACATCTCCTAAAATTATCTAAACAATAATTCCCAACACAACCATCTCACAATCGTGCACTTCATTTGGAAGTCTTTGTCCATAAAAATAAAGTCAAAAGGGTCTTGGTGGATGGAGGTGCAAGGTTGAATATTTGCTCCCTCAAGCTAATAAAAAATCTAGGATTTTCTGAGGACATGATTGAAAAAATAAAAGGCATCACCATTTGGGC
Source organism: Sequoiadendron giganteum (assembly GCA_007115665.2). NCBI lineage: Eukaryota > Viridiplantae > Streptophyta > Pinopsida > Cupressales > Cupressaceae > Sequoiadendron > Sequoiadendron giganteum. Next base: position 260,813,208 of record CM021101.1, read on the forward strand.
TTATGATGATCAAGAAAGGGTGTCTGAAGGCACCATTCAACTTCCCATGCAAGTAGGACCGGCCATAATGGAAACTACTTTCCAAGTTCTTGATCTTGACCTGCCTTATAACATTCATCTTGGGCACCCATGGATCCATGGGATGAAGGCTATTGCATCCACATTTCACCAATGTGTCAAATTCCCCTATGAGAACCAAGAGGTCATAATTCATGGTGATCCCAAGCCCTTTGCCTATTGTAAAAATATGGAAGCAAAATTCTATAAAATCCCTCAAGTACCAAAGAATGATGAAGGTCCTACAACTTCATACATAGATCCAGCTACCCTCACCTCCACTTCTAAGACAAAGACACTTGACATTCTAGACATATCAGATATCAAATTTATTATCCAAGATAACGGGTGTGGAGACTACAAAATGAAGAAAAGTGCCTTTGTAATAGAAGAGTTACCTAAATCTCCTAGGACCTGAGGGCAACCACAACCAGCTAGCATAACATCTCAAACATTTAGAGAAGACCCTTCTCGATTCAGGAGTTGGGGAGACCTAGGCCAAGAGGTGGTCGATGAAAGAGATATATCTAGTCTCCTATATCAAGATGAAAGACATGTACTAGCCCTTCCAATGGACGACGCTAATAAAGGTCTACAATTAATGCTAGGCATGGGCTATGACAAGAATGAAAGTCTTGGAAAAAACAACAATGATCGATTGGAACCCATCATTGCTGAGAAGTGCATAAAAATATTGGCCTTGGATGTACCCCTTCGAGTGTAACCATACATGGTAGAAGTCCCCCCATTAAAGCTCAGTTAAAACTCCCCTTCGTTTACCAATATCTATAGGTCTATCCTTAGACAATTTTACCTTTGACATAACTGAGGTATGTGGGAGTGACAATGACAAGGAAACCATTGCTGACCTACCTATGTTATTTGAGGACTCCTCATTCATGATTTACAGTGTATCCTTTGAGCTGAACAACCAAACCCATGAGTTAAAACTAGTGTATCCCTAGCTCATAAACTACGACCAATGAAGACCGCCAATTTTAGACACATTCAAAAACGATTAGGTGCTCTGAGAATTCATTGGAATTCATAGGATTGCGAGATAATATACCTTGTGGAGATCACAAAGATAGATTCAAAATTGAACTAGACACACATGATTATTACGAGGAGACGATTGAATCCCTCAGTCGCAAAAGTGAAAATTTGAGAATAACCTCTAGGTCTTTAAGTGAAAACCACACTGTGACACTTTTAGATCCGAAAATAGTAAAAAAAAAGGATGCATCCAATGGTGAAAACCTCTTCGAGGTGTCAGAAGATTGGAGATTCAATCTTCCTCTTAGTGCTATTCACCAGGAGAAGTCAACAGTCTTAATAGAAAAATGCAATCCCGTCAACTTAGGAATTGAGGCGACATGACATATAAATTTCTATGTAGAGTCACTTCTAACTGAAGAACAAGAGCTCCTAGCTTCCTTCCTAAGGGAAATAAAGGTGAACTTTGCATGAACCTATGTTGACATTCCTGGTCTTGATCCAAAAGTTGTGGTGCATCATCTAGCTGTATATCCATAAGTGAATCCAATAAAATAAAAGCTGAGGAAAATGCACCCAAAGATCATACTGTTGGTCAAAAAGAAACTCCTAGATGCTGGTTCATATGGCCAATTGACTATCCATAGTGGGTTTCAAATCTTATACCTATTTCAAAGCCCACTGGGGGCATCCACATCTGCACTAACTCCAAGGATCTAAACAAAGCATGTCCAAATGATGAATTACATCTCCAAAACATAAATATGATTGTGGATATGATGAAAGGACATGAAATTCTATCACTAATGGATAGATTCTTAGGATACAACCAAATCATGATAGGCAAAGAAGATCAACACAAGACAACTTTCACTTGTCCCTAGGGAACATACTATTGGAACATGATACTGATAGGATGTCGTTAGGTCCTATTACTTTAGAATATTGAATGTCAATTAGTCAACCAAGAAATGTCCAAGGAAGTTTGCAGAAGAAGATGATTTGGATAACTCATTTTATATTTTCTATTTTTCCCTAAACTATCGAAATCAATTCTTAATCTAAGGCTTAAACTGTTTAATTGGAAAACAATTTATTCTAAGAAAAACTAGAAATACTAAACTAAAAAGCATAAGACAAATTTAGAAAGCAACACAACTAAACTAGAAAGCATGGAAACAAGAAAACTAAACAACTGATATACTATAAAATCAAAAAAGTAGGTAAACAGACAATGAAACATTTTAAACATAACACAATTAGCAGATAAGGATATCCCATATTCTCATCTACTCCGCAAGGGGGTAGCATAAAAATGGGATGATAAATGTGACTAGGCATTCATTAAAATCAAGGAGTACTTGCTCACACCACCAGTTCTTATGCCAACAATTCTCGACAAACCCTTGATCCTTTATATATCAGCAATAAAGCGACCCTTGGCGCTCTCTTAGCACAACATGACAAAAATGGGAAGGAGAGAGCTATTTACCACATCAGTAGAACCATGGTGGGACATGAGCTGAATTACACATCCATTGAGAAGGCCTAGTTAGCAGTCGTGTTTGCGACACATAAATTCATACACTATATGTTGGCACACCAGATAAAACTCATCGCCAAGATAAACCATCTCAAATATCTACTTTCTAAAGCAATGCTCATAGGGAAAATGAATAAATGGGTTATGATCTTGACATAGCACAACATTGAGTATGTGGAATGGAAGGCCATTAAGGGACAAGCAATTATAGATTGGTTGGAAGAAGCACCAATGTATTTAGAGAACCCACTTGTATCAGAATTCCATGACGAGTCCATCTTTAACATAAACATAGAAGATTATTGGAAAATGTATTTTGATGGATCCTACACACAACATGGGTCAGGAGCCAGAGTCTTCTTCATTATACCACAAGGATATTGCATACCCAAATCATATAAGTTGTCTTTTGCTTGCGTAAACAACATTGCAGAATATGAGGCTCTTGTCATAGGGATGAGAATTGCGGCACAATGGCAGATCATGGCACTCCGGGTCTATGGAGATTCATAGCTTATCATCAACCAAGTCAATGATGAATACCAAACAAAGGATGACAAGTTGAATCCATACAAGAAACTGGTAGAAAGCCTTAAAGAGTCTTTCATTGATATCACCTTCGAGCAGATACCAAGAGCAAATAAAAAAGTGGCGGATGCTATGGAAACAATAGGATTTCTACTAGATGTCCCACGTAATGTACCAAAGGAAGAATTCATTGTAGAGCAACTTCTCATACCAACATTTGAGGTATCAAAGTCTGAATTTGTGGTTGAAATCATTGGTCTTGGTAACCCATGGTATCATGACATATACACTTATCTAAGAATAGGATTCCTCCCTGTCGACATCACCCCAAATCTAAAGAAAACCTTTATCAAGAAGTCAACCTATTTTGTTATCCTAGGCGATACCCTATACCATAGGAGTATTGAGGGAACCCCATTACAATGCTTAAATGTTGAGAAATCTTTGATTTCTTTAACAAAGGTATATAATGGCATTTGTGGTTCACATTCGAGTGGTATGACCTTGGCCAAGAAGTTACTAAGAACAAGGTACTATTGGATGACAATAGAAAGGGAAGCTCATGAATATGTCAAGAAGTTCTTGTAATGTCAACAACATGGGGATCTCATCCATGCACCAACTCAATAACTCCACCCGATTGTTACACCTTGGCCCTTCTCGTAGTAGGGGCTCGATCTCATTGAAAAAATCACCCCACCTCATCTAATGGACATATGTTCATTATCACCATCACAAAATACTTCACAAAGTGGGTAGAGGCCATCCCAATGACCTATGTTACAGGAAAGAATATTTCTAAGTTCATCTTGAATTACCTCATTTTCCGCTACGGTGTCCCTCAAGGCATTATCTTAGATAACAAAACACCTTTCAAAAAATAGGATGTTCAAGATCTATGCCAAAAATTTAACATCCAACACCGCTTTTCTACTCCATATGACCCCCAAGGTAACGACCAAGCTGAGGCTACAAATAAAACCATCTTAAGAATCCTTAAAAGGATAGTCAATGAAGCTGGTCGTGACTGGCACTTGCAGTTAAACCCCTCCCTATGGGCTTACCGAACAAGAATCCACACACCCATAGGTGCAACCCCTTTCTCCCTGATCTATGGATATGAAGCCATCCTCCCCATTGAGATCAAGCTCCCATCCCTAATAATATCATTGCATAATCTCATAATAGATGAAGAATATTGGGTATCATGATTGAATGAGCTGGAACCACTAGATGAGTGGTGCATGGATGCCTTAAACCATTTGCAAGTCTACCAAAACCATCTCGAGCGAAGCTACAACAAGAAGATAAGGACTTGAACCTTCCAAGTTGGAGAGCTGGTATTGAAGGAGAATCAAAAGAATGTGCCAAATCCAGACAACATGGGCAAGTTTGAACCCAATTAGTTGGGACCATTCATCATCACAACAAGCTACAAGTCAGGGGCATATCAACCATCAACACCCGAAGGGGAGCCTCTGCAGGAGCCTATCAATAACTGTCGTCTCAAAAAGTTTTATGCTTGATCTTTTAAGGGTAAAACCAAAAAACCAAAAAAATAAAAAAATGTAAAAATCGAAAAAAATTAGAAAAAGGATTAAAAATAATAAAGATAAAAATCATCCTCTAATGAAAACCACTATGGTGGTGCTTTGGACAAGTACCTTGGTGAAAACCTAGCAAACAGGCGCCTTGTTAAACCCCTGAGTCCTATTCCATTCCTCATAAAGAGTACTGAGATCATGAGTCTCCCTAGCTGATGCATCGAAAGCTTTAGGGTCATGAATACACCCTCTATGAAACATGACACTCTCCCTCCATTCATTGAAAAGTCTGTCATTCTGATCTGTGGAGATATTGAAGGCTGGGGCTGGATTGAGTAGCAAAAGAGGCCTGTATTTCATTCCTATCCATTTTGTCCTCCGAGTCTTCAGGATTTTAACTAAGGCATCTTCCCTTCTGAATGACCACCTGATATTTAGAGGGGAAATAACCTCTCTTTTCTTTAAATAAGCTGGTAGAGGGGTGAATCTTTCCTCGTAAGCATGCCATGCTTTTCCAATAAACTTCTATCCATTTTCCATGAAATTATCATAACACAACTTGAGGCTGTTGTCATACCTTTCCTTCATTTTGTCATTAACAAGGAGAGACAAAAATGTAGCTTTGAACCCACCAAGCCTTGAATTCAGGGACCTCACTTGGAGACCCGCTGTTCTCTCTGCCTGTGCAAATTCCTTTGTCCGATCTTGCCAATGAATTTGATTCCTCATGGTGGAGATAAATGCTCTTAGTTCTACCTCTCCTATGAACAAGTTGATGAAGAAATCTGTGTGATTTTCTAATAACAAGTCATGTAGAAAGAATTCACAAATTAGATCTTGGTCTTCAGGAGTTGACTCTACAAATATTTTAACAAGCTCTTTATCATTGGGCTCGTAGGGTTGATCATTATAGATCCTAAACAATTTCCATCTAGCCATTGTTCATTCAAAAAAATTGAGTAAGTTCTTGATGATCTTCTACAATTTAGTAAACAATCCACTAGTTGACATGCATCCTGCTTTCCTCTGTAGGCCCTGTGAAATGACTCCTTCAGGAGCACCAGTTCCTTCTTTAGCTTGTAATTTTCAGCTTGGACATTCCTGAGGAAGTAACACTTTTCCATCCATTTCATTAGCAGAGGTGGAATGCAGACTTGGAACCAATCAGTTACAACTGGTTCAGTATAAATTTCTTTGGACTCCATTTGTGGTTTTATGGTGCATTCCTTCAAGTCTTGTTCTAGTTCAACTACCCTATTGATGGAAGCATTCAAATCTTCAGTTTTTGTTTTCTTGTTCTCCTCGAAAGATGTGAGCATAAACATAAAATTTTGTTTTATTCTTTCCATCTCTACATCTTTGTTTGCAATGTCAACACTATAAGTTTTATGCTTGTGATTCTGTTCTTTCATTTGCTCTTGTAACTTATAGATAAATGAATCCTATTCCTGCAATTGAAGCTTCAAGCCCTATATTTCTTGGTCTCTTTTATTTATTATAACTATTTGCACAGTCAATTCTTCTTTCTGTAATTCTATAAGTTCGTTACCTTTAGACAATTGTCTTTGTAAATCATCTATTTCTACTTTACACTTTTTCAATTCAGCAATGGCACTACTTGTTTCAACTGTTTCAACAATTTTATTCACAATGGGAGATAAATTTTCTGGCACACTGTCATCCCCCTTAGGTTCTCTTCCCTGAATCTCATCATTGAAGATTTCCTCTACATGTACAGAGTGGGAAGGAAATTCCTCACCTAAATCTTCTTTATTTAGCGGTACCTCCTCTTCATTAGCAAGCTCTAAAATTTCTATGGGCTCCGGTGGCCACTTAGGATTTTTCTTTTGTGAAATTCCCTCCTTACCTTGTATTGGGGTTTCGGAGAATTCAGAAGCTAGCCATTTACTCCTTCTAAGTGGAGGCAATTCTTGGAAAGTGACGGGTGTTCTATTTTTCCCCTTTCTCTTTTTTCTGGGTTTACTTTTGTCAGAATAAATAATATCAACCTATTCTAGCAGGTTGGGGGTTTTGAATTCATCCTTGAAGAAGTTTGGTAGATCCCCACTAGAAGTGGCAGAACTAAGAGCTTCCAGAGCTGGAGAGGCCTTAGGGGAAATTACTCTGGATGATGGAATAGCCTGGTGGGATGGTTCCCCTGATTCTATGGTTCTTGCAATTGCAGGCTTCTCCATTTTCTTTAGAAACTTTTCCCATTTTCCCGCAGGTTTCTTACGAAAGTGGTACTTGTAGATTAGCTGAATTAACCCATGATGTTTCAAAGGCCCAATCCTTGTTTTATACCTTTCTATGGAAGTGTTTAAGGAATCACACAAGAATTCAAGCATGTTAACCCTAAGAGCTGGGTCCTCCTTCCCGTGACATAAATGAGTCAACATATGAAAGACAGGTCCTACAACTATAGTTAACTGACCCTCACAAGTAAAATACTTGATGATACATGCGACGAAAGTGCCCCAGGGTTGTAATATGGAGGTTCTCTGGAACCCTTTATTCTGTCCCCTGATACTTATTACTACCATTGGGTGTGGGTCTCCCTCTCTAACAAACAATTCAGATAATTTTTGGTACATAATTTGAGAGGTTTCCTTTATTTTTATGCCTGTATTCTCTAATCTAGATAAGCAGGAAATAATTTTGGAACTTACCTTGAAATGCTTCCCTTGAAGTACCACCTCGCCATTAGTGTAGTTCTCAGCAAAAGAACCTACCAAATTTTTGTTATAGCCCTCAAATTTCCTGATGAAGCTTAACCACCCTACTTCCTCAAACAATCTAGAGATATTGCTCAATCCCAACAACTTTTCTGCTGAATCTGGCTCTGCCTTTCTTTTACCACCCCCCATTTCTTGATTTCTCACTCTACAAAAGACTTCAATTCTGGCACAAAGCTTTCATGCAAGTTTTTGAAAATATTGCTTCTGAAATCACTTATTTGTCTTATTTGCAACTTACTCTTCAATGATTTCCAATCTGCATGGAGGCATGCGAAAGGCTTTTCCGTACAAGTAGTTGATCATCGTGTGGCACAAATTGCTAAATTGGGAGTGAATTTCATGCCAATTAATTATTCTTTATTCAAAAATAACTACCTACTTAAAGTGAAAATTAATACTTGCGTTCTGTGATCGTTCGAAGATATTATACCTTACAAATTTGATAGGATGATGTGAAGGTATTGGCTGAGGTGATGCCAGATTTATTATGATATGGGTTCATAATTCTAAGGGTAGAAAAACTATTAATGAGGAGTATGAAATTGGGTGGCTTATTTGTGATTAAAGCAAAAATAGAAAGACAGGTGTATGAGATATTCTAGCGGAAGAATCGCAAAATTTAAATTTTTGAAAAAGGTGGCAGAATATGAATGAATAAGTTCCGGAGCACACAATTCGGCATTTTGCTCGAAGCTTGTACATAAGTTCCAGAGCATGTAAGAGGTTTGCATTTGTGATGAGAAAGGTGGATAAATTCCAGAGCATGGGTGTGAGATGCAATCAGGACATAAATGAGATGAAGGTTCAAGAGAATTGCTGAAAGATGTAGCCAAAAAGGAATGAATGGAGGTTCCGGAGCATCGCCAAAATATGCAGCCAGAGCAACAACAAAATGAAAGGGTCCTAAGCATCATTGAAAGATGCAGCCGGAGCAACAACGAAATGAAAGGTTTCAGAGCATTGCCGAAAGATGCAGTCGAAGCAACAAGAAAATGAAAGGTTCCGAAGCATCACCGAAAGATGCAGCCGAAGCAACAACATAATGAAAGATGAAGTGATATGATACAAATTTTTGAATTTTGAGAACTTTAAACCTTAGTGCAGAATGCCTCCTCGATATGATGAACTTTGTAAAAGTTCTGGAGCATCAAGCATGAAAACGTCAAGTTCCGGAGCATTTGGTACCAACATCATAACGTTCTAGAGCATTAATGGAGGGTGCTCTGGAAGTTATTTCCTTGTATTGAAGAAGTCATGCAAAAAGGAACAAAAATTAGCTAAGTCAAAAAAAGAAGAAAAATATGTTGACATACATGTCTTTTTATTGCATATTTTCGTCATTTTTTTTTTGAACAACATTGTTACCAGATAGACTCTGCCTTGGCAGAGTCAACACATTGGACCTCGCCCTACATTTCCACCATCCTTGAAAAGTCCTCCTTGTTGACCATCTTATGGTAGACACATAAGCGGTGACCATTAACCAAAAGAGTTCGTGTGTCACCATCAATTGGTTTCAACCGAATAGTTCCGTTTGAAAAGACTTCATCAATTTCCTAAGGTCCCAACCAGTGAGTCCTGAGCTTTCCTTTATGATCTTTGTAGCTTGAATCGAATAGAAGGGCCTAGTATCCATTATGAAACTCTTTCTCCTTAATATGTTTGTCGTGCCATACCTTTCGTTGATGTTGAATTAGTTCAGTTTGATGGACATCTAGGCAAAGCTCATCCAATTCACTTAGTTGCAGAATTCGTTCAACTTGGGCTCATTTTAAATCTAGACCTAGTTCCATAGCTGTTCAAAGAGTTTGTAGTTCAAACTCAATGGGAAGAAGAGGCTTCTTCCCAAAAATGAGCTCATAGGGGCTGAATCCAGTCATAGATTTCCAGGTTATGTTGTATGCCCATTCGGCTTCAGGGAATTTCTTGGCCTAGTCTTTCCTTCTAGAAGAAACTATTTTCGTTAAATTTTTTTCAAGTTCTTTATTAGTTAATTCTACTTGGCCGTTCACTTAAGGGTGGTAAGGGGACAACTTCCTATGGCTTACCTGAAAATGGTTGGTAAACGCTACGAGCACTTTGGACATAAATTGGGGTCCTTGATCAGTGACGATAGTTCGAGGGGCTCCAAATCTAATATTCTATTATAGAGGAAGTCCGTGACTTTCTCTTCCCTAGCTCCGCGTAAGGCTTGAACTTCAGCTCACTTTTTCAGGTAGTCAGTGGTAACCAATATGTACTCTTTCCCTTGAGAGGAAGGATCTATGGGTCCGATAAAATCTAAACCCCATTTCTTGAATGGTTCATGCACTACCTGTGGCAGCAATGACATTTCTGAAGAAGCAGTTGGTCTTCCTAGTCTCTGACATTCATCACAATGATGAACATAGCTCTTAATGTCTTTATGCATTAAGGGCCAATAGTACCCGACACCTAAGAATTTATGGGAAGTTCTCTTTGCAAAGTAATGCCCTCCTGAAGGATCATCATGATAGGCCCTCAGAATGCTATAGGTTTTGTTCGCTCTCATGCATCTTCTTAGAATCATATCAGGCCCACAATGAAATAGAATTCCATTGATCCACTTGAACGAGGCACTTTTCTTGATTAGACGCTTCTTTTGCTTAGTTGTGAATCTAGGGGGTATCTCTGAAGCAGCTAAATAGTTAGTGATATATGCAAACCAAGGTGCTTTTACAGAAACTGCAAACAAATTTTCATCTGGGAAATCATCCTGTACAAGAGTATTGTCACATTCTTCATGTTTGATTCATGAAAAAATATCTGTTACCACATTATATTTCCCTGGTTTATCAAGAATCATGGCATTAAACTCCTGAAGGAGCAATAACCATCTCATAATTTGACCATTAACTACGGGTTTATTCATTAGGTACTTCACAGCTATGTGGTCTGTATAAACTATAACCTTATACCCCATAATGTAGTGGCAATTTTTTTTTATGGCATGCTCAACAACCAGGTATTCCATTTCTATTATTGTATAGTTCCTTTCCACAGGAGTAAGATTTTAACTGATGAAATATATAACATACTTTCCCCCATTCTCATCTTCTTGTCCTAGAACTACCCCAATAGCATCATCAGAAGCATCTGTATAGATATGTAAGGGGATACTCCAATTTGGTCCTTGCAGAACTAGAGCAGAGACAAGTTTTTCTTTTATGGCTTCAAATGATGACTGACACTCAGGTGTCCAAACAAATTCTACCTCTTTCTATAAAAGAGAAAACATAGGAGCTGCAATTTTATTGAAGCCTTTAATGAACCTTTTGTAGTAACCAACATGTCCAAGAAAACTTTGAACATCTGTATGAGTTTGAGGGATAGTCAATTGTTGAATGAATTCAATTTTTTTAGGGTTGACCTTTATTCCCTCAGAGGAAATATAATGACCCAAGACTATTCCTTGTTCCACCATTATTAAACATTTTTCATGGCTAAGGGATAGTCTATTTTCCTCACAAACTTACAAAACTCGATCTAGGTTCTGAAGAGCTTCGTCATATGTTGACCCATAGACTATAAAATCATCCATGTAGACCTCAACACAGTCATTAATGAGAGTGACAAATATGGAAAGAACAACTCTTTGGAAGGTCGCTGGAGCATTGCACAGTCCAAAAGGAAGCACTCTATATGCAAACGTGCCCCATGGGAAAGTAAACGTGGTTTTGTTATGATCTTCCAGAGCAATCTGTATTTGATTGTAACCACTAAATCCATCAAGAAAGGAGAAATATTTCCTCCCAGCCAAGTTGTCCAGAACCTGATCAACAAATGGTAGGGGAAAATAATCTCTATAAGTGGCTTTGTTGAGTTCTCGATAATCTACATAGATTCTCCACTTCCCATTTTTCTTTGGGACTACCACCATAGGTGATACCCACTTACTATCAGATATTGGATAAATAAATCCAGTGTGAAGGAGTTTCTCAATCTCAATTTTGACCAAATCCTTTAGTGCAGGATTGAGTCTCCTCTATGGCTGGTGAACATGTCTTATATCGATGTCAGTGTAAATGTGATGAGTGAAAAAACTTGGGTGAATTCCCCTCATGTCCGTATAATCCCAAGAAAAAGCTTTAGACCTTTGTACCAACACATTAAACAGCTTATCCTCTTGAGTTTCTGTCAACCAACTATTAATATTCAAAGTTTTTCCTGGTAATAGCATTATTGATTTATTTCCAGGATGGACCGAGGTGACGTTATACATAGGTCGCAACAATGTGTTGAGAGGACAACTATGAGATATAAGCTGGTGAAAGCTTGTTATATCCTCAAAGAAATGACTTGTTCTAGGAATCATATTTTCTAAGGGACAAGGCATTCCAATTGTAGCATAACTGTACTCCATTCCACTTATATCAATTGGTTTCCCAAAAATCCTTGGAGCATCCATCATTTCTTCCTCGTTTGGGGTTATAGCATGTCGTGCAACGTCGCTTACTAAATACTCCTCCAGTTCTTCCCCATGCTATTTAATTATTACCATCACTAGGGAGGCTAAACTCTCTGAACCATTGGTTTCCTCAGGTTCATCAACGCAAACATTTTTATGCTCTGTAAGCTTATCAGGGGGTATAAGAACAAATGTTTACTGTCTTGACCATGCGAAATGGTCATTCCCCCTTCCCTACAATCGATCTTAGTAGCAACTGTGGCCAACCAAGGTCTTCCAAGAATTATAGGATAGCTATCCTTAGGTGTAAGCGACTGGATTACCTGGAAGTCGACTGGATATTCCCATCCATCAACTTTGACAAGGATGTTTTTAATTACACCCTTAGGGATGGCTATAGACTGATTTTCCATTTGTAAGACTATGGTTATGGGACGTAAATTAGTTAAACCTAATTTTTCCATTACATCCACAGTCATCACGTTAATAGCTACCCCTAGATCCACTAGTGCCTTTGGTATTTCTACCTCATTGATTGTAACAGTTATAAGTGGACTCCCAGGATCATCGTATTTCAGAGCGATAGTCTTTCCAGATAGAAAATCAGCTAAATAACCATCAATGTGAATGGTATTTTTTTTTTTGGCTTCCTACCTGGCATTTTGATACATAGCTATTTGATTAACTAGTTTAATTCAAGAATTTCCTTTATTGTTTGTAATAAAGAAACTTCAATTGGAAACTGCTTAATTTCCTGAATTAACACAGTTTCTATAGCCAAGGATACTTTTAGAGTATCTTTTGGAGTTATGGACTTTAAAATTTTTGGATATGGTGCCATCCTTTTCTCCTTTGGAATAGGATCCTCCTTATGTTGACTTAAGGACTGACCTTCCTCCCCCTGAGACAAGTCAGCAGCCCCTGCCACTGAAAAAGGCTCTTTATCTTTGGGAGTGGTATCCTACTTAGATGACGTGTCTTTTATGGGACTTTTAGGCTCAGATTCCTCTACTATCTCTTCAATGGTTAGAGGTTGAAGAGTTCGACCAAAACGTAATTGCACATTTCCAAAGTGTATCGCATTAAGCCCTGTAACATTTTCATGTTCAGTGGAATAGATTGGAGTATTCTGGCGATTATTCTTAGGATTGGGCAACGGTTGCACTGGAAGCCGAGGTTGGTTTACCTGCTCATTCAGAGGAGGGTTTTGAGCTAGAGGTAATAGATTTTGTTGTTGATTCCTCCTAGGTTCAGTATAAAACTAATTTTATGCCCGATTCCATTGGGGGGTAGCATGTTGTTGATACCACTATTGTTGGGGTTGATTTGACCACTGCTGATTTCCCCATGTGTGGTTTGTCCATTTAGGGGATACCCAATAAGGAGTTCCCCAGTTAGGTTGAGGTGAAGGCGATTGGTTCCAAGATGGAGTCCATTGATTATGAGCCCAATTATTTTATCGCCTGCATGCAGAATTAGGATTCTGTCCATAAGAGAAATTACCTCCTTGACGTTGGTTTAAGGCATTTATCTCTTCTTCAACCTGAATGGTTTTTTTCTTAGTATTCTTGATATCTGAGAGAAGTACACACTGATTCATTGGATGATTCTGCTCACAAAGTTGACAAACATTGACTTTGTCCAAGGGGCACTCGGACAACATATGTTTATTCCGACACCTAGGACAATAGATTGACAAGGTCTCTAGATTGCGAGTTTTAGCTTGAATACCATATAACATGGTATTCAACTGAACAAGAATGTCCATTTTCAGATTTTCTATTTCTTCGCGGAGCTTCCCTATCTCATTAGACCCTTTAAAAAGATTGGTTTTGTGGATTCCTCCCCGTGTACAAGAGAAATTCTGACATAAATCACATATTTCCTCAAGAGTTAACTGAGATACATCACCTTTTCCCATTAAATCAAGATTCCTTCTAGTGTCATCATCAAGACCTTTAAGAAAAAATGTTTTTAGAATCTCAACGCTAATGGCCATTTCTCCACATCTTTTGGAGAGGAAGAGGAACCTTTCGAGATAATCCTCTAAGCTTTCATCCTCATTCTGCCTTAATTTAAACAACTCCTCCTTATGATCACTTACCCTACAATAACTTTGGTATTTTTGCAAAAATACAGTCTCCATCTCCCCCAGGATGTTATACTTCCAGAACCTAGTCCCATAAACCAACACATTGCTGAATCCTTTAAAGTCGACATAAAGAGCTTCAAATTTTGGTTTTCGTTCTTGTAATCATAAGTCTGACACATGACTTTAAATTCAAAGAGAAACTGGTCAGGGTCTTCTGAGGACAAACCACAGAAGGTTGGAAGGAAGGCATCGTCAACATCCAACATGATAGGATAGGTAAACGTATTAGGAGGCTGAGGTTCATTGTGGTTAGGTTCAACTCTATGATCTCCCTTGATGTTCATAAGAGTATGTTCCTCAAAAACAATTTCCTCTATTACTCGCTGTTCTGCCAGTTGCTCAATAGGTAAATAATGGAAAGCCTCAGGTGGAGTAGGCTTGAATAATTCTTCAGAAGTGTGGTCATCTAAACCTTGGGATTCCCTAGGTATGATTGGTATGTATTTTGGGGGGGTCTTTGGTATAAAACGTCCGTGAGGGCCTCTTTTCTAAACCATGCAAAAAAGGAAGCTAACTAAGAAATTTTTGGCATAAAACTTGATATTCAAACCGTCTCCTAATAACACTTAAGCACAAAGGCTATTTAGTCCCCGACAATGGTGCCAAAAAGTGATAAGATGTTGTTAGGTCCTATAACTTTAGAATATTGAATGTCAATTAGTCAACCGGGTAGTGTCCAAGGCAGTTTACAGAAGAAGATGATTTGGATAACTCATTTTATATTTTCTATTTTTCCCTAAACTATCGAAATCAATTCTTAATCTAAGGCTTAAAATGTTTAACTAGAAAACAATTTATTCTAAGAAAAACTAGAAATACTAAACTAAAAAGCATAAGACAACTAATTTAGAAAGAAACACAACTAAACTCGAAAGCATGGAAACAAGCAAACTAAACAACTAATATACTACAAAAGCAGAAAATTAGGTAAACAGACAATGAAACATTTTAAACAGTAAAAGATTTTATCAATTATGAAAGATAACTCATACTAATGAAAAAAAAGTGTGCTTCGAAACTTCAGACTCAACTCTTAAAAAACTGAGTTACTTCCTACTGAACTGATAACTATTTTAAAAAAATGAAACAACAAAATAGGAAAATACTTATCTATCTAATCTACTTCCCTCGAGTGGCCAGCTCGCGGGTTAACACCTCATCTTTAAATCACATAAGCTACTAGTTTTTGAGTCTACCCATTACGAACAGTCATCATCATTCATGATTCAATAAATTTATCAAGAGATAGAAATCAAATAACTCATTCAACAATATTTGAAAAACCATGTGAACAACATAACGATACTCTCTCCGTCTTATTCATTACTCATGAAATTACATTCTTATAGATAACTTTATAACTAAATCCTAAATTTAAGATGGTGTGGATAACCATTGAAAAAGTCTTCCTCAACTTAAAACTAACTTTGATGTCTTTAAAGCTCATAAACATGA
This sequence comes from Sequoiadendron giganteum, assembly GCA_007115665.2. Classification (NCBI taxonomy): domain Eukaryota; kingdom Viridiplantae; phylum Streptophyta; class Pinopsida; order Cupressales; family Cupressaceae; genus Sequoiadendron; species Sequoiadendron giganteum. The sequence goes on from CM021101.1 coordinate 260,828,647, forward strand.
AGAAGGCTCGAGAAGAGCCATAAAGTTTTTAACAACAAAATTTTAAAAAATAGAAACTAAATCTTCGGTGCATCATCTTGGCATCTAGGAGTGGGTTCGCAGCATTACTCTTGAGGCATGTGCTGGTTAAACTTCTGCAACAGCCGCATGATGACCTGTTATTCCCTACAAAAATGCTCAAGTCAACCCATTAAACCTGCTTTGGTAAATTTCCTCAATTGATCAAAAGAAAGAAAGAAAGCATAATTTTCCTTAAAAATAAGTAATTACTTCTCCTAAATTTTAATAAATTGGCACAGGCTTAGGATTGAATTTAGCAAAAGTAAGCTTTCCAAATTTTATTATGATGAGGTTATTTTTACCTCGTTAGATGCCATTTGGGCTAAAGAACACAAGAGCTACCTATCAAAGGGCCATAAAACTGATCTTCCATGAAATTATTCACAATACTATGGAAGATTATGTAGATGAAATACTGGCCAAGTCAAGAAAGTGTCAAGATCACATAGCAACATTAGGATCCATTTTTGATAGGCTAGAGGAATACAAGGCCAGGCTCAATTCAAAGAGGTGTGTCTTTGGGGTACAATCAGACAAGTTACTAGGGTACATCATATCTATGAGAGGAATCGAGATAGACCTTTCCAAAGTCAAAGCAATCCTCGAGATGGAGGCACCAAGGACATTGAAGTAGCTAAGGGGCTTACAAGGAAGACTCCAATCCATCCATCGATTCATAGTGCAATTAGCAGATAAGGATATCCCATATTATCATCTACTCCACAAGGGGGTAGCATAAAAATGGGATGAGAAATGTGACCAGGCATTCAATAAAATCAAGGAGTACTTGCTCACACCACCAGTTCTTATGCCAACAATTCCTGACAAACTCTTGATCCTTTATATATCAGCAACAAAGTGGCCCTTAGCGCTCTCTTAGCACAACATGACAAAAATGGGAAGGAGAGAGCTATTTACCACATCAGTAGAACCATGGTGGGACACGAGCTAAATTACACATCCATTGAGAAGGCCTAGTTAGTAGTCATGTTTGCAACACATAAATTCATACACTATATGTTGGCACACCAGATAAAACTCATCACCAAGATAGACCATCTCAAGTATCTACTTTCTAAAGCAATGCTCATAGGGCGAACAAATAAATGGGTTATGATCCTGATAGGGCACAACATTGAGTATGTGGAATGGAAGGCCATTAAGGGACACACAATTGCATATCAGTTGGATGAAGTACCAATGTATTTAGAGAACCCACTTGTATCAGAATTCCATGACGAGTCCATCTTTAACGTAAGCATAGAAGATTATTGAAAAATGTATTTTGATGGATCCTACACACAACATGGGTCAGGAGCCAAAGTCTTCTTCATTACACCACAAGGAGATTGCATACCCAAATCATATAAGTTGTCTTTTGCTTGCACAAAAAACATTGTAGAATATGAGGCTCTTGTCATAGGGCTGAGAATTGCGGCACAATGGTAGATCATGACACTCCGGGTCTATGGAGATTCATAGCTTATCATCAACCAAGTCAATGATGAATACCAAACAAAGGATGACAAGTTGAATCCATACAAGAAATTGGTAGAAATCCTCAAAGAGTCTTTCATTGATATAACCTTCGAGCAGATACCAAGAGCAAATAAAAAAGTGATGGATGCTATGGCAATAATAGGATTTCTACTAGATGTCCCACATAATGTCCCAAAGGAAGAATTACTTGTAGAGTAGCTTCTCATACCAACATTAAAGGTACCAGAGTCTGAATTTGTGTGTGAAATCATTGGTCTTGGTAACCCATGGTATCATGACATATACACTTATCTAAGAATAGGATTCCTCCCTACCGACATCACCCCAAATCTAAAGAAAACCTTTGTCAAGAAGTCAATCCATTTTGTTATCCTAGGTGATACCCTATATCGTAGGAGTATTGAGGGAACCCTATTAAGATGCTTAAATGTTGAGGAAGCTTTGATTTATTTAACGAAGGTATATAATGGCATTTGTGGTTCACATTCGAGTGGTATGACCTTGGCCAAGAAGTTACTAAGAACAAGGTACTATTGGATGACAATAGAAAGGGAATCTCATGAATATGTCAAGAAGTTCTTGTAATGTCAACAACATGGGGATCTCATCCATGCACCAACTCAATAATCCACTTGATTGTTACACCTTGGCCCTTCTCGTAGTGGGGGCTCGATCTCATTGGAAAAATCACCCCACCTCATCTAATGGACATAAGTTCATTATCACCATCACAAAATACTTCACAAAGTGGGTAGAGGCCATCCCAATGACCTATGTTACAGGAAAGAATATTTCTAAGTTCATCTTGAATTACCTCATTTTCTGCTACGGTGTCCCTCAAGACATTATCTCAGAACAACAAAACACCTTTCAAAAAATAGGATGTTCAAGATCTATGCCAAAAATTTAATATCCAACACTGCTTTTCTACTCCATACAATCCCCAAGGTAATGAACAAGCTGAGGCTACAAATACAACTATCTTAAGAATCCTTAAAATGATAGTCAATGAAGCTAGTTGTGACTGGCACTTGAAGTTAAACCCTGCCCTATGGGCCTACTGAACAAGCATCCACACACCCATAGGTGCAACCCCTTTCTACCTGATCTACGGATTAGAAGCCATCCTCCCCATTGAGATCAAGCTCCCATCCCTAATAATATCATTGCATAATCTCATAACATATGAAGAATATTGGGTATCATGATTGAATGAGCTGGAACTACTAGATGAGTGTTGCATGGATGCCTTAAACCATTTTCAAGTCTACCAAAACCATCTCGAGTGGAGCTACAACAAGAAGATAAGGACTTGAACCTTCCAAGTTGGAGAGTTGGTATTGAAGGAGAATCAAAAGAATGTGCCAAATCCAGACAACATGGGCAAGTTTGAACCCAATTTGTTGGGACCATTCATCATCACAACAAGCTACAAGTCAGGGGCATATCAACTATCAACACCCGAAGGGGAGCCTCTGCAGGAGCCTATCAATAGCTCCCGTCTCAAAATTTTTTATGCTTGATCTTTTAAGGGTAAAACCAAAAAACCAAAAAAATGTAAAAATCCAAAAAAATTAGAAAAATGATTAAAAATTATAAAGATAAAAATCATCCTCTAGTGGAAACCACTCTGGTGGTGCTTTGGAAAAGTACCTTGGTGAAAACCTGGCAAACAGTCGCCTTGTGTAAATAAAGCATTCTCCATCCACCATGATCTCTACGACTAATTCTACATCACCTACCCACTTCCATATCCCCATCCATCGCTCATCTGCGTCCACTCCATAGCTTGATCCTGTGTTCATATCATGTTCCACCCTGGTACTACTTGGAACATTCCTAAGGTCAATTTGTCCTATCTATATCGAAGTAGTCTATCACACCACACTGGGGGCATGTTATTTTTCCTGCATTCAGATTAGATTCGTGTATATCCTTGAAGTCTTCCTTAAAACCAAAAAATCCAAAAATATTCATAAAATCAGAAAATCCAAAAACATGTCAAAAATCCGAAAAAGGTTAAAATGATAGAGTCATCTTGTTGAACTACATCATCTCTGAGCTTGAACATAAGCAAGGATAATATTTGATTTGGTCCTTGAGACACTTAGGTCAGTCCTTTAGGAGTTCGTCATAATAAATTGACAATCCATTTGTTCATCAATAAGCGAGTTTGTGTCAGTCAAACTATGTGGTCTCTGTGTGTATAACGTAGGCAAGGCTAATATTTAATCAGCCCCTAAGATCCCTAGGATAGGTCTTTAGGTTAGTCTCTTGGTCAAGATCTCAAAAAAATACCAAAAACATTGGAAAATTCGAAAATCAAACATTTGTAAAACATCTTGAAAATACCAAAACAACCTCAAAACATTCAAAAAACACCAAAAACATGCAAATATTTTAAAAAATACACCCATCTCATCTCCCTTTCACCCGAAATAAACATCACTCATAATAAATCATCATCAACCTCAACCTTTGGTGAAATAGTCGGAAACAAGTCTAGCCGGTTCAAAGGTAAAAACTCAAGCATCAAGGTCTTAAGTCTAGGTCAATAGGTAAACAAGTTGGTCAAATCCTAATATCAATAGCCTATCATCTATTCAATCTCATCATCATCTGATAACATCATTTCCTAGGATGTATCCTTCCTACAATGGACATTGACATCAGGCATCACCGTAGTTTAATCTTGGCTAGCGGTATGAAGAACATTAGCTTGTTTGTTTACTTTATCTCTGTCCTTTTGACTTATCTTATTTTTGTGCATATTTCGATGACCTCTCCATGATGTCCAAAAAAAAGGATTTAGAGAGAAAGAAATGGGGCAATGATCATTATCTTTTTATTTGCTGTGCTTGTTGGATATTCTTGTAATATAACCTGGTCATGCGTACTTTTTTTAGGTGTAGGGAGGTTGTTTTAGCTATCTTGTTGACCACATAGGAAGGCTTTCCTTTCTATGTTTTGGTCTGAGATGTTTGGAATATTTGAACTGCATTTTAGATAAGGTTTCGTATGCCAAGTGTGAATAGGAGTACTCCTATCTGATTGTCGAGTCAAAGTCCATCACACTAGGTACAACGCCATATTGGTTCTTTATACCTTGAAGTATCATACATATGTGTATTATCAAACATAAGGTAAATGGAACTTTTTAAATCCCAATTATTGATAAGAAAATCATAATCATCATCATCATTTATAATATAGGCTTGTTGGATCCTCTTTTCATTATCCTATTTCTTCTATTTTCTCTCTGTGCTAACATGATACCATGACAGTTAATCAAAAACATCACTAATGCATCCATCCTACATCCACTAATCATCAACATACATACACCTCATATTCTAAATACATTCATGTATATCATAATTAGTTGCATGTCATTGCATATTCATTTCACATCACATCATTGCATAGAACCTGATAATCATTACACATCATAAATCATTATGCACCAATAGGTATTCATATCATAGGCATATTAATAATATCGTTACATATCATAATCATTTACATTTCATAAATCATGTCATAATCATTTCATGTTATCGTATCATTACAAATCATTGCATGTCATAGTACATTATTTCATATCATAACATTGCATCCATGAATCTTTGCAAAACATGAATCATCGCACAAGCATATCATATCACATTCACATTATTCCATAGTATGAAACACAATCATCTCGTATCACCTTCATTTCATGATCATTTACATGTCATAATCACATTACATTTCATATCACATCATCTTACATTATCATCTTAAGTTACGAAGACTAATCTAAATTTATTATTCTAAGTAACTTAAGAAACAATTGCATTCATATCATTGCATTTATACCATTACATTCATAGATCATAAATCACAATGCATAATCGTAATCATTTCATAAAATAACCATTGCATGTCATAAACCATAAATATCATAGGTCATGTCATATCATAACATCATCATAATCATTTCGCATCATTACATTGCATTTACATATCATGATTACATTGGTATCCATCACATAATCATATAAACAACATTATAACATCCATATATCACCATCACAAATGCATAAGGAAAAATACAAAAACATTGCATTTACATATCATTGCATATATCACACAATCAAGCCCTAAACCATTATTATTTAGGATATCATATAGGTTTTTGTTAAGCATCTCATAAACCATACATCTGCATCATCATATCACCCATATATGCATCATCACATCATACGTGAAAAGGATATAAAAACATTTACATCCACATATCATACATCATCATCATAAAGTGCATAAAAAATATACAAAAAAAGAAAAGCATTCATAACCATGTGACTCCATAAAAAATGCATATCATAAATCATACATAAAGAAACATCTATCCATAATGCACAAATAAAATAGGACACATCTCATAAATGAATCAATCGATCATATATATATCTCTCAAAAAAATATAACTATCATGGTACAAAGATCAACATCAAATGTATGTGTATCAATCAAGTATACAATGCCCACGAGGCTATCAAAAATGAATCCCATGGATCTCAAAGAATGGTGCCAATCAAAAAGATGTCATGGTGGCTAGCCTTGTTGGCTGCTCCCCTCGCCCACCTGTCTCTCAACCTGGTCCTCTGCTTGTCTCATACCAGTCTACTGAGAGTACTCTGACACTCGAGCCCCTATTGGTATGACCTATCAATAGTGTATCCTATAATACTCTGCCTCTCTGATAGCATCATGGTACATCCACACCGAGACTATCCTACCATGGGATGTACCGACCATGCTTTCTAACTGTCGTCTCTTGCCCACCTCTTGATCCTGCTCTGACCTAGCTTGATCTCTCTCAGTGGTGAGGGCCTGGACCTGTTGTCTGGCCTAATCCCTCTCAACTATAAGTGCCTGAACTTGTGCCTGCAGCTACTAGATCAATGCATCTCTTTGGTTGAGCTGGGGTGGTGGTGGTGGTGGGGGCTGCTGTTGATGGTCCCTTAGGACATCTCTCTGCTGCCTATCCCCATATCTAGGCTACCTGTCCCCATCTCTCTGCTGGTCTCCAGGCACTTGGTCTCTCTGCCCCCTCTGATCTGGAGGTGGTCCACCTCCTCCTTTGCCTCTACTACCATCTCCGTCCCCATCTCCTATGCCTCCTCACCCCCACCCTCGCCCTGCTAACCGACCTCTAGCTCTCTGTCATGGTAAGGCTGCCCCGGGCATTGTCAATTTGATCGGTGGCCTAAACCAATCAATGCATGCCTGTGTAGCACTTGTATCTGCATTCCCCTAGTCATATGGCCATGGCCCAACCACCAATTGTCTGAATGAAGCAACTGCATCCTTGGTTGGAATTGGTCGACCCCATGTGATCTCCCTCGTAGTACATGAAAATATGGCCACATACTATTCATCGGGTCTATCTTGTGTCTCTTTGAACTACCTGGCCACCTGATCTGGCAGATAACACTCTATCATTGTATGCTCCCTACCCTATATAAGTCTGTCCTGTCTGGCAAAGAAGAGATGTTGAACGTTGTCATACCAAGCGGGCATACCAAGCCAAGGCCTCCAAGTAAAGACTACCATCTTGTCAATCACCCTCCTCTAGTGAGGGATGTCGGTCACTCCTATATGTGTAAATGTCAAGGCCCCTTTGTACCACCAGATTGCGAGATCATCTGGCTCCATGTCAACAGGTGTAACTAACGGGAAAAGCACTACAATGTGCTCCTAGGCCTAGATGTGCAAAAGTGTCACTCCTGCCCGGATGGCTCTACTGTCCAAGTAGGAAAACTCATGTAGATCATGATAAAGTGAGGCCATCACTGGCCCTCATGCCAAGCACTCTCTCCGGTGCAACATCTGCTCCTAGGCAAGACCCCATCCCAGACTAAAGTATAGACCATGCCAATCTGGTGCCACAAGGCAAGAGATGATCGTAATGATAATCAATCGAAAGGTGGGCACCATGCCCCTGTACTGCTCTAGCTCGATATGTCCCTTAGGATATATGATCTAATCAAGGCCCATAACATCAAAGAAATCCTCTCTCAAGATATCCACGTCATAGATGACTCGCTCTCCATGGATCGATAATTGAAGAATGCACTAGACATCCTCTAGAGTCACTGTCGCCTCGCTTATAGGCAAGTGAAATGATGATGTCTCATTATGCCATCACTCTGCCAGTGTTTTCATCATACCCAGGTGTGTTCAGACAAGAGGTGCATAGGTGAGGTACCATAGCCCTATTGCCCCAAGGTGGTCTTGGAGTGGCTCATTCAACTCGACCAATCTGCTAAGTACTAGGGACCTGTGCTCTTGTGAATGTAAAATATCTACGTCCTCTTGCACTAGTAAAGTCACAACATCAAGTTTCATAAAAAAATGGGAACCTGTTTGGATTTTTCGCAACTGAAACAACAAATGCATCGCTGTTTTCAAATGTGTTGTTGTTTGAAAGTTCCAAACTACACTGTTGGAACCCTCTAAAGTCCAAACTGTGCCACCGGGTTGTAGTTTGACTGCAGACCATTTTGACCCCTACACCTAAATTCATAATTGCACTGCCACGACAAAGGACTCAATAGCGGTGCATTTTAAGGCCGTGTGACATCGATTTAACACTTTTAGCGGCACCAAATAATGCTGCTTGACTCAGTTTGACCTTGGACCCTAATTAATGTGCACAAAAAATGAAATGATAAGTCAGGTAAGGGTCACATACTGGTGTTCCTGTGCCTGGTAGCTGTTGGTACACTTGCACTCGCTTTGAAACATGATGTGGAAGCACTCATTGTGCCATCTCAAATAGTGGTTAGAGCTCAAAAATGCTAAATCTCTAAAGTGCTGAATGTGCAAATGAATTGGAAGTGGCCCATCAAGGCCTATTTAAGCTTGAAAGTTAGGGTTTTTTGACCCTCTTTAGTCATCCAACTAGGGTTTTGGACCCTCGATCCCGTTTTTCGCCCAACCAAGGGTCGTTTTGCATCATTTTTTCATGTTTTTGGCATTCTAGACCCTTTTTGGACCCGTTGGGAAGCTTGTCCTCTTTTTTCATGAGATCACCAAAAAATCCAAATTTTTGACCAATCTCTCGAGGGGGCAGTAAACCAATGTAATTCTTTCGCTGGGGCAACAGTGGGGCATCTGAAAAGAAAAATCATTTTTTTTGAATTTTGATCTTGGTAGTTTATTCTTTGAACCAACACAATGGGTACATTGGTTCAAAGAGGGGCAAAATGTAGACACCGAAAATATACAGATTGATCCTATACACTCGACCCTGATTTTACTAACACCAGTTAATCTTGAATCATCTCCTCTGCTAGTCATTTAATTAAATAATCTTTATTTAATTAAATTCATCTTATTTCATCTCTTAATTAAATAAATCAAATTTATCTAATTAAGTCATCATCTTCTATTAGTTAAATAAATCATGTTGTTTAGTTAATCCTATAGTCTCTCTTTTAATTAAATAATTCATTTTATTTAATTAATCTCTAAAGTCATCCCATTTAAATTAAATAAATTTATCTTTATTTGATTTAAAACTAACACCATTCTCTTTAATTAAATAAATTAAACTTTATTTAATTAAGTCTAAATTCATATTCCTCTCAACTTTGATTTAAATCAATCCAAAAATCTAAATCAAATTGTCACATCATCTAATCTCCTTTTAAATTAATCAAATCTTGATTAATCTTAATCTTAACCCCTCAAAACCTCTAGCTTTTGCAACTTGCACAAGTAAATCATTTTATTTAATTTACTAAATCTCCTATTTTCTCTCAACATGGCATCAAAGAGGGAATATTCTTCAAATTAAAAAATCCCTCCAAAAGGGCGTGTACATCCAACAAGGCATTAAAATCCTCTTACATGTCCTTTGCCTTGAACCAAGTGGCATTAAATCCATTTCTTTCTCCCTCCAACTTGTCATTTTATCAATTTTAAATATCCACCTAATAGCATTTATGTGCACATTCATCAACAATGTCCTCCACCTTTGTCCACTCACATGTTGACAAGTGACCTTTTGCTATTGGTTGGTCTTTTATCCCACATTCATCCCTTTTGCCTCTTTTTACATCATTCTCTTCTATAAATAAAAGGCTCTCATTTGGATTTTGGATCTAGAATCTTAGGAATTTTCATCCACAACTTCATGCAACATTACTATCTTCAAGTTTTGAGCAATCTCCATCCATCTTTATCCATTTTCATCCATTTTTCATGTTGTCATAGCTAGGTTATGGAGCAATTTTACCAAGGAGCATCAAATCTTAACCATTGATTATCAAGCTTGCAAGGAATTGGGAAAGGGCCATTTTCCACATCAAAATGACACCAATTCCCCCATGGGATTGAGAGTTTGATCAGTTAAATAGGATTTAATAGCCTTTTTTATCGTGTTCATATTATTTCTTGTTTTCATGTTTCAAATGGATTTCATGGGGAATGTTTCTAACTTGCATATTGGACTAATTGTGGGTTTTTTCTTTGTGTTTGTGTAGGTCTAGGACCACCATTCATAGGATAATTACGATCAATTGACCTTGCAAACATGAGAGTTGCAATATAGAAGGGTCAATGATGCATTCCTTTAAAATCATCAATCAATTGACTAGGGATGCTAGATTTAGGTTGAGTAGAGATGCCATGGCTCTCATTTCTGAGTGGGGCATTGGTATATCCAATGAACCAAGTTCTCCTACTTCAGGTTGGCAAGATTTGATGGGCATCCTCACCTACTCCCAAGATGTTGCAATGACAAGATTTTCCTTATGGAATGCATATATCAAGCTATGGGAGTCAATGCAAATATTGCCAACAAACATAAGCTTGGATGCCACAAGTTCCCCATGAAATTGGGAGAATATTGCTGTCTTCACAATTTGGCTGCAAAGGCAGTATGTGAAGAACCGAGTTACTTGAAGTTAGGATTATATACAACCCAAAAACACTTTGATTTGGAGCATAAAATGAATGGTCTAAATCCCATCATTTTTGATAAACATTACAATTTGTTGGAAGATTTTTGGATTGATTTATAGGATGAATATGATGTTAGGAGGAGGAGTTATGAAAGTTTGACCATCCCACAAATGATTGAGTATGGGGTGAGGAAGACATTCCTGATACATTATCAGATGATGGTGTAATTTTGGACCCCGGATATGAAGCAGGAAAGATAGGCACCAAGAACTTGGATCCGATAAACTGGGGTGAGGAGGAATTTTTTGATATTAAACAAATTTCTAGGATAGTGATGGATAAAATTATCTAATGGGTAGTTATGAGGATAAAGGAGCCATAGGTTCAAGATTCAAATAAGAGAAAGGCAGGAGGTACCCAAGGATACAAAAGAACTAAGAGGAGGACATATCCTAAAAAACAATTCAAATATTTGCCTTCTATCTCTGAAGGAGATGCTGTTCCAGAAGTACTTGTTCAAGAAACCCATGAATCATTGGGTTTGAGAAATACCACAACTGGAGAAGGATCTTCATCTCATCCTCCCCTCCCTGAAAAATCTTCTTCTGAAGTACCTACAGGGACCCTACATGAGCAAGCTGAAACTCTGAGGGGAAAAGAAAAGGAGATTGAAATTCATGATATAAATATCAATTTAGAGGCTACACAATTAGATAATGAGCCTCTTGTGACTCTTTCCACCGAAGATATTGAAGGTGTTGAGATCGAGCATGTCCTGACTCTAGAGGACCAATGGAAGCTCTTTGAAGAAGCAAAGAAGGAAGTAGATGGAAAAGCTAAAGCTGATGCAATAGCCAAACAATAGGAATTAGAGGCTAAATCTAAAGCTGATGCACTTGCCAAGCAACAAGAATTGGAAGCTAAGACAAAGGCTGAAGAATTGGCATGAAAAAATAAAGAAAGAAGATCTTCTGTTGCAATAAAGGGAAACAAAGTGGAAAGCTAAAGAAGAAAGAGATAAGTTAGCTCTATTACAAAAAATACATGAACTGGAAGAAGAAAAGGCCCAACAAAAGAGAGAAAGTGAAGCCATTGAGGCCAAGTTAAGAGCCATAGAATAAGCTTAGTGAAATAAAGAGGAAGAAGGGCTCGAATTAAGAAGATTTGAAGAAGAGGAACAAGCTAAGCGAGAGAAAGAAGCTACCAAAATGTGGGCAAAGGTCAAAGAGTAAGAGAAACAAAGAGATGAAATGTTAGAAGAAAGGAGGAAAGAAGAAGAAAGAGAGAAAGCTTAGGCTGAAAGGCTAGCCAAGGAAAAGGTAAAAAAGGAAAAGAATCAAGAGGTTTATTCTCAAGCTAAGGTAGCACTCTGGAAACCTATCTTTCCTACCACATATTCTTCTACACAAGTGGTAACTCCTCCTGCTGCCCCAACATGGTTAAAAATTAATTTGGAAAGAAAATAGATAGTACAACCCCAACCCCTTAACTAGGATGATGTGATGAAAGAGATTGAGAAGGAGAGGCCCAAGAAAAGGGCTAGAGTTCTTCATTCTACTAGGCTGATGGATGCCGGGGAGATTGTAGCTGAATGTGCCATTCCAATGGTTGATAAAGATAAACAAGAAATGTAGTTAAGTGATTATCAACTAGGCACGATGAATTTGGGGAGGCCTACAAGGAACCAACAAATGGATCTCATTGATATTGTAGCCTCTTCCACCAAATCAAGAATGGTAAAGGACGAGCAAAGAAAGGATGAGCTCAAATATTAGATTGACCAATTACATAAATTCTTGAAAGATTTGTCTTTTCCTATTTCTTCACAATATGCTGCTCCCGAGACACCAGTTTTGTTAAGTAAGAAAGAGGCATACAACCTTGTTGAAATGAGAAATAAGGTGAGAATGATGGATAGATGGATTGCTAGGATGAATTAGGAAGTAGAGGATTTACTTGTTGAGAGTTGTAAAACTCATCAAGGTGCACTAGCATTGTTTAATGATATGGTTTCACATGTTGAGACTCTTGGAAAATAAGAAGAGGAATATACAGAGTATGCAAGAAATTTGAAAGATATCAATAAACTACCAATATAGACCTTGTCAGAACAATCCATTCTTGAAGATCGAGGATAATGCAAAATTCATTGAAAAGATCATCAACATTATTAGATTCTGGTCTTCATTCATTTATGGACATAGAAATGAGGTGCAATAGGTTGGAAAGGATCTGCATGAGAAAGTTGAGGAATTGGGAGCAAGTATTGCTATACTTGTTAATGAAGACATCCCTGTGACAGATGGCCTCCTTCTTGATAAAATTAAAGAGAAATGGAGTGGTAGATTTGAGGAGGTAATGCAAAAAGGGGATGATGGTGATGAACTCTTGATGGATAGGCTCATGGATATCAAGGAAGAAATAAAGGCTACTAGAAGGGAGCTTATTAAACATGGAGATATGCAAGAATTTGCCTCTGCTGAAATGAAGAGAATAAAGTTTGAAGACAATTGGGTGGATGGGTCAAAGATGGATGTACTCCAACAAGTGTTCACTATTTATGATGAGTACATACTTGAGAAAAAAACACAAGAATAAAGTTGCAGTGACATATCCCTTTACCAGATAAGCATAAAAAAGGCACGACTAGATGGACAACTCCCTTTCCCATTTTGCAGGGTCATGACACGAGTCCAACTTGAGATCCCAACAGTTCTATCTTCCCCTCTTGAGTGTAGGTTTTGATAAAGATAATCAATTAGTAATTAAGGATCATGATGGAAAATCATCCTATGTTGCCCCAGTTGCTCCATAATTTGTGGATCTAAATTTTTGATAAGAGGAATTAGTGAAAAAATTGCCTATATGTAGAGTTTCTCTCCATTTTGTAAAGGTCGGATTATTGAGGAAAGGATTAGCCACCTAAAGAGAGATCTAGGATAGTTTTTCTAGTTTTTTAAAAGTTTTTACAATTTTTATGCAAATATACTTAGACATTTTTACAAGTTTTCAATACAGTTTATGTTGTTTCCATAATGAATTTCAATGGTAATGTTAATGAACAATAGTCATTTGTACGCCAGTGAATTCTGTGCATAAATGTCTCTTATTTGATGAAAATCAATAGAAGATTCCGAATATGAGACTATTTCATTGAGTTATCTGTTAATGCAATTTCTTTATGTTTGTTGATCTATATATTTTAGTAATGAGCTGGTGATATGTTTTGATTTGATTTCAAAGTTTAATGGTGATGAATTGTTATATGTCTTGAATTAGCACTATGAATGAATGAAGTATAAAATATTCTATGAATTGTATCATTTTATGGTTTTTTAGTTATTTGAAAGAAATGCTCATTATGAAGTTTATATGTCTGAATTAAAAGGAATTTACATTTATGTTTTCTGTTCCAAGATCCGTTCTATCATTTTTATGTTTATTTACACCCCCCAAAATGTTAAGTTAGTTCATATAATGTAGTTTACACCCTTTACCAACAAGCCCCTTGAATATTCCAGCTGCATAGGCCACTGAATAACATCAACACAATTGAGAAACAACTACATAGACCTTGGAAGATAGGTGGCTATAGGTTGTTTATCTTTTTCAGGAGAAATAGAGTAGCGATATTCTATTTTAATGTTGTTGTGTTATTTTGACCATCAACAAGTATGAACCCCTCATTTAAGTCAAACATTGGTCTTTTGGATTTGAACACTGATGAGGTAAAAATAACCTCATCATAATAAAATCTAGAAAGCTTACTTTTGCTAACTCAATCCTAAGCCTGTGCCAATTTATTAAAATTTAGGAGAAGTAATTGTTTATTTTAAGGAAAATTATGGTTTCTTTCTTTCTTTTGATCAATTGAGGAAATTTACCAAATCAAGTTTAATGGGTTGACTTGAGCATTTTTGTAGGAATAACAGGTCATCATGTGGATGTTGCAGAAGTTTAACCAACACGTGCTTCAAGAGTAATGTTGCGAACCCACTCCTAGATGCCTGGATGATGCACCGAAGATTTAGTTTCCGTTCTTTAAATTCTGTTGTTAAAAATTTATGGCTCTTCTCAAGCCTTCTTCATGTTTATGAGCTTTAAAGACATCAAAGTAAGTTTTAAGTTGAGGAAGACTTTTTTAATGGCTATCCATTCCATCTTAAATTTAGGATTTAGTTATAAAGTTATCTATAAGAATGTAATTTCACAAGTGATGAAAAAGAGAGAAGAAGTATCGTTATGCTGTTCACATGGTTTTTCAAATACTGCTGAAATGAGTTATCTAATTTCTGTCTATTGATAATCTGTTGAATTATGAGTGATGATGACTGTTCGTAATGGGTAGACTCCAAAAATAGTAGCTTATGTGATTTAAAGATGAGGTGTTAACCCGCGAGCTGGCCACTCAAGGGAATTAGTTTAGATAGATACACATTTTTCTGTTATGTTGTTTCATTTGTTAAAGCTAGATATCTGTTCAGTAGGATGTAATTAAGTTTGTTAAGAGTTGAGTCTGAAGTTCCAGAGCACCATTGTTTTAATTAGTACGAGTTATCTTTTGTAGTTGATAAAATATTTTATTGTTTAAAATGTTTCATTGTCTATTCACTTACTTTTTTGCTTCCATAGTATATCAGTTGTTTAGTTTGCTTGTTTCTATGCTTTCTAGTTTAGTTGTGTTGCTTTCTAAATTAGTTGTCTTATGCTTTTTAACTTAGTATTTCCTGTTCTTCTTAGAGTAAGATTATTTTCTAGTTAAATAGGAATGGCCTTAGATTAAAATTGATTCCGATAGTTTAAGATAAAACAAAAAATACAAATGAGTTATCCAAATCATCTACTTCTGCAAACTACCTTGGGCACTACCCGGTCGATTAATTGACATCCAATTATTCTAAAGTAGTAGGACCTAACAATAGCCTATCAATTTTTGGTGCCGTTTTCGGGGACCTTAAAAATCCTTTGTGCTTAAGTGTTATTAGGAGATGGTTTGAATACCAAGTTTTATGCCAAAATTTTCCCAGTCGGCTTCCTTTTCTGCATGGTCCAGAAAAGAGACCCTCACGGATGTTTTATACCAAAGACCCCCCCAAAATACGTACCAATCATACCTAGGGAAGCCCAAGGCTCAGATGACCACACTTCTAAAGAATTATTTGAGCCTACTCCACCTGAGGCTTTCCATTATTTACCTGTCGAGCAACTGGCATAACAAATAGTTATAGAGGAAAATGTTTTTGAGGAACATACTCTTCTGAACATCATGGGAGATCATAGAGCTGAACCTAACCTCAACCTCCTAGAACGTTTACCTATCCTATTACGTTGGATGCTGACACTGATACTATCATGAAGAACATTTCCCCAACCTTACTTCCAACCTTTCATGGTTTATCCTCAGAAGACCCAGACCAATTTCTCTTTGAGTTTAAAGTCCCATGTCAGACATGATTACAAGAATGAGAACCAAAAGTTGAAGCTCTTTCCGTCGACTTTAAAGGACTCAACAATGCGCTGGTTTATGGGATTGGGTTCTGGTAGTATAACATCCTGGGGGGAAATGGAGACTGTCTTCTTGCAAAACTACCAGAGTTACTGTAGGGTAAGTGATCGTAAGGAGGAGCTATTTAAATTGAGACAAAACAAGGATGAAATTTTAGAGGATTATCTTGATAGGTTCCTCTTCCTCTCCAAAAGATGTGGAGAAATGACCATTAGTGTTGAGATTCTCAAAACAATTTTTCTTAAAGGTCTTGATGATGGCGCTCAAAGAAATCTTGATTTAATGGGAAAAGGTGATGTATCTCAATCAACTCTTGAAGAAATATGTGAGTTATGTTGAAATTCCTCCCATACTCGGGGAGGAATCCACAAAACTAATCTTTTTAAAGGGTCTAACGAGATAGGTAAGCTCCGCAAAGAAATAGAAAATATGAAAAATGGAAATTCTCGTTCAGTTGAATACCACATTAGATGGTATACAAGCTAAAACTCGCAACCCTGAGACCTTGTCAATTTATTGTCTGAGGTGTCTGAATAAACACTTGTTGCACGAATGCCCCTTGGACAGAGTCAATGTTTGTCAAATTTGTGAGCAAAACCAACCTACAAATCAGTGTGAAATTTTGTTGGATATCAAGAATACTAAGAAAAAAACCATTCAGGTTGAAGAAGAGATAAATGCCTTAAACCAATGTCAAGGAGGTAGTTTCCCTTATGGACAGAATTCTAATTCTACATGGAGGCCACAAAATAACTGGGCTCACAACCAATGGACTGCATCTTGATATCAGTCACCTCCACCACAACCTAACTAGGGAACTCCTTATTGGGGATCCCTTGAATGGAAAAACCACACATGGGGAAATCAGCAATGGTCAAATCAACCCCAACAACAGTGGTATCAACAACATGTTGCCCCCCAATGGAATCGCGCATAAAATCATTTTTAAACTGAACCTAGGAGGAATCAACAATAGAATATGTTACCTCCAGCTCAAAACCCTCCTCAGAATGAGTAGGTAAATCAACCTCAGCTTCCAGCGCAACCGCTTCCCAATCCTAAGAATAATCACCAGAATACTCCAGTCTATTCTACCGAACATGAAAATGTTATAGGGCTTAATGCGATACACTTCAGAAATGTGCAGTTGCATTCTGGTCGAACTTTTCAACCTCCGACCATTGAAAAAATAGTGGAGGAATCTAAGCCTAAAATTCCAATAAAAGACACATTGTCTAATCAGGATACCACTCCTAAGGAAAAAGAGCCTTTTTCAGTGGTAGGGGCTGCTGACTTGTCTTAGGGGGAGGAAGTTCAGTCCTTAAGTCAACATAAGGAGGATCCTATTCCAAAGGAGAAAAGGATGGAACCATATCTAGAACGTTTAAAGTCCATAACTTTGGAAGATACTCCGAAAGTATCCTTGGCTACATAAACTGCGTTAATTCAGGAGATTAAGCAGTTACAAATTGAAGTTCCTTTATTGCAAGCAATAAAGGAAATTCTTGAAATAAACCAGTTAATCAAACAAATATGTATAAAAAAACTAGGTAGGAAGCCAAAAAAGATAAATACCATTCATATTGATGGTTATTTAGTTGATTTTCTATCTAGAAAGACTATCACTCTGAAATACGATGATCCTGGGAGTCCACTTATAACTGTTACAATCAATGAGGCAGCAATACCAAATGCACTAGTGGATCTAGGGGCATCTATTAACGTGATGATTGTGGATGTAATGGAAAAATTAGGTTTAACTAATTTATGTCCTACAATCACAGTCTTACAAATGGAAAATCAGTCTATAGCCATCCCTAAGGGCATCATTAAAAACATCCTTGTCAAATTTGATGGATGGGAATAGCCAGTCGAGTTCAAGGTAATCCAGTCGCTTACACCTAAGGATAGTTATCCTATAATTCTTGGAAGACCTTGGCTGGCCACGGTTGCTGGTAAGATTGATTGTAGGGAAGGGGGAATGACCATTTCGTATGGTCAAGATAGTAAACGTTTGTTCTTATATTCCCTTGCCAAGTCTACTGAGCATAAAAAGGTCTAGGTTGATTAACCTGAGGAAACCAATGGTTCAGAGAGTTTAGCCTCCCTAGGCATGGTAGTAATTAAACAACATGGGGAAGAACTAGAGGAAGAGTTAGTAAGCGACGTTGCATGACATGCTATAACCCCGAATGAGGAAGAAATGATGGATGCTCCAAGAATTTTTGGGCAACCAATTGATATAAGTGGAATGGAGCACAATTATGCTACAATGGGAATGTCGTGTCCCTTAGCAAATATGATTCCCAGAACAAGAAATTTCTTTGAATACGTCACGAGCTTTCACCAGCTTATACCTCATAATTGTCCTCTCAACTCGTTGTTGCAACCTATGTATACTGTCACCTTGGTCCATCTTGGAACAAAATCGATAATGCTATTACCAGGAAAAACTTTGAATATCAATAGATGGTTGACAGAAACTCAAGAGGATAAGTTGTTTAATATGTTGGTACAAAGGTCTAGAGATTTTGGTTGGGATTATACAGATATGAGGGGAATTAACCCAAGTGTTTGTACTCATCACATTTAAACTGACATCAGTATAAGACCTGTTCGCTAGCCACAAAGGAGACTCAATCCCGCATTAAAGGATTTGGTCAAAATTGAGATTGAGGAAATCCTTCGTGTTGGATTTATTTATCCAATATTTGATAGTAAGTGGGTATCACCTATGGTGGTAGTCCCAAATAAAAATGGGAAGTGGAGAATTTGTGTAGATTATCGAGAACTCAATAAAGCCACTTATAGAGATTATTTTCCCCTACCATTTGTTGATCAGGTTTTGGAAAACTTGTTTGGGAGGAAATATTTCTCCTTTCTTGATGGATTTAGTGGTTACAATCAGATACAGGTTGCTCCAGAAGATGAGGACAAAACCATGTTTACCTACCCATGGGGCATGTTTGCATATAGAGTGCTTCCTTTTGGAATGTGCAACGCTCCAATGACCTTCCAGAGAGCCGTTCTTTCCATATTTTCTGCTCTCATTAATGATTGTGTCGAGGTCTATGGGTCAACATATGATGAAGCTCTTCAGAACCTAGATCAAGTTCTACAAGTTTGTGAGGAAAATAGACTATCCCTTAGCCATGAAAAATGTTTAATAGTGGTGGAACAAGGAATAGTCTCGGGTCATTATATTTCCTTTGAGGGAATAAAGGTCGACGCTAAGAAAATTGAAGTCATCCAATAGTTGACTATCCCTCAAACTAGGACAGATGTGAGAATTTTTCTTGGACATGCTAGTTACTATAGAAGGTTCATTGAAGGCTTCAGTAAAATTGCAGCTCCTATGTTTTCTCTTTTATAGAAAGATGTAGAATTTGTTTGGACACCTAAGTGTCAGCTATCATTTGAAACCATAAAGGAAAAGCTTATCTTTGCTCCCGTTCTGTAAGGACCAAACTAGAGTATTCCCTTCCATATCTATGTAGATGCATCTGAAAATGCTATTGGTGCAGTTCTGGGACAAGAAGATGAGAGCGGAGGAAAGTATGCTATATATTTCATCAGTAAAAATCTTACTCTTTTAGAAAGGAATTATACAACAACAAAAAATAAATTTCTAGATGTTGTTCATGCCATTAAGAAGTTCCGCCACTACATTACGAGGTATAAGGTTACGGTTTATACAAACCACATGGCTGTGAAGTACCTAATGAATAAACCCATAGTTAATGGTCGAATTATGAGATGGTTATTGCTCCTTCAGGAGTTTAATGCCACGATTATTGATAATCTAGGGAAATATAATGTGGTAGCAGATTTTCTGTCATAAATCAAACATGAAGAAGATGACAATACTCCTGTACAAGATGATTTCCCAGATGAAAATCTTTTTGCAGTTTTTGTAAAATCACCTTGGTTTGCAGATATCGCTAACTATTTAGCTGCTTCAGAGGTACGTCCTGGATTCATGACTAAGCAAAAAAAGCGTCTAATCAGGGAAAGTGCCCCGTTCAAGTGGATTAACATAATTCTATTTCATTGTGGGCCTCATATGATCCTATGAAGATGTGTGAGAGTGGATGAAATCTACAACATTCTAAGTGTCTATCATGATGATCCTTTAGGAGGGCATTACTTTGTAAAGAGAACTTCCCATAAAGTCTTAGGTTCCGGATACTATTGTCCCTCAATGCATAAAGACATTAAGAAATATGTTCATCATTGTGATGAATGTCAGAGGGTAGGAAGACCAACTGCTTCATCAGAAATTCCATTGCTGCCATAGGTAGTGCTCGAACCATTCGAGAAATGGGGTTTAGATTTTATCAGACCCATAGATCCTTCCTCTCAAGGGAAAGAGTACATATTGGTTTGCACTGACTACCTGATGAAATAGGCTGAAGCTCAAGCCTTACGTGTAGCTAGGGAAGAGCAAGTCGTCAACTTCCTCTATAATAGAATCTTCCTTAGATTTGGAGCCTCTCGAACTATCGTCACTGATCAAGGACCCCAATTTATGTCCAAGGTGCTCTTAGCATTTATCAACCATTTTTAGGTAAGCCATAGGAAGTCATCTCCTTACCACCCTCAAGTGAACAACCAGGTAGAAGTAACTAATAGAGAGCTTGAAAATATTTTAATGAAAACAATTTCTTCTGGAAGAAAAGAATGGGCCAAGAAAGTCCCTGAAGTCATATGGGCATACAAAAGACTGGGCCAAGAAAGTCCCTGAAGTCGTATGGGCATACAAGACAACCTGGAAATCTACGACTAGATTCAACCCCTATGAGCTCATTTTTGGGAAGAAGCCTCTTCTTCCCATTGAATTTGAACTACAAACTCTATGAAAAACTATGGAACTAGGTCTGGATTTAAAACAAGCCCAAGTTGAACGAGTTATGCAACTAAGTGAATTGGACGAGCTTCACCTAGACGTCGTCCATCAAACTGAACTAATTCAACATCAATGGAAAGTATGGCTTGACAAACATATTAAGGAGAGGGAGTTTCATAATGGAGACTGGTCCCTTCTATTCAATTCAAGATACAAAGATCATAAGGGAAAGCTCAAGACTCATTGGTTGGGACTTTATGAGATTGATGAAGTCTTTTCGAATGGAACTATTCGGTTGAAACCAATTGATGGTGACACATGCACCCTGTTAGTTAATGGTCATCGCCTACATGTCTACCATAATCCGGTCAACAAGGAGGACTTTTCAAGGATGGTGGAAATGCAGGGCGAGGTCCAATGTGTTGACTCTGCCAAGGCATAGTCTATTTGGTAACAATGTTGTTAAAAAAATAAAATAAAAAATTATTTTCAAAAATGTGCAATAAAAGGACATGTATGCCAAGATATTTCCCTTCATTAAATTTTTCTTTTTTTGGACTTAGCTAATTTTCATTCCTTTTTGCAAGACTTCTTCAATACGAGAAAATAACTTCCGGAGCACCCTTCAAAGATGCTTCAGAACATTATGATGCCAGAGCCAGATGCTCTGGAACCAGACGGTTTTCATACCCGATGCTCCAAAAATTGTACAAAGCTCATCATGTTGAAAAGGCGTTTTGCACTAAGGTTAAAAGATATTGAAGTTCAAAATTCCTTATGATATCATTCCGTTGCTACTCTAGAACCTTTCATTCCGTTGCTGCTCTGATTGCATCTTTCAACGATGCTCCAGAACCTTTCATTCCATTGCTGCTTTGGCTGCATCTTTCAGTGATGCTCTGGAACCTTTCATTCCAGTTTTGCTCCAACTACATCTTTCGACGATGGTCCGGAACTTCCATTTCATTTCTTTTCATCTTCATCTTTTGGCGATGCTCCAGAACCTTCATTTCATTTCCGTCTCAGATGCGTCTCACATCGATGCTTCTGAACTTATCTGCCTTTTTTTTATCACAAATGCAAAACTCTTGCATGCTCCAGAACTTATGTATGAGTTTCGAGTGCGATGTCAAAATTGCGTGCTCCGGAACTTATCATTTGTATTCTGCCACCTTTTTCAAAAATTTAAATTTCGCGATTCTTCTGCCAGAATATCTCATACATATGTCTTTCTATTTTTTCTTTAGTCATAAATACGCCACCCAATTTCATACTCCTCATTCATATCTCTATCACCCATATAATTCCGCACCCATATCATAATAAATCCCCCGTCACCTCAGCCAATGCCTTCACGTCATCCTGTCAAATCTGTAAGGTATAAGATCTTCGAACGATCACTGAACGCAAGTAAGTATTAATTTTCACTTTAAGTAGGTAGTTATTTTTGAATAAAGAATAATTAATTGGCACAAAATTCACTCCCAATTTAGCAATTTGTTCCACTCGGTGATCAACTACTTATACAACAAAGCCTTTTGCATGCCTCCATGTAGATTAAAAATCATTGAAGAGTAAGCTGCAAATAAGACAAATAAGTGATTTTAGAGGCAATATTTTCAAAAGTGCTGCATGAAAGATTTGTGCCAGAATTGAAGTCTTTTCCAGAGTGGAAAATAAAGAAATGGGGGGTGGTAAAAGAAAGGCAGAGCTGGATTTAGCAGAAAAGTTGTTAGGATTGAGCAATATCTTCAGGTTGTTCAAAGAAGCAGACTGGTTAAACTTCATCAAAAAATTTGAGGGCTATAACGAAAAGCTGGTAAGCTCTTTTGCTGAGAACTACACTAATGGCGAGGTGGTAGTTCATGGGAAGAATTTCAAGGTAAGTTGCAAAAGTATTTCCCGCTTATCTAGATTAGAGAATACAAGCATAAAAATAAAGGAAATCTCTTAAATTACGTACCAGAAATTATCTGAATTGTTTGTTAGAGAGGGAGACCCACACCCAATGGTAGTAATAAGTACCAGGGGAAAAAATGAAGGGTTCTAGAGAACCTCCATATTAGAACCTTGGGGCACTGCTGTTGCATGGATTATAAAGTATTTTACTTGTGAGGGTCAGCTAACTGTAGTTGTAGGACTTGCCTTTCGTATGTTGACCCATTTACGTCATGGGAAGGAGGACCCAACTCTTAGGGTTAACATGCCTGAATTCTTGTGTGATTCCTTAAACACTTCCATAGAAAGGTATAAAACAGGGACTGAGCCTTTGAAACATCATGGGTTAATTCAACTAATCTACAAGTACCACTTCCGTAAGAAACTTGAGGGAAAATGGGAGAAGCCTGCAATTGTAAGAACCATAGAATTAGGGGAATCGTCCCACCAGGCTATTACACCATCCAGAGCAATTTCCCCTAAGGGATCTCTAGCTCCAGAAGCTCTTAATCCCACCACTTCTAGTGAGGATTTGCTAAACCTCTTCAGGGATGAATTCAAAACCCCTGACCTGCCAGAATAGGTTGATATTATTTATTCTGACACAAGTAAACCCAGAAAGAAGAGAAAGGGGAAAAATAGAACACCCGTCACTTTCCAAGAATTGCCTCCACTCAGAAGGAGTAAGTGGTTAGCTTCTAATTTCTCTGAAACCCCAATACAAAGTAAGGAGGGAAGTTCACAAAAGAAAAAGCCTAAGCGACCACCTGAGCCCATAGAGATTTTAGAGCTTGCTAGTGAAGAGGAGGTACCCCTAAATAAAGAAGGCTTAGGTGAAGAGTTTCCTTCCCACTCTGCACATGTGGAGGAAATATTCAATGATGAGATTTAGGGAAGAAAACCTGAGGGGGATGACAGTGTGCCAGAAAATTTGTCACCCATTGTGAATAAAATTGTTGAAACAGCTGAAACAAGTAGTGCCATTGCTGAATTAGAAAAGTGTAAAGTAGAAATTGATGATTTACAAAGACAATTGTCTAAAGTTAACGAACTTATAGAATTGTAGAAAGAAGAATTTACTGTGCAAATAGTTATAATAAATAAAAGAGACCAAGAAATACAAGGCTTGAAGCTTCAATTGCAGGAAAAGGACTCACTAATCTATAAGTTACAAGAGAAAATGCAAGAACAAAATCAAAAGCATAAAACTTATAGTGTTGACATTTCAAACAAAGATGCAGAGATGGAAAGAATAATTTTTTTTTTTGTGCTTATGCTCACAACTTTCGAGGAGGACAAGAAAACAAAAACTGAAGAGTTGAATGCTTCCATCAGCAGGGTAGTTGAACTAGAACAAGACTTGAAGGAATGCACTGTAAAACCTCAAATGGAGTCCAAAGAAATTCAGACTGAACCAGTTGTAACTAATTGGTTCCAGGTCCGCATTCCACCATTGCTAATGAAATGGATGGAAAAGTGTTACTTCCTTAGGAATTTCCAAGCTGAAAATTACAGGCTAAAGAAGGAACTGGTGCTCCTGAAGGAGTCATTTCATAGGGCCTATAGAGGAAAGCAGGATGCATGTCAACTAGTGGACTGTTTATTGAATTATAGAAGACCATCAAGAATTTACTCAATGTTTTTGAATGAAAAATGGCTAAGATGGAAATTGTTTAGGATCTATAATGATCAGCCCTACAAGCCTAATGATAAAGAGTTTGCTAAAATATTTGTAGAGTCAACTCCTAAAGACCAAGATCTAATTTGTGAATTCTTTCTGCATGACTTGTTATTAGAAAATCACATAGATTTCTTCATCAACTTGTTTGTAGGAGAGGTAGAACTGAGAGCATTTCTCTTCACCATGAGGAATCAAATTCATTGGCAGGATCAAACAAAACAATTTGCATAGACAGAGATAACAATGGGTCTCCAAATAAGATCCCCAAATTCAAGGCCTGATGGGTTCAAAGCTACATTTTTGTCTCTCGTTGTTAATTATAAAATGAAGGAAAGGTATGACAACAACCTCAAGCTGTGTTATGATAATTTCATGGGAAATGGATAGAAGTTGATTGGAAAAGCATGGCATGCTTGCGAAGAAAGATTCATCCCTCTACCAACTTACTTAAAGAAAAGAGAGGTTATTTCCCCTCTAAATATTAGGTGGTCATTCAGAAGGGCATATGCCTTAGTTAAAATACTGAAGACTCTAAGGACAAAATGGATAGGAATGAAATACAAACCTTTCTTGCTACTCAATCCACCCCCAACCTTCAATATTTCCATAGATCAGAATGATGGACTTTTCAATGAATGGAGGGAGAGTGTGATGTTTCACAGAGGGTTCATTCATAACCCTAAAGCTTTGGATGCATCAGACAGGGAGACACATGATCTCAGTACTCTTTATGAGGAATGGAATAGGACTCAAGGGTTTAACTATGGAGCAGGAGGACCTACCAAAAATTAGGTAGGGGAGGAAATGATGAGGTAAAAATAATCCCATCATAATAAAATCTGGAAAGCTTACTTTTGCTAACTCATCCTAATCCTATGCCAATTTATTAAACTTTAAGAGAAGTAATTGCTTATTTTAAGGAAAATTATGGTTTCTTTCTTTCTTTTGATCAATTGAGGAAATTTACCAAAGCAAGTTTAATGGATTCCTTGAGCATTTTTGTAGGGAATAACAGGTCATTATGTGGTTGTTGCAAAAGTTTAACCAACATGTGCCTCAAAAGTAATGCTGCGAACCCACTCCTAGATGTCTGGATAATGCATCGAAGATTTAGTTCCTGTTCTTTAAATTCTGTTGTTAAAACTTTATGGCTCTTCTCAAGCCTTCTTCATGCTTATGAGATTTAAAGACATCAAAGTTAGTTTTAAGTTGAGGAAGACTTTTTCAATGGATATCCATGCCATCTTAAATTTAGGATTTATTTATAAAGTTATCTATAAGAATGTAATTTCACAAGTGATGAAAAAGAGAGAAGAAGTATCATTATGCTGTTCACATGGTTTTTCAAATACTATTGAAATGAGTTATCTGATTTTTGTCTATTGATAATCTGTTGAATTATGAGTGATCATGACTATTCATAATGGGTATATTCCAGAACTAGTAGCTTATGTGATTTAAAGATGAGGTGTTAACCCTTGAGTTGGCCACTCGAGGGAAGTAGTTTAGATATATAAGTATTTTTCTTTTCTGTTGTTTCATTTGTTAAAGCTAGATATCTGTTCAGTAGGAAGTAATTAAGTTTGTTAAGAGTTGAGTCTGAAGTTCCAAAGCACCATTGTTTTTATTAGTATGAGTTATCTTTCGTAGTTGATAAAATATTTTATTGTTTAAAATGTTTCATTGTCTGTTCACTTACTTTTCTGCTTTCGTAGTATATCAGTTCTTTAGTTTTCTTGTTTCTATGCTTTCTAGTTTAGTTGTGTTGCTTTATAAATTAGTTGACTTATGCTTTTTAACTTAGTATTTCCTATTCTTCTTAGAGTAAGATTATGTTCTAGTTAAATAGGAATGGCCTTAGATTAAAATTGATTCTGATAGTTTAAGATAAAATAGAAAATATAAAATGAGTTATCCAAATCATCTTCTTCTGCAAACTGCCTTGGACATTGCTTGATCGACTAATTGACATTCAATTATTCTAAATTAGTAGGACCTAACAACAACCTATCAAAAAATTTAGAGGTCTAGCATGTTCTTGAACACCTTGGTATTGTCAATGAAGTTTTTCTAGTTTCATCTAGGGTAAAAAAAACACCTCCATCCATTCTCAAAAAATTTTACAAAAACCCATCTCAAAAATAACTTTTAGAACTTTTGAAAAATCATCTATGATTGACTTTTGGTAAATCCTTAGATCAAAATCAAAATAGTCTTATTTAGCTAGGTGTGTGGGAATGAATCCTTTCTCACACATTTAGTTAAATTAGCACCCCTTTTGGGAAAGTTAATTCTAAGATCACATCTAACATCTTGGGATCTACGAGTTCATTATCCAAATCAAACCAATCAAAATAAAAAAATCCTAAGGTCTAGTATTGATCCAAAGTTCTAAAAAAGTTCAAACATTCACATCTTTCATCCCCCATTTATCATCATCATCATTTGATCCTACAAAATCCTAGAATTTCCTTTTGTACCTAAAGTTTAGATCAACCAAAGGAGTTAGAGGTTCACCTCCCATATTCCTAAAAGTTGATCCCAATTTTATGCTCCAAACAAGCTCACATTACAATAAGATCATGAAGAAAAAAAAATAAATATCAACCTCAAGTGATTTAAGTCAAACAAAATTCAACCCTAAGGTATCTATCAACCCTCCACTTAATCCCCCTCAACTACCTCAAGATCCTCAAGAGGGAGGATGCCAAGTGGAGGATGTCACAAATAACTTCAAAGAGATGTTCCAAGATGAAATACTTGAACTAGTTCAAAATCTTGAAACTCACAAACTTGTCAACACATCCATGAGGATAAATCCCACCCAATACATGTTGGAATTGGCAAAAGAAGGGGCTAAAATCCCTTCCAATTTTTTATGTGAGTACTATTGTTGAACAACCTTTGGAGAAAATAACACAAAAATCATTCATGCCTTCATTTCCAGGAATCATCCAACCAATCAATCAACCCTCATCATCTCACGCCCCAAGTCAACCTATTATTACCAAGGGAATTTCACTACTCCAAGCCCTTCAAGGGAATCCACTTGTCAACAACCAAAATTTGGAAGCTAATACAACATTGGGTATGCCAAACACTGTCCCACAAGACCCTAAGCAACCATATGTTCCGCTCATCTTCCATGATACAAATAATTCATGCACTTTTTATGCCAGCAACACATACTCTATTGATACACAAGCATACAATCCCAACATATCTCAAGGACAAGTGGATATTTTCAATGCTTCATCCTCACTTCCACAAGGTAAAAAATCAAAAATATTCCCACCATTCCCTATCTTGATACCATCATCCACACCAATTCAAGGTATATGCCAAATACCTTCATTAAACACATCAATCCAAAACCAATCAAATCAAGTCAACCCCCCAAGCACAAATTAAATCAACACATCTATCATACAAAATCCTCCAAACGTTCCAATGATATCACAACAACAAATGGCATCAAACCAAATCCCTCAACCAATCATCACATCATCTACAACACCTCAAACATCCCAAAATCTAGTCTCCCAAGGATTAGGCATATCAACCACACCATCTATCAACCAATCCATTATCATTACACAACAACCACCTCAAGAAAAACCTCAAGAAACACCTGAACAACCACCCCAACAACCTCTTACATCACATCATCTCACACCATCCCACAAAATCCCTCACCTCCACCTTCAGATCCAAAAGCAACAAATTAGTATAGTATCACATTGCAAGCAACGCAACAAGCTTACCAAAAGGCCTTACAACAATTTCAAGCCCAACAAGCTCAATCTCAAGAACAAGGTCAAGGTCAAGCACAAGCACATGCACAAGCAAAAGCACAAGCATAAGCACAAGCAAAAGCACAAGCACAAGCACAAGCACAAGCACAAGCACAAGCACAAGCACAAGCACAAGCACAAGCACAAGCACAAGCACAAGCTCAAGCTGAAGCTCAAGCCCAAGCACAAGCGCAAGATTTTCTACAACAACAAAAAGCTGCATGAAAAGCACAACAAGCACAGACACACACCCAAGCACAAGTTCAATACCAAGCACAACAAGTGCAAGCGCATGCCTTGTTATAATAACAAGCTTATCACAAGCATTGATAGCACAACAACAACAAACAACACAAAAACATGCCCAATAATAGGCACTATTAGCACAATGACAATAGAAACAAAAAAAATCCCAACAACAAGCATTGTTGGCACAACAACAACAACATGCATACCAAAAAGCATTGCTCACACAACAAATTTTCCAAAAACATTTTACAAATACACAACAAAATGCATTGAACCTTAACACGCAAGCCACCCCATCCTTCACCCAATAAACCATACCATCCCAAAACACATACATTCCACCACCTGATCCACAAAATGATCTTTCCACATAGGTCAAGTTTCTCTCACAACAAATACAAGAAATATAATTAGGAAAGACAAAGAAATCACAAACACAAGGAAATTTTGTGCCCCTATCCATTTGATAGAAGCATTGCTATGGTTCCATTCCCACCAGGATTTGAAATACCAAAATTCAACAAATATCGAGGAAATTGAAATACTGAGGATCACATCAGAGAATTCCACGTACATTGTATGGAAGTATCATATGATGATTGCTATTTGATGCGACTCTTCCCCAAAAGCTTGGTTGGTCCAGCAATGGAATGGTTCTCCTGCTTAACCCTTGGAATCAAAAAGTTCTAAGAAATCATGGACTTGTTCATAGAAAACAACTCATTTAACTTAGGCATGAAAGTGAGCTTGAAAGAAATTTCCGACCTAAAATAGGCTAAGGGAGAGACATTTGTTGCTTTCTTACAATGATGGAGATCCAAATCCAACAAAAACAAATGGTCCATGCTAGAGGAACAAAAAATTGAAACCATCATCTCTAATCTTGAAGGGAAGCTATACTTCCATTTGAAAATTTAATGCATCACAACATATGATCAACTGATCCCCAAGGCTCTCAACATTGAATGAGCCCTCATAGCACAAGGGTGCACACCCGTGTACCAAAACAATAGACCATCAACAAACTACAATGACAAACCTCGTACATGGGCTAAAAATAAAAATGTTACCAATGATGGTGTAGTTGATGCCAAAGTTGTTATTAGTGCTCCAAGGAAAAACACACAAATATACCCACAAAACACTCATCAATTGCAAATCAACACACAACAACCCATTTATAGAAACACCCCACAAACAAATCCATCAAAATAATAACTAAATAACTAAACATTCAACAATGTGAATGCTCAAGGAGGATCACCCCCAAGGAACAAATATCCACCAAAACACAAGTATACACCATTAGGGGAATCCATTGAATCTATCATGCAACAACTAGTGCAAGAAAACCTCATCACACTCCCTATCTATAAAAATTACCAAGAACCTCAAGTTAGACCACCGTGGTATAATGAGAATCACCTTTGTGATTTTCACAAGATCAAGGGACACACAACATCTAGTTGTATAAGACTCAAAAATCTCATCTAGGACCTCATCGACAATAAGACCTTAACCATTGAACAACAACCAGGAAATCAAGATCTCAAGATATACATGAATCCCATTCCAGATCACAACAAAGGGAACACCAATGGAAAAGGAAAGAGTTACAACAATGTAAACCATATCTATGACCATGTTGTAGCATCATTGGATGAATGGGTAATAGTTACTAGTATCAAAGGGCCTAGAGCCAAGTGTGGAGTCACCACACATACCGACAATATTTATATCCCAGGACCATTTCCACCACCAAGAGCACCACCTGCCAATCTGAAATCTAACCCTAGTGGCTATAAGGTATTGGAACAACTAAAAAAGATCCTCACCCAAATATCCATCATGGAGTTGCTTAAAATATTGCCTGCACATAGGGATATTCTAGGGAAGACCTTATTTGCATCCTCCATTCCCACAAACATTGATATAGACCAATTTCAAGCTATGGTCGAACTCATTACTAGACCACATATCCTTACATTTTCTGAGAATGACCTCCCGATGCAACCATCACATAACCGTGCACTCCATCTTGAGGTCTTGGTACATAAGAATAAAGTCAAGAGAATCTTGGTGGATGGGGGTGCAGGTTTAAATATTTGTACCTTGAAACTAGTCAAAAATCTAAGCTTTTGAGAGGATGTTATTGAAAAAGGGAAAGGTATCACCATTAGGGCTTATGATGATCAAGAATGAGTGTCTCAAGGCATCATTGAACTCCCCATTCAAGTGGGGCTAGAAATCATGGAAACCACTTGTCAAGCCCTTGACCTTGACCTTCCCTTCAATATTATCCTAGGGCGTCCATGGATCCATGGGATGCAATCTGTCACATCTATATTCCACCAATGTGTAAAATTCCCTTACCATAATCAAGGAGTTAGGATCGATGGTGACCCCAAACCTTTCTATTATTTTAGGAATATAGAATCCAAATATTACAAGATCCCCCAAGTTCCAAAAAATGATGAGGGACCCACATCCCCCTATGTCGACCCATCCACTTTAGCCTCCACATCTGAGACAAAGACACCTTCCATCTCGACTCTCCCAGACATTAAGGTTGTAATCCAAGATAATGGGTGTGAGGACTATAAATTGACGAAGAGTGCCTTTGTGATAGGAGATTTACCTTAATATCTTATATCTCATAGAAAAATGTAGCCAATCGACACATCTTATACCTTCAGAGTAGAACCTACCACCTTCAAAAATTGGGGAGACCTAAGCAAAGAGGTGGTGGATGAAAAGGATATATTAATCTTGTTGTATTAAGATGAAATACCCGTCCCCATTCTTTCAATGGAGGAAAGCAACAAAGGTCTACAATTAATGCTTGGCTGGGGCTACAACAAGAATGAAAAGCTCAAGGAAAATAAAAATGGCCTATTAGAACCTATCATTCTAGAGAAGCACCTTAAGAATATTGGCCTTGGATGTACCCCTATGAGTATAACCATTCTTGGCAAGCGTACCCCTCTTAAAGAAGTCAAAGCTCCTCCTCAATTACCGATATCCACTGGCCTACCCCTAGATAAATATACTTTCAATATAATTGACCTATATGAGGAGGATTCAAATTTCTTCATGATCACCACCATGTCATTTGAGTCAAGCAACCCAGTCACTGAACTAAAACTCATTTACCCCCAACTCATCGACTGTGACCAACGAGGGCCACCGATCTTAGATACATTAAAAAAAATGAGGATCTCTCAAAATTCATGGGACTAAGCGATAATATACCATATGGAGATCAAAAATTAGGGTTTGATATAGAGCTGGATACACATGTGTACTACGGGGAAACGATTGAATTTCTTAGTCATAAAATTGAAAATCTAAGAGTAATGCCTCGATCCTTAAGTGAAAACTACACTATGACACTTTCTAATCCAAAAATAGTATAAAAAAAGGACACATCCAATGGTGAAAACCTCTTTGAGGCGCTAAAGGATGAGGGATTCAATCTTTTCCTTAGTGCCATCCATCAAGAGAAATCAATAGTCCTAGCAGAGAAGTGCAACCCAATAAATTTGGGAACTGAGGAAACTCCGCACATCACTTTCTATGCCGAGTCACTTTTGACTAAGGAGAAAGAAAACCTAGTAGCATTCCTAAAGGAAAGAAAGGTGAAATTTGCATGGACATATGTCGACATTCCAGGCCTTTATCCAGAAGTAGTGGTCAACCATCTAGCAGTCTATCTAGAGGCAAAACCTATGAGACAAAAAATGAGAAAGATGCATCCGCAAATTGCCTTATTGGTCAAATTTGAGCTACAAAAACTCCTTGAAATCATCTTCATATGACCCATTGATTATCTAGAATGGGTTTACAACCTAGTACTTATTTTTAAACCCACTGGGGGCATCCAAATCTGCACTGATTTTAGAGACTTGAATAAAGCATGTCCTAAGGATGATTTCCCCCTCTCTAACATAGATATGATTGTAGACCTAACAACGAGGCATGAAATGCTATCATTGATGGATAGATTATTTAGGATACAACCAAATTATGATTGTAAAAGATGACCAACATAAAATAACCTTCACTTTTCCATGGGGTACCTACTATTGGAATATGATGCCATTTGGGCTAAAGAACACTAGAGCTACATATCAAAGGGCTATGAATTTGATCTTTCATGACATGATCCACAAATCTGTAGAAGACTATGTGGATGACATGCTAGCCAAATTAAAGAAACTTCAAGACCACATATCGACACTAGGCCCAATCTTCGATAAACTAGAAGATTATAAGGTATGATTAAATCCCAAGAAATGTGTCTTTGGAATAACTTCAGGAAAGCTCTTGGGATATATTGTGTTGATAGGGGAATCAAAATAGACCCTGCAAAATTCAAGGAAATCTTAGACATGGAGGCTCCACGAACACTGAAACAACTAAGAGGCTTGCAAGGAAGACTTCAATCAATCCAGAGATTCATAGCACAATTAACAGATAAAACCATCCCATACTCTCATCTCCTCCATAAAGGGGGTAACATATAAGTGGGATGAGAAGTGTGATCAAGAATTTAATCAAATCAAGGAATACTTGTTAACACCGCCAATCCTCATGCCACCAATCCTGAACAAACTATTGATCCTTTACATTTCAGCTATGATAGTAGCTCTTGGTGCTCTTCTAGCTCAACATGATGAAACATGGAAAGAAAGAGCTATCTAATACATAAGTAGAATCTTGGTGGGAAATGAGCTAAAATACACATTCATTGAGAAAGCTTGTCTTGCAGCCATGTTTGCATCATAAAAATTCAGGCACTATATGTTGGCCCACTAGATTAAGCTTATCTCCAAGATTGATCCCCTTAAGTATCTCTTATCCAAAGCAATGCTCATAGGATGAATGGCTAAGTGGGTCATGATCTTGACATAGTATGACATTGAATACGTGGAATGAAAATCCATCAAGGGATAAGTAATTGTAGATCAATTGGCCGATGCACCTATATATGCCGAGAACCCACTAGTATCAAGTTACCAGATGAGTCAATCTTCAACCTAAATGTCGTAGACCATTGAAAGGTATACTTTGATAGATCATACACGCATAATGGGTTAGGAGTAGGAATCCTCTTCATCACACAATAAGGGGATTGTATCCCAAAATCATATAGGTTGTCTTTCCCTTGCACCAATAACATTGTGGAGTATGAAGCTCTTGTCATAGGACTTCAAATTACAATCAATGAAAAATTATGGCATTCAAGATTTATGGGGATTCACAACTAATTATCAATCAAGTCAATGTTGAATATCAAACTAAGGATGATAACTTACCCCATACAAAAAGCTGGTGGAGGATCTCAAGGATTTCTTCATTGACATAATATTTGAGCAAATATCGAGGGTAAACAATAGAGCAGCTGATGCTATGGCTACAATTGGCTCATTGCTAGATATCCCAGGGAATGTCCATAAACATGAATTCCTCATAGAGCAGCTTCTCATACTAGCTTTTGAGGTACCAAAATCTGAGTTCGTGTGTGAAATCATTGGTCTTGGTGATCCTTGTGTGAACCCCAATCCTATACCTACACAAACACAAGAAACAAACACATTATTAGGTTCATATGAGAGTAAGAACAAGGATTCCCCATGAAATTCATTAGAAATGCTCAAAGATAAAAAGAAAATGAAGAACAAGATAAGAAACTAAGTTAAATCCTATTTAAGCAATGCAAATCCTTAATCCCATGGGTGAATTGGTGCCAATTATGTGTAGAAATTGGCCCTTTCCCAACTCCTTTGTAAGCTTGATGATTTGATGGAGATTGATCCAATTTATTGATGAAGAACAAGATGTTTTCTTGATAAAACTTGCAATAACCTAGCTATGGTGATGGCAAATGCTCAAGAAAATGGATGAAATTGCTCTAAATGTGAATATAATAACTTTGCTTTCAAATCGTGGATGAAGAATGAGAAGGAAAGCCTCTTATTTATAGATGTAATTGAGAGAAGAAGGGGAAAAATAGATGAATGTGGGATCATTCACCATACAATGGACAAGTGCCACTTTTCAAGATGTGAATGGAGGAAGGTTGAGCACATTTTTGTGATTGTGCACAATAAATGTTATTAGGTGGCATTTTAAATTCATGAAATGACTTGTTGAAGAGGGAAAGAAAATGACTTAAATGCCACTTGGATCAATGCACAAGGACATGTGAGAGGAATGAATGTCTTGTTGGATGTACAAATCCACTTGGAGGGATTTTCAAAGTTGGAGTAATATTCAATATGCCATGTTGAGAGAAAATAGGGATTTAATTAATTAATTAAATGTATTTTCATGTGCAAGTGGCAAAATCTAGAGAAATTTAGTGATTGAGATTAAATTAATCAATATTTGATCAATTTAATGAGAGATTAGGTGATTTGACACCTTTGACTTAGATTTTAGGATTTAAATAAATCAAAGTTGAGAGGAATAATGATTTTAGATTTAATTAAATAAAGGATTTTCTTTATTTAATTAGAGAGATGATGATATTAAATTAAACAAAGTTTAATTTATTTAATAAAATGACCTTAGGGATTTTAATCAAATAACATGAATTATTCAATTAAATGGAGATGGAGGGTTAATTAAATTAAATTGATTAATTTAATCAATATGGAAGAAATACTTAATTAGATAAATAATGATTTATTCAATTAAGGGATGAAAGGTGATGATAAACTGAGAAGGTGATTCAGGATGAAATGATGTTAGTAATCGGGATCAAGTGTGTCGGTCAATTTTCCATGTCTACACCTTGATACCATGACATATTAACCTACTTGAAAATAGGAGTCCTCCTTGTTGACATTACCGCAAATCTCAAGAAGACCTTCATTAAGAAACCATCTTGCTTCGTTATCTTAGGTGACACCCTCTACCATAGGAGTATCAAAGCAACCTTATTATGATGCCTTAACCCCGAGGAAACTTTGACTGCCTTAACATAAGTACATGATGGCATTTGTGGTTCACGCTCCAGTGGTATGACCTTGGCCAAGAAACTGATGACGATGGGTTACTACTGGCCTACTATGGAGAAATAAGATCACGATTATGTCAAGAAATGTATGCAATACCAACAACATGGGGACCTCATTCATGCACCAACTTAGGAGCTCTAGACAATCATAATGCCTTGGAATTTTTCATAGTTGGGGCTCGATCTCATAGGGAAAATCACACCTAACTCATATAATGAACATAAGTTCATTATCACTACCATAGAATACTTCACAAAGTGGGTGGAAGCCATTCCTATGACCTACAACATGGGAAATAAAATCTCTAAATTCATCCTAAATTACCTCATCTTCCGCTATGGTGTTCCCCAAGCCCTTATCTCAGATAATGAAACACCTTTCAAAAATTAGGATGTCCGTGAGCTATGCCAAAGATTTCACATCCAACATCTATTCTCTACCCCTTACTACCCCTAGGGAAATCGTCAAGCTAAGGCCACGAATAAAACCATCCTAAAAATCCTCAAGAAAATAGTCAATGAAGCTGATCATGATTGGCAGCTATAGTTGAACCCTGCCTTATGGGCTTACCAAACCAACATCTAAATAACTACAAGTGCAACACCTTACTCCCTTGTGTATGGATCAGCGACCATTCTACCCATTGAGGTCAAGCTCCCATCCTTGAGAATATCATTGCAAAAACTTATCACTGATGAAGAATACAAAGTGTCATGATTAAATGAGTTGGAGTTACTGGATGAG
The DNA here is from genome assembly GCA_007115665.2 of Sequoiadendron giganteum. Taxonomy (NCBI): domain Eukaryota; kingdom Viridiplantae; phylum Streptophyta; class Pinopsida; order Cupressales; family Cupressaceae; genus Sequoiadendron; species Sequoiadendron giganteum. The sequence continues at coordinate 260,864,948 of CM021101.1, forward strand.
TGTTGTCTAGATGCTTTGAATCACCTACAAGTTTATCATAACCATATAAAGATGAGTTACAACAAGAAGATCAAAAGTAAGTCCTTCTAGGTTAGAGAGCTTGTGTTGAAAGAAAATCAAAAAAATGTACCAAATCCAAACAACAAGGGAAAATTTGAATCTAATTGGTTAGGACCCTTCATTATAACAACAAGTTACAAGTTAGGGGAATATAAGTTGTCCACACCAAAAGGTGAGCCTCTGCATGAGCCCATCAATAACTCCCATCTCAAAAAGTTTTATGCCTAAGCTTGCGAGGTGTAAATCCAAAAATTAAAAAAAATTAGAAACTATAAAAATCCAAAAAGAAAAAGAAAAAGGATTGAAAATAGTAAAGAAAAAAAATGTCTAGTGAAAACCACTTCGGTGGCGCTTTGGGCAAGTACCTTGGTGAAAACCTAGCAAACAAGCACCTTGTGTAAATAATAACTTTCCATCCACCATGGATTCTTTGGCTTGTTCCACATCGCCTTCCATTGCATTCACCCATTGCATTTCCATCACCTACCTGTGTCTGCATCATAGCTTGATCTTGAGTCTGAATTGTGTTCCGTTTTAGTACTACTTGGCACATTCCTAAGGTCAGCTTGTCTTACCTATATCAGGGTAGTCTATCACATCACATTGGGGGAATTTCCTTGTACCTACATCAGATCAGATTCATGTATATCCTTGAAGTATTCCTTAAACACCAAAAAATCCAAAAACACTCATAAAACCAAAAAATTCAAAAAAAATCCAAAACATTTCAAAAATCCCCAAATAGGTCAAAAATAGAAAAAATTCAAAAACATAGTCATCATGTTGAACTGTGAGGCTTCTGCGTGTATAACGTAGGTAAGAATAATCTTTAATCAACCCCCGAGGCCCCTAAGATAGGTCCTTTACGTGTCCATCACAATAAACTGACAATCCAATTGTTCATATCTCATCAATAAATGAGTCTATGTTAGTCAAACTATGTGGTCTCTACATGTATAACGTAGGCAATGCTAATATTTGATCAGCCCTCAAGGCCCTTAGGATAGGTCCTTAGGTTAGGTTCTTGGTCAAAATCTCATAAAACATTAGAAAATTTGAAAATCAAAACATTTGTAACACAATCAAAAAACTCAAAAACAACCTCAAAACATTTCAAAAGGTCAAAAACATCCAAATATTTGAAAAAATCCATCCATCCCATTTCACCTTCAACCGCAATAAACATACACTCACAATAAATTGATCGTCACCTTTAACCTTTGGCAAAACAAGTGGAAACAAGTATGGAAAATTAAAAAGTATAAACTCAAACATCAAGGTCTTAAGTCTAGGTCAATAAGTAAACAAGTTGGTCAACTCTTGGTATCAATAGCCCATCATCTTGTTAGTTTCATAACCATCTGATAACATCATGTCCTAGGATATGTCTTTCCTAAAATGGACATCAACATCATACATCACCGTAGTTTAGTCTTGGCTAGAGGTATGAAGAACATTAACTTGTTTCTATACTTGATAGTTTATTTTGATTTATCTTACTGCGCTCATTCCAATGACCTCTCGATGTTGTCTAATCAAAATGATTTAGAGAGAAAGGAATGGGGCATTGATCATTATCTTTTGTTTGCTGTGTTTATTGGATTTTCTTGTAATATAACTTGGTGATACTTGCTTGGGTAGGTGTGTATGGAATAGGTTTTGAACAACTTAGTGACTATTATATTGTTAGGTTATGCCTTCCCTCCAAGATCAAAATTTCTGAAATACATCCTAGTGAGGTTTTTGTATGTCGAGTATGAATAAGGATACTCCTATCTGTTTTCTAAGTCAAAGTCCACTGCACTAGATACCACACCATCCTAGTTGTCTATACCTTGATGCATCGTATCTACGTGTGTTATCAAACATAAGGAAAGTTATGTTGTTTGTGTCTCAATCCCCCGATAAGCAAATTATCATCATTCATCATCATATCTAATAAAGTATCGACGACTCATAGACTTGTTGGACTTCTTCATCTTCTTGAAATCAAGGGTTGACCCCTCTCATTCTTCTATCTTTTCCTCGTACTAACATGGTATCATGACATTCACCAAAAATCTACTTGCATACATTAAATGTTAGAATACCCATCCTACATACTCATGGCATATCATCATAATAGGAAGCATCATCCATCTCACATGCATTGCATCATCATTTAAGTTATTTAGGATAAAATATATTTGTTATTCTAAGCATCTTAAAACCATCTCATTTGCATCATCATCATAATATAAAATTAGTCTAACCTTCTCATTCCACCATCTTGAACCTCTTTTTTGGAGTTCGATCTAAAATTTAAATTTTTCACTTGATCTCTCGAAGGGGCAGTATACCAGCTTAATTCTTTCTATTGGAGCAACAATGCGACTTCCAAAAAAATCATTTTTTAATAATTTTTTTGATCTTGGTAGCATTATTCTTTGAACCAAAACAACTGGTATGTTGCTTCAAAGAGGGGAGAAATGTAAACACTCAAATAGGCCTGACTGACATTATGCATCCAATTTTGATTAATTAACGTCACTTTTACTATTAATCAATTAATTAAGTTTATTTGATTAATTCACTTCCTTCTCACTAATGTTTATCATGTTTAATTAAACAAATCAATTTATTTAATTAAAACCCTAAAGTTCTCTCATTTGATTTAATAAATCAAATTATTTAAATCAAATGTCATAAACCCTTGAATCCCTTCAAATTGATTAATTTTGAATTAATTAACTTTTAATCTTCATTACCCATTCTCTAGATTTTGACTCAACCTTGGTCAAAATAAACCCATGGTCAACTAACCGAGTTGCACATGAAATTAATTTCTTTAGATAATTATCTAATTACCTTATTTATCCTCACAATGGCATATTCCTAGAAATATTCCCCTCAACCACCCATTTATAAATTTCCCTCCAAAAGGCTTTAATAGCCTCTTACAAAGGCATTTACTCCTTCTTACATGCCATCTTGTCCCCTAAATTCTCTTACTTTCTCAACAAAATTCTCTTACATATCCAACCACATTCATTTAATCCTCTTACATCCTCAACCATTTTCATTTATTTCTCTTATATCCTATTTATTCTACACATTCCTCAAAATGTTCTCCATCCTCATCCAATAGAATTGTGACAATTGCCACAATCCTATTAGCTCCCTTTTTATCCCACATTCCTCCAATCTCTTCATTCTTCAACCCTTCAACCCTATTTATAGAGGGTTTCTCTATGAAAAAATGATCCACTTCTTTATGAAAAGTCATTATCCTCCAATTTCTATCATTATCTTTGAGGGCAATTGGACTTCATCACATCTTGGAAGCTTTATCAAAGGGGGTGGGAAAGGGCATTATTTCCACATCAAAGGAGCACCACTCCCACTATGGGATAGAGTTTGAATATGTTTTTATATATTTTCATTTGTTACTTTGATCTTTTATTGTCTTGATTACATATTTAGCATGTTTAAGTATTTTATAGGAATGCTTTATTTGGTTTGTTTAATTTGAGTAATAATGCTAAATATTTGTAAATGTTTGAGAAAACACAGGTTTAGTGTTCATAATAATAAGCTAAAAAAAATGAAAACAAGGGCTACCAACTCATTTACAAAGGGAAATGTATCCAAAATAGACAAGTTGAACATGTATAAAGTTGATTATGGAGGAAAAGGCCAGCCTTAGTATGGTAGTGTGAGGCCCACCCTATGCTACATCTAGTACTTGGATTATTTTGAGTTTGGTTATTGTCTATGCCTATTAATACCATTGATGACAATATATTTAAACATTTAAGTTCATATGATAATTTGATTTTAATTGTGCTACATGCTTAGTAATCTGACTATGATGATTGATCTAATTTTATGCCGGTTATTGAGTTTGTTTAATTTGAATTTGGAACCTTAATGATGAATAAATGAAACAAATGGTGTGAACCAATCATGTTGCAGTTGGATGAGTATGAAAATTATGATTAATGAGAATGGGATAAGATAGCTGATTAATGATTTTTCAATTATGTGATGAGATATTTAGGCTATGTGTGTAATTGTGTGATTCAATTATTTTGATTAATATATATATGATTTACTTGGATGGATTAACATGTGCATCAAGTGTGCAGGTACATCTTCCATGGCCAAATGGAATTGGAGGCAACCCTAAGTAATTTAACCAGTAAAACCAAACTATAGTCCATTTCGAGGGACTATAGTTTCATTCTGTGATGTAAAGTGTGAATGTTTATAAATTGATTTTTATTGCCATGTCATTCCATCTAGGAGGTGAGTTGTCCATCTAAGTGGAAAAACTCGGATTTGAACTTTTAGGCACTTTTTGGGGATTGAAAGTGATTTTTTTTAAGTGTTTTTTATGGGTTTAAGGTCCCTAGGGAAGGTACCTTTTTAGCTCAAAATCTTGGGTCAATCTCAAGATTGGGCACTCTTTTTGAAGCCTTAAAGAGGTTTGACGAAAATAAGGTTTTGGAAAGTGGGATGGGGACTAGTCTCTTTCCATCCCCACTTCTCCAAGCTGCCTTGAAAGGATCCCAAGTTCTCACACATGTGTGAAAACACATGGGTGAGTGTGCCTGGGAGAGTGAATGAGAGGTTGAAAAATATCAGATCCCTATTCAAAGGAATTCAAACTTGAGTTCCTATAAAACAAACTCAAAACAAGGGTTATGGAATTCTTTTTGCATTCTTGATTTTGGTTGAATTTTGGAGGTTGAGGAGATTGAAGAGAAATCTTGGAAGAAGAGGAGTTGTGTGGATCCTCATTCCATATTTCCCTAAGCTTGGATTGGAGGTAGGTTTACCATTCTACTCTTGTTCCTCTATGTTTTAATTAGATGAGATTGTATGTTGTTTTAAAATACTTTTGGTGTTTTCTTTTTTTTGTGTTGTTGAATGTGTATTATGTGATGGGAAAAGGGTTGTATAGGGATAGGCTCACCCAAAAATTGGGTAGAGAATCCCTCATTGGGGATGGTATGGAGTAGGAACCTCCATGGGGATGTTTAGTTCCTCCTTAAAAGGAGAGGCTTAAAAAGGGTATGAGTACCCATATGAAAATTATGAAATGGTAGAAATGGTTTTGGTGGTATGGGTCTTTCAAGAAAGAGGAGTTATGGTGGAAGGGTTGTATGTGAAGATATGAAAGTATGATAATGGTTTTATTCTTGTTGTTCTCTTTTGAGTTTTCATATGGAGTGCGTTGTCCACCCTCCATTCCCCATGTTGGATTTGTAATGAATCCTTAAGTTATGTGATAAACCCCTTGGGAGGGGGTGAATTTTTTTGTATGTTTCATGTGTGTTTATATGGCTTGTTGGAATGGTTTTTGTGTATACTCGGTTCCCTTGGTTGCCTCCTAGCTTAGGGGTGGTCTGTGAGCAAACCTATGGTTGGGAGGTGAGCACTACCTTGGCTATGGAGAATATTTTTGTGTTTTGTGGAGGCTGGAGAAAGTTATGAGGATTATGTCAAGCTTGAAAAGGGATACCTATTTTGTCATATCATTATGTTCATGAGGTGAAGATAACATCACATAAATGTAACTATCTTTATTGGAAGATGAGGGAGAAAAGCATATATGTGTGAAAGTGGTGTATATTTTGTATGAAAATCTAACTCTATGACTTGGGGTAGAAAGGAGCATTTGTTATTTCAATTCCATTATCTTTTTATAATGAGATTATACATTGTATTTGAAAGAATAAATGTTAGAAAATAAAAATAAAAAATAAAGTTCCTCCATCTTATTCATTTGCTTAAAAAATATGATATATTTTATTTGCGAAACATAAATATATATTTGTGTATTTCATGTAGTTGACCTATAAATGTCATACATAATCACTTGCAAGTAAAATAAATGGAGTTTCTATGAATATTGGATTACATCCTTCCCAAAAACTATTTATATAGTAGGATGTACATATGTTAGTGCTAGGAAGTGGTGAAATAACAGTTAGGACTTACTAGCCTTTCTATTAAAAAAATGAGTGCTTGTGGAATGGGACAAAACTGACCTTATATAAATACATATTATACATTAAAACAATGGGTTTGGATGAGGTACATTCATCTCAAGGTTAGAGGCTTCACAATGTTATAATTATACATTCACATTCCTTCCTCCTATGTACGATATTGGTTATCCCTTGCAAGGATTGAAAAGTCATGGTTGCCATATTATTGATGATTCCTTCGATCTGCACAGACATATAAGCAAAGTATAAGTAGATAAAGTAAAATAAAAAGCTACCTTGTATATGAGCGATATTCTATTATCGATGCACACTTATTTGTGTATTCATTTAAATCACAATTTTAGGATCTCTATAAACAAACTTTGTTAATAGCTATTATATTTGCACCACACTGTTGAGTAAGGCTATCCTTTAAACAAATGAAATCTACATAATCTAAAAAACACAAACAATAGTGAATAAACAATGTAGGGGCGCATAAAAAAAATCTAGCTCAACCATGTTCAGATAGGAAAATAATAAAATGAACAAATAAAGAGTTAAAAAAATACTTGCGTAGGTTTGGCTGATTGTACCAACTTAATTCCTAGCCAATGTGGTAGATGCATTCAAATTTAGTGATCCTTAGTATGAATCTCCCTAGAGCTATATCAAAAACTGTTACGTCTCCAAATGAATTTGTAGATCAATGGACTTGCTTGGGCATCTAAATAGGTGCGAGGTATTGAGCAATGAAGAAGGATAGTCGACGTATGCTCTGAGTAAATTTGATTTTAGCACCCAACTAAACTTTGACTATGTAATCATTTAGTCCCTATAATCGATGTGTATAGTCATTACCTCTCAACATACACCCTTAGAGATGGGATACTAGGCAACTTGCATGCCAGTGAGTGAGTGGTTGATGGGGGTAGCCATAGGGTAAAATGAAAATGATGCATTTGTAGTGCAATGTACTTTCATTTAGTATTGGTAGATGTGATTGCTTGTGTCTAAATAAAGTGATGTAGATAATACCACCCCTTCTACATATCTCAACCGAGATCTTGTGTTTAAATGACCTTGAGTATTGGGTTGATATATGCCACATTTTGCAACTTCTGGTGCAGTAAAACCTTGTATCCAATAGGATTGGGGTTTTGACTCACAGGACTATTAGGAAATAATTGACCTATCTCTACAAGCTCGCCTAACTTATTAAGTCTGATTCTCTTGAATTTCATCCTCTAATATGCGTCTAGCTTTGCTCGATTTATGCCTTGCCTACCCCATGACCGTGCATGCACCTCCTTTCTTTTTATTCTATTCATTCTTTGGAAAAGCATCTTACCATGACCTTAGAGTGCAGGTAGGTGTTAGCTACTCCTTCCAACCCATGTTTCATGCTAAATGGTTGGCCAGTGAAAACCTGCTAGTACCACCTTCCCTCTCTATCACTGGTATAGCTCACACAATAGTGTATGTGATAAGTTAAAAATTTTCTATGGATTACTGGGAAATTCTGTAGACTATTGTAGAAGGGCATGGTATCGACGTATTACAGTGTTGGTAAATTGATTGTCCACGAGCCTCCTGCCATTGCCACCTACCTGTCAGGATCAATTTAATTCTTTGCTAGTTTTGGGATCTTCATCCCTGTAGCTCCTAACTGCTTAGAATTGAATGAGGTAGTTGATTTTGAATTTAGCATTTACTGTGGTAGGTAATTTCTAATTTAAGAGGGAATGTTTTTTTGGGCAAAAAGGAATGAAGGCAGTTTATTTTGTTAGTTGGAAGAAGTCAGAAGTAGATTTTTTTTGCAGCAGCAAAAGGTTTAGCAGGAAGAAGTGAAGTTGCAACAACAACATAAAACATTCTGTGCAAGGAGTTGTTGATAGCTCTAGATTGCTCAGAGTTGTTGAAGAGTGTTTGCAGTGAGTAGTTGATTGCTCCTCATCACTTTGAGTTTGCCAGGAACAATAGACAGTTCCATTCGTATTGTAACAAAGAGCTCTTTATAGCTCCTGATCATTACCAGTCTGGTTGAGTAGCTTCTGATCGCTCCCAAAAAGTTGTAATCTGTAGTTAAATTCTATTTTCTAAGTTTGTAGTTTTACATTTTTCAGTATTGTGATTTCCAGTTGATTAATAGAGAATCGAAGCTGCATGTCTCCTTTTGTTTCCGCATTTGAGATTTGGGTATTTCCAGCTTGACTAGAAAACATAGCAGTAACTCTGTGTTTTGTTTTTGGTTTTAAAATCTTGACATGGTATTAGAGCTTGTTGTATTTTGACAGTAAGAAATATCTGATTTCTTTACATGGTATCAAAGCCATAGGCCCCATTTTCTTGTGAGTTTGGGCATTTGTTTTTTTTGGGCATTGAGTTTTTGTTGTAGGAGACATGGTTGGAGATGAAGCAAAGAGTTGGCAACAACCACCGTCCTTTAATAGACATAACTATGATGTTTGGACCAAGAAGATGAAGACCATAATGGTGGACAATGATTTATAGTATTTTCTCATAAATGGGTTCGTGGATATCACTGACCCAGCTGCATTTGTAGCTCTCACAAATAACTAGAAGACCTAGTTGAAGGAGCAGAGAAAGAAGGATGCAAAAACTTTGAGTTTGATTGAAGCAGCCTTGACAAAGGCCATTTTCCCAGAATAGCAGTAGTTGAGTATGCAAAAGAATCTTGGGAAATCCTTCAAACCAGATACAAAGGGACTGATAAAGTCAAATCAATGAAGCTCCAGTTACTTTGAAGAGAGTTTGAAGTTATTGAGATGAAAGAAAGTGAGTCTGTTGCAGAATTTGAAACAAGGTTCTCTGGTTTGTGGAACCAACTGAGAGAAAATGGAGATGTGTTAGAGGATCAAAATATTGTTGAAAAAATCCTCAGATGTCTACCCACGAGGTATGATCCACTCGTCATTGTTATTGAAGCAATGAAGGACCTTTCTACTTTGACAGTGAATGAGTTAAATGGGTTCTCTCCATACCCATGAGTAGCACTTAAAAAGGTCTGCTACTTCTTCCCAAGAGAAGGCTTTCAAAGCTTAGTCAAATGCAAGAGGCAGGGGGAGAGATAGAAATGGCTCTTGAAGAGGTAGAGACAGATTTAGACAAGGAAATGCTAGTGGAGAAAGCTTAGGACGAGCATGCAGCCAAGAGGGAGCAAGCAACTCTCAAAACAACTCTTGAAGAAGCATGAAGAACAACAGTTTGAATGGGAGAAGTGACAAGAGAAAAATTGAGTGTTACTATTGTCACAAGTTTGGACACTATGCTAGTGAGTGCTGAAAAAAGCATGGTAATCAACAAAGACAAAATGCTAATGTAGCTGAAGGAAATCAGTCCACAACCTTCATCATGTGCAACATTGGTGAAGAAGGCAGTTTGGTATTTGGACAACGGTTGCAACAACTACATGAGTGGTAATGAAAGTTTATTTTCTTTCATTGACAAAAATGTTAAATCAGAAATTAGAATGGGGAACAATGGAGTAGTTCTTGTGAAGGGAAAAGGATCTATTATGATCCGCACCAAGCAAGGTGAGAAGAAGGAGGTTCAAAATTTATTTTTTGCACCTGGGTTAAAGCATAACCTCATGAGTGTAGGACAACTGATCCAGAATGGATACAAAGTGCTGATGGAGAAGGGAAAATGTGTCATTTATGACAAGAATGAGAGGATGAAGGTGTTTGCAGCAATACAAATGACAAAGAACTAGATGTTTCTATTGAAGATTGAGATGTGCTTCTCATCTCAGTCCATTGTTGCACCTCTCATGGATGGAAAATGTACAACAATACAACAAGCAACCCTCAAGATCACCATTGAAGACCCCTCCAAGCTATGGCATCTTAGGTACGGACATTTAGGCTATGCTGGTTTAAGTCTTTTGTCCAAAAGCAAGATGGTTGATGGTTTGCCAAGGATAGTAGAGCCTAATGTTAGATGTGAGGCTTGCATTTTGGGCAAGCAACATAGGTAGCCCTTTTAATCAGGCAACTCTACAAGGGCAAGAGCACCATTGGATTTGGTGCACATGGATTTGGTAGGCCCTATGAAATCCACATCCATTGGTAATAGCAGATTTTTTATGATCTTTATTGATGATTTCAGCCGTAAGACATGGGTCTATTTTTTGCAGCATAATTCTAATGCATTTGATAAGTTTTTATTGTTTAAAGATCAGGCTAAAAAGGAGAGTGGACATTTCATCAAATTCCAAAGGTTAGATAGAGGAGGAGAGTATACCTCCAATTGTTTTGTGAATTTTTGTAGGAAAAATGGCATGAAAAGGAGCTTACAACCAATTATACTCCGCAGAAAAATGGTGTGGCTGAAAGGAAAAATAGGACCATCATGGAGATGGCAAGAAGCATGATGAAAGAAAAAAGGACTCCCAATTGAATATTGGGGAGAGGCTATAGCAAAAATTGTATATTTGATTAATAGAATTCCAAAAAAGGTGGTCCATGACAAAATACCTCAAGAGGCATGGAAAAAACAAAGATGGACAGTTGAGCACTTAAGAGTGTTTGGTTGTGTGGCTTATGCACACGTGCCTAAAGAGAAAAGGCAAAAATTTGATGTTAAGGGTGAAAAGTGCATTTTCACAAGTTATAGTGAAGAGTTCAAAGCATATAGGCTGTACAACTCGGTCACTAAGAAAATTATCATTAGTAGAGATGTGGAGTTTTTAGAAGATCAACCATGGGATGG